>VXBN01004620.1:87972-165361 GCA_013397395.1 Sinosuthora webbiana
GGAGAGCGCCGGGCCGGCCCAGCGGCGGCGGGCGGGGCGCGGCACAAAGCACGGGAGGGGCCGCGCTCCGCTCCGCTCCTCTCCGCGCCCGCGCCGCGCTGAGGGAAGGGCGTGAGGGGGCGCGCGAGGGATGCGCGCGCTCTTGAGGAGCGTGAGGGGGCGCGAGGGAGCGCGAGGAGCGGGCGCGCGGCGGGTGGGAAAAGGGCTCGAAGGAGGGGGCGCGTGACGGGGCGCGAGGAGTTGGTGCGCGGGGGGCGCGAGGGACGCGCGCGCTCGGGGCGCGCGGATCTGGCGCGCGGGGGCAGCGGGCGCGTGGGGAAGGCGCCCCCCAGTGGGCGGGAGCGGTACAGCCGGGCCTGGACTGCGAGAGCGCGCCCGGTTCGGGACCGCGCCCTGTCCCGGGATGTGTCCCCGCTCCGGACCGGGCCGTGTCCCGGGATGTGAACCCGCTCCGGACCGCGCCGTGTCCCGGGATGTGTCTCCGCTCCAGACCGGGATGTGTCCCCGCTCGGGCCCGGGGTGAGCAGGAGCGAAGCCCCCGCCGCCTGCAGCTCTCCGGAGCAGTTCGGAGGTGGTCCCTCACCGTGGCGTTTCTTCCCTCCCCATCACGGGTTTTAGGGAAATAAAACACTGTGGGCAGTTGGAGCGAGGGCACTGCGGGGCAAAATCAAGTCCCGCTTTAGCTCTAAATGAGCTTTTGATTTGTTCAGTGCCCCTGAAGTGGCTCTCCCCCAGCCGTGCCCCTCCCTGTGCTACTCCCGTTTGTGATCTCTCGGCATCCCCTGGCAGTACAGTGGTGCTCCAGTGGGAGCTGTTGAGGGAGTTTCGCGGCAGCGGTGCCCAGACACGTTTGTGCTCTGTTACATTTACCTTTGAGCGCACAGTGTGTTACCAAAGGCACGTGGGGCTGCTGGCACGGGACAGATGTGTCACCACAGCCCAACACGAGGCTGTTCTGGGCACTTCAGACAGGTGCCACTGGCTCCCGCAGCCCACCTCTGTGTGCTCAGGTACTCTGTACCTGTTTCTGTTCTGCAGAGCTGAGCAGAAAGGGAAAAAGGAGATCCCTTTTTCTGGAGAAATTCCACAGCAGTCTGTAGGCCACAAAGCGTTTTTCCAGCCTTTCCAAAGCCCTTTCTGGGGCAGGAAGGATGTGACCTCTGCCCAGACAGCAGTGCCTCGGAGCTGAGCACGAACTGTTAAAGTCCAGCCTGGGGAGACCTCAGCCTTTGTACTGCCACGGGTCCCTCGTGGCCATAAACTCCACGTGGTGCAGGCAGTGCTGGGCAGGGGCAGGCACAGGCACTCTGCTCCTGCTGGCCTGGCCAAGGCCAACCCTCGGGGGGTCGAGCCCACAGGAGCACCTGGCACCAGGCTCCTTCCACAGGCCTCTTGCCAGGACAGATTCACTTTTATTCCCCTTTGTTCCGAGCTCAGCAGATCATTCCCAACTCTGGGTGTAGCTTTGCCCCCCTGCTTTTCATTCACCTACCTGGTTGCCTTCACAGAAGCATCTCCACCACCTCCCATCCCCTGGATACCACGGAAAAGCAGGATTTCGGAGTCCTTTTACTCAGTCCAGAAACACATCTCAGTTCTTGGCCTCCCATATCTTTCTGTGCTGACACCAAGAGTTGGAAGCCATCAGGAAGCTGGCATGTTTCTATTCAAGCATGTTTCTATTTCTGAAATGCAGAATGAAAAAGAAAGAGTTGGTGTAATTCAACAGCTGTAAGTGGACTGTAATCCCAGCAGAGTAAAGACGGTGATATGTGAAAATCTCAGAATCCAGATCTTTTTTGCAGCACACGCTCGTGTCCCTCTGGAATCACATCCATGGCTTTTTCCTTGCACCTCACAGCACCTGGGCTGCTGGTGGTGTGCAGTCAGCCAGCATTCCCACCAACAGGTGCTCCCCAGGGAAAAACCCACCTGTACAGGAGCAGAGTGAAAGGATCTCTGAGGCCAGAGCAGAAAATTAGTGCCACCAACAACTCAGCTGGATGGCAAAGCTTTAGTGTCACATCCAGGCTGACGATGACTTGTTTGTTTGGCTGTGCATGTTACATGCCTAATTCCTCTTTGGAATTGTGTTTACAATAATAGATGGCCCTGGAGAGATGTAATTCATGTGATAACGCTGACATCAGAAATCTCCAGGTGCGGCTCGGATGATTGATAACTGGCCTCTTTATAGAAGCAAGCCCCATGAATTATTTACAGTTTTCTGAGGAAAATAGATTTAGTATGTCCTGTGGCTGGCAGTTCTCCAGGAGAGCTGACACTCCACCCACCTGTGCAGGAGGGGAAGCCGTGGGGAGCGGGGGGCTGCAGCAGCCCCTGCCAGTGGGGCCTGGCAGTGAAACTCCTGGTGGAGCACTGAAAGCTCGGCCATCCCCACTCCTGGCAGCCGTTCTACACTGCCAAAGCTCAGCCATTTCCAGGTTTTGTGGCTGCTCTTTGTTTCCCTGCTGGACTCAACTGTACCAGCTGTTACCCAAATATTGAAAGAGATGCTGCTCAGAAGTATTACCCAAATATTGGGAGATGCTGCTTAGAAGGTCACTGTAACATGCCAGTAGAGAGACTTTACACTGTAAATCCCTCGTGCTTTTAATCATCTACTGACGGCAGACACAAAGAGAATCCAAATAAACCATGATCTGCCCAAATACAGATGGTTTGGATTGTAGAGAATTGGCTTGAACAGATTAATAGAGCCCAAACCTAAGCAGAAAATGCTCTTTAGGAAATGAGCTGGATGCTTCCAGCTCACCAAACAGCATTATGAGAGCAAACTGCTGCCAGAGGCTGCCCAGAATGACTTGCTTTTTGCTGTTCAATTTATTATTTATTTATTCTCAACAGCTCTGGTGAAACACAAAATGAGAGTGCAGAGGTGAAAATCACCCAGACAAGGCTCCCTTTGGTTTGATGTGGCACCAGCTGCACATGCAGTTTGGTAATTCCCGTGTCTTTTAAATGATTATTGTACTTCAGTGACTGCCAAGGGGTATTTAAAATATTCTATTCGTGCCGTATTACTCATTCCAGTGAACTTAACAAATCATAAAAGTAGTAATGGCAAGGTACAGATTTTACCCGATTGGCTCTTACATCGTGGTTTGAAACAGGATTTCATGGTTTCTGCAGAGGAGGAAATAAAATCTGTATCACACTGGGCTGAAATGAGGCTGTGCACAGACGCACCTCAGCATCGTTCAATATTTAATGGCGTTACTTAAGAACCTTTTGCTGAAAAAAGGCTTTTCCCACTGCAAAGCCTCTCGCTGGTGATGATTTTTCTCCTTCCTTCTGGAAAAATTTCATAAGAAATGTTAATATTTTATCAGGTTGCTGTTGGACTAACATAATTGCCTCTGTGTTCTCAGTCTATGCCTTCCTTGAAGCATTATTGAAATGGCTGGGGGCTGAGCATGGTTCAGAACACAGAAAACTAGTAAAAGATTAACTATTTTAAAAAATGTCAGTATTTTATAATGTATTATTGAGAATGTCGTAGAAAACTCATCAAAGCTCTAAGCCAAGTTGAATCAAGCTCCCACAAAACATAAATTGTTAATTGTTGCTCAGTTCCCGGTGATGATACGACCCTGCAGGCATGAGCAGGAAGAGAAAGATTAACCCTGGAGAAGTCAAGAGAAGCCCTGTGTTCCTGTCAGTAATCGCAGTTTACAGGAAAGGAAAAACCCAACATTTGGGGGCTATTTAAAGAGTAATAATAGAACTGCACGAGGTGTGGTGCCACGCCACTTTGGACAGGGGCTGCTAGTTGTTCTGGAAGGCCTTTGATACAGTCAGTGGCCTGTTTTCCAGACAATTCCATCCAGCTCACCATCTCCCACAGCATGGAAGTGTCCTGGGCAGTGTGGGAGTGGAGGGGCCAGGTCCTCAGGGAGCAGTGCCACTGGCAGGGCCCAGCTGGGCAGTGCTGTCACAGCTCAGGGGTTTTTCTGCCAGCCCAGTACTTAACCTGAGGATGTTTTACCTTGCTTAGCCCATGAACAATCCAAATACCATGGGATCTGTTCTGCAGACTGTTTCCTTCGCTTGGATTTCACGTTCTGTCTGTGTTAATACACCTCGGGTTTGCTGGGATGCATGTGCTACTGAGAATCCCAGACAGACATCCCTGGGGAGGACAGCAAAAGAGAGAAAGAGGAAAAATAAAATGAAACCTGCAGCATTTCTGGAAGTGAAGTTGCTCAGATTTGCACAGTGTCAGGCTCACTGAGCAGTGTGTGAGTCCCAGCTGTGTGTGACTCTCCCCTGTCTGGGTGGGTGGCAGGGAGGGAGAGCATCCAACAGGGTTCAGAGCTGGGGTAGAGTCAGCCACAGGAGCTTTCCACAGATTCCATGGGAAAACGGGTGTTCAGGTGAGTCACGTGGGCCTGAGTCAGGCCCAGAGCCTCTAATCTCTGGGGCATCTCCCAAGCAATGCTGTCCCTCCTGTTCCACCACAGCGCAGGCCACTGCAGGGACAGGAGCTCTCCCTAGTGCTCCCCGGGCTGCTCACCCCCTGGGGGAGGAAAAACCCCAGACCCAAAAGACTGGGGTCATTAACATTCAGGCTCATCTTGCTTGGTCTCTTGTCTCTGGAACTGGCCAGAGTGGAAAATTACCTCCTTCTCTTGGCCTCTCTGCAATTCTATGCAATTTGATTTCTCCTGGTTTCTTATATTATGGTGCACAGGGAATAAGTATCAGCTGTCCATCTTCTCCAGAGGTTTGTGCTTTTATGGGCACATAACCCTCTCCTTCAGTCCCTTCCCTGCTGTGAATCTGAAGCACACCCAGTGCTTCCAAGATCCCCAGCTTTCCTTAACCTTTCCAACAATCCATTTCAGTTCTAAGCAGTGCCCTTGCAATCCTCACCCTCTTTTCCTCCCCTCCCAGCCCGTTACCTGACAAACCCAACCCTGAGACAGCCGACCTGCACCTCCCTGTAAAGCACCTTTTGGCTGTGGGTTTGGTACCTGCAGCATTGGGCTGCCCCACCACACATGGCTTTTCTCAGCTCACGTCCTGCCAAAGCTGCTGTGCCACCTGAGGAGCTGTCACCACACCACCCCAACACACAGCCGTGGTGGCATGCTCCGTGTGAGCTTGAAATGTGTTTGCTGAGGGCACAGGCCCTTGTCCTGCAAGCCTGCTTTTGGCTGGCATAGCCCCAGTGAAAACCCTGCACCAATGCTTTCTGGAAGGAAGGGGGAAGGAAGGGAGAGGTCAGCTCAAGCTCTGGAGCCCTGCCCCTAGGAAGAGGGACACAGGAATTTGGGTCTGTGGAAGTTTCCAGATTGTTGCCTGTATTGCTCATTGCCGCGTTCAAGCTGGAGAGCTCTGGGAAGGAGCCCAGCTTTTGGAAATCCTCCATCATTCCTGCCCCAAACTGTAATCAGCACACCCACCCCACCCGTCCCATTGGAATTCCCAATCAGGCATGCATATCTCCTTTCAGGGTGGAGATTTCTCCTGCACTTTGGGTTTCGTAACCCCAGTGTTTGGGTTGCAGCTGACAATCATTTCTCCTGTGTCTGCAGGGCATGGAATGGCTTCTCACCTTCCAAAAGCCAAGCACAGCACAGGAGCTTTGTGGAGGTTTATCCAAGTTAGAACAAGTCCTCCTCCTCCAGGGAGATTTTGGAAGCAGGAGGACAGATTTCTCACAATGGGCTGTCCCTATGTTTAATGTCATCTTTCTAAAGGAGATTTCGTTCACTCACCTCAAATCCAGACAGCCTCAGGATTTTGCTTCTTGTAGAATTGAAGGCAGGTCAAAGTCACAGTCCCACCTGACCATGTCTGAAGGAGAAACAGGAGTGAGCCCTAAGACACGACCTTTAGACCCCTTAAAGTGTGACAAGCATACAATTAATAACAGACAAACTACTTCAGTGGGGTTTGGCAAGAAATCTCAGCCTCCCATCTTTGTTCCTGCCCAAAAGAGAGATGTTTGATATCCCTTTCTCAAAAGCAGCCATGAGCTTTACCATTTCTTTGCCTTCCTTTCAGTTGTGTGAATTCAGACAACACAGACACGTGTTCCTGAAAGCAGGTGTAAGAAGCTTTCAACCACTTCCATACAGGGCTATAAAGATTTGGGAGAAAAGTGACTTTTTGTGGTTTCCTTCAAGTGATGTCCCCAAATCAAATCTTTTAGGAAATACCTGCTCTTTAAATAAAACATGCTCATTAGAAGAAGGATAATAACAACCTGGAGACCCTGGCAGGTGCTCAGGCACAGAAAGCAACAGCATCCCTCTTAAAGGGGTGGAAGATTCAGCTCCAACCCCACTAAGTTCTTGCCAGCATGTGGCACCCGTCCCATCAGCTCACACCGAGGCATTTGGATATCCCTGCTCAACGAGCTGGTTGGTTCCATTTGGGTTTGTGTTGTTTCTTAAACTTTCTGTCCATTCAACCAAAGCAAACTGTCATGGCACAAGTTATGGACGGAACTTCCCAAGGAGCTTTGACCCACGGGAATTCTGCAGCAATAAAACTGCAGAACGTTAATGTGTGAGTGTTTCACTGGGATTTCTGTGAGTGTGACTGCAGTAGGGAAATGAATCAGTTGTCTGTGCTTAGTGGAATTACCTTTATAAACGGTTCCCTTGCAGGCTGAGGGGCATACCACGAAAGCAGCCATGTGCAAAACAGCCAGAATATTTTATGCTGTTTGTCTGACTTCAACTCAAGCTGCCCAACGTTTCCCTAGAGACTGGGGATGGTTCGGGAAATGCAGGGTCTCTCTGCAAAACACAGATTCTGAACGGTCTAATAATTAATTGCTTAGGATTAACAGTACAAGAGAGTTTTGGTGTAGGATAAGGAGTGCCAGGTAAGAAAATCCATATTGCAAAATCCTCCTGGAAGTACTCAGTGTCAGTCTTTTGAGCAGCCCAGCAAGGCACTTTCCCCCTGGCTGTAAGGCCCACATGGCACCCTTGGCCCAGCGTCCCCTGGCTGAGCAGGCTGAGGGAAGAAGAGGGAACAAACCAAACAGAGCAGAGAGAAACAAGAGGCATTAGTTAGAGGAGAACTGGGAGGAGAGTAGTGAGCAAAAGGGTGAGTAGGAGGAAAATCAATCTGAGCTGTAGGCGGCTAAGAGGTACATAAAGCCATGAAGATGGTACCAGATTAGAGTCGTGAGTCAAACACTGAAGCATGAAACAAGTCTACAAAGGGTATCCCAGATTCTTCTAATTCACACAGAAACTTGGGGAAATAACCCCTCTGCCAGAGATCTGTTACACACACCCAGTATCCATCATGTGCAGTAAGTAATGCTCAAAGGTGACTCATGGAGCTGATGCATGTATATGGGGGTCAAGTGGTGGCACAGGTTCCAAAGGTGCCCAAAACACAAGGAAAGAATAGAATGGGATTAAGAATTGTGCAAAAATGTAAGAACTGAGATCACTTTGAAAGGCCTTACCCTGAAAAAGGAATTTGTATGGTTTATACTTTCAGAGCTGAAGCTCTGAAGAGGAATCAGTTCAATCCACCCAGCCTCTGAATTACACTCATGGGCATTTCTCCTCAATCAACCACACAGAGAGTAGGGACACTTACCCTGGCAAACCAAAAATGGCCAGTGCCAGATTATACAAAACCTGTGCTGTTTTCTCTTGCTGTAAAACCTTATCTGCCTTACTATTTATTTCTGTAAGGTTACACTTCTTTGTAACACCCTCTAAACTTCCAGTGGCCATGGGTGAAATTCAGTCCTGAACTGGCTGGACATCATGTGGAGACTGTTCTCCTGGTGCGTCCATGTTCATCTCCACCTGCTATGGTGGAAAGAAGAACCAGAAGGATGCAGTGAGTGACACTTCCTCTGGCCAGAAAAACCTCCAGGTAGCAGCTTATGCCAAAGGCAGAACATGCTCTCCACGGATGGGATCGCATACCTCCTGTACTCAAACCACCCTCAAAAGAGCAAACCCCTTCTCTGACACCGAAAGATCCAGAGATAAATCTTCCCCAGCAAGAAAGAGGTACAGATCTGTCAAAAACACCGTCTGAGGCTACCTGAGGTTCAGGAGGTTGGCATTTCTGTACCAGACAAACATGGTTTGCATTTCTGTTCATAAATTCTGAGCACAGTCGTTCCTGCTGACGCTCACGGGGATGGCAACACATGGCAGAGGGGAGCTGGGGACAGCACAGCTCCATCCACCCAAGTGAGGCTCCTCAGAGCTTCTCTGGCAACACAACAAATTGCAGGAATTCTGAGTGCAAGAATAGGAAATAGTAATCCACCAGAACCTAAATGTGTTGTTTATCCGAGGGTACAGGCTGAACACTGCAAGGAGCCCAATTCCCAGCCTCCCTAAACAAGAGCCAGGAAGAGTTCTCCAGAGATGTGTTAAATTATTCTAGAGTGAGGCTGATAGCGTGACATCTGTGTGAGCCTGTGCAGCTCCTTTCCTCGCTGAGTGGGAGGAGGATTAGTGGAGGGAGAAACAAGACACCAGGGAAGGTATTCTGTGTTGTCAAAAGCTCCAGCACGTGTAACTCTGTGGGTGGCTGCACATCCTCGCGGAGTCCCCGCGGACTGCGGCGGGCCTCTGTTCTCATCAGCCAGAGCTGGGTGCATCCTCCTGTGGGCACACACCTAGTGCAGGAATATATCTGAGGGATTTGTTTGGGCCCAAATAGCAGCACTTTTGAAGGAGCTGCACAAATTTAATGCAGATGTGCCTACATCAAGATTGCTGAGATTTTCACAGACCGACGCACACGAAGCATAAGTCACATTTACCAGCGATCCAGTCCTTCGGCATTTCCACTCCGCTTACTTTGGGAGTTTAATCAAATGAATGCTATCACCATCTAACATCATTAATCAGCCCTTTTAAGCAGTAATGGAGGCTTAAAGCAGGACGAGTGAGTGAATTTCTAGTTAGCTCACGCTTCTCTGCATATTCATTTTAAGTCTTGAATAGAATCACAAAATATCCTGAGTTGGGAGGGACCCACAGGGATCAGCAACTCCCAGCTGGCCAGTACAACCTCTCCTTGCCCTCTGTTCTGTTTCAAATCAATCTTTCCCACAGCTCCACACGAGCTCTGCTCAGTGATTCCTTTTCTGGAATACTTTCCCCTTCATTTCAGGCTTCAAGCCACGTCTAGAGGGAGCAGCATTTCAACTTCCATAATGGACCTTCCTTGGTGCACAGACCAAAAGAATTTTTTTTGTCCTGTGTATATGGAGCCTGCAAAAGAACCATGGGAGCTATAAGCCAGGAAAAGAAGAAAAGGATGTTGTGACAAGTTATATATATATGTGTGTGTGTGGCCACTTTATTGTAATGCCTCTATTTTATATATATATATATATATATATACACAGACACACATACATGTGTATATATATATATACATCCATGGCTCTTGGAACAGGCCCACTCATGAACACGTTACATAAAATGACATTGTGAGGTGGCTAAAAGCAGCAGCTTTCCCCAAAAACAAACAAACTGAGTCACTTTCACATGTCTCTGGTAAGACAGAGGGATGGATGCTGCTGCATGCTGGATAAAGGCTGTGGATCCTGGGGACAGCTGCCTCCCCAGTCCCAGCAGAACTGTGTGGTCCCATGGCAGGACCTGGCTGCTCACAAGTGGCTCCTTCCCTGTTCCTGTGTGCAGGGAACCCTTGCTGGAAATCTGTGCACAGAGCTGGGCGTCCTCCTTGCAAACTGCTTTTGCAATAGACAAAAAAAAAAAAAAANAAAAAAAAAAAACCAATCCACATAACCTGTTGTTCCTTTTATGTCTCAAACCTCTGCTTCCCTGCTCAGACAGGCTGCCCGAGTAACAAGAGAGCAATTGTAGGGCAGAATCATCCATTAGGAGCATCTGGATGCATACCCTGCAGCCACAATTTGTCCTTGGTGTTCTTACTTTCCTCTCCTTAATTGTATTCCCTCCCTGCTGGTGTGTGAGCAGCATTTCAGTCTCTGGAATCACTTCACTAGGACATATCTCTTGGAGTTCCTTAAGAGATGATTTAATCTTTGTACAATGCTTTGAATTTGTAAGTAACATCGTTGCTGTGTACCTTGCTCTGTCTTGGAGGATTCCCCTACTGCTGTGAATTTTCATGGAATTGCCACTGGAATTGCCTGGCAGACTGGTTTCTCCCATCTTTTATTGCATGCCAGCCAGTCAGGAGAACAGCAATGTGCACTATCTGGGATAACATCCCGAAGTAAACGCCTGCACAAAGGGCTCTGAGTAATGTTGTAGTAATTCCTGATCACAGAAGTGCCTCCAGGGAAACAGGAGATGGATTCCCTTTTTAAACCACATAAAATAATAGCAGGGGTTTGTTTGCTGCTTTAGTCAAGCCAACATCATTCCCTCCCCTCAGAAAGTATGAAAGCAGCAAATTACCCCAAATGGGCCTGGTTTTGTGCAGACAACAATGCAAGTCGTAAAATCAATAATATCCCAAAACAATTGCCCAGAGCTGAACAATGGGATACACTGGGTGAAAGCTAAGCAGGAATAATGCTCCCTTAAGGAAAGACTCATCACAAATCACAGAAGACAGGATGCAGCAAGGAAGAGTGACAGCCAGAAAAGCCTGAATTTTGATTTGTGGCAACACAGACTCACAGGAAAGAAAAAGAAAATAAACATTCTACTGTTAAAAACCCAAACAAAACCCCTAACTAAAACCCCCCCAAAAATCCCAAACAAACTGAAAAACAACCAAACAAGAAAAAGAAGACTTTCTAAGTGTACTCTGATGGGAACATTTCCATGTTCAAAAGTGTCCAGAGACCAATCTGTGAGCAAAACTCACCCTCCCACTGAAATTCCACGTGGGAACCTGAGAAGGAATGAAACACTTGAACACTGCACAGCTCCAGGACTAAATCAATTCAGCTCCTCTGGGGAAAGGAAATTCAGGAAGGAAATGGAAGCAATGGAAATGGAAATGGAAGCTTCCAATGGAAGCAGGCACAGAACTCGGGGCAGTGATTTTTAGTTCCTCAGTCTTACCCTTCATTTCCAAATACCCCTGCAGGACCATGAGTATATTCTACTACTCTGAATGATGTCTCACTGTACCGGCAGCATTAGTCATTTCCCAGATCCCAGGAACTCCACTCCCTCCTGCTCCTAAACTAATCCTGAGTGACAGCGTGCAGATCTCACGCTCTAAAAGCATCATTTTAAAGCCAAATGTGCTCCGTCAGGAACCGCAGCGAAGCTGGGAGCAGCAGGTCAGCCCGTGCTGTTCCGCAGAGCTCACGCCGGGAATTCGGCGGTGTGCTTCCCCATCTGTTGGCAGAAGCAAGGAGTAACACCGGAGCTCCTCAGGAAAACACGTTTGGATTCAGATGGAGTCAAGGGCCCCGTTCTGTGTTGCTCAGGAACGTCAGCCCCTGAGTGGAGTGCACGACTTGGGGAAAACAGCTGTTCTCCACATGGGGAACGGCCCTGCCAGGCTTGCTGGAGAGGTTTTCCAGAAACATGGATTTGATGGATCACAGCCAGAAAGAGGAATGGACAGGAAACAACATCTTTTTGAATAGCTGGAGTAGGAAAAAATCTGCACACCTCCACGTCCTTGCTGTGAAATTTGCATTACAGGATTTGTGTACGCCTGTAAGCACGTGAGGATCCCTCATCCAAGGAATCACCAGGCACGTTCCAAGTGCAGTCACTGCTCGGTCTGTGTGGAATTCTCTGCTGGGCTGCACTAACCCAATTATGGTAATTAACAATTCAGTTAGAATGGAGCCTGATTTAAACCCAAGCTCTCTCCAGCAAGTGCCAAACGTGAGACAGGAAAGTACCTGGGCAGAGAAAAAGTCCCTGGAGAAACCTGTACACAAACACACGAGTCTCCTGCTAATGTGTTCTTTGAAGAACTTCTGAAGTTCTGGCACAACGTAACCCCACCCTTTTATTGATTTAGTGACTGGTATTCCATCTGAATTCACAGCTATCCCTCTGCCAAAGGTTGTCTCTGGAGCTGTGGCTGCTATTGATTTGTTGGGTCCTTCCCTTTTAGACATCGATGTGAGGAAATTGAAACTCCCAAAAGATCTGGGCTCAGCCTTCTTGAGACTGAAGCAGGACTTTGGCCTAGGAAGACCTCTAATCTATTCATTTTGTCTGAAAGTTTTTCATTTAAATAGAGGAAGAATAAAGGAAAAAGGGAAAACCCTCCACATTTTAACATAGAAGGGCACAATTCTTTTAGCATGCTGAATTGCCATCATTTATTTTCTGCCTACAAACTATACAAGCTGCCCTTTCCTCAAATTAGTAATTTTCAAAATTACCATCAAAATTACTTTTGATTCCAGATTAGCTGAAAGGTATAGAGAATTAAACCCTGTTTGGATTAATTGAGAGAGAAAACAATGGAAAGGTGAACAGGGAGAAGATTGCTTAGACAATCTGCATTATCTCCTGGTTTCTCCATACTAGGAAATGAGTCAAGTAAGAATGTGAATAAATAGGTATGTTCAGAACTGCTTAAATACAGAATTGCTGATATGTATAACCCTTTCTCCACAGTTGTGTCCCAAACTCTGACGAAACAAGACGAACAGGAGCAGAGGTTGGGGAGCAGAGAAGGAGCAGTGGGACAGGGCCCGAGAGGAGCAGAGGTGGATGCTCCTCCTCTGTTCCCAGCGTGGGGAACAGCTGCTGTTTCCCTCAGACACCATCTGGACTACGTAAGTGTAAAACTAATATTTGGGCTGGGCCATTAGTCACTGTTAAGGGCCCTTTTATCTCCAGTAATCTCCTTCCTGACAGTGTGTCCCACAAAGCAGGCTTTGCATGCAGCCACCTTGTGAACGCTGAAGTCAAAGCCAAATGTTCGGCCCTGGACTTAATGGAATTAATGTCCTGCACAGAACGGGAATTGTCAAAGGCACAAGTAACCTCTGCTGCTTTGTTAAGCCCAAATGTTCCTGATTTGAATTAACTTCGGTTTGATTCTGGTGTGAGGAATTTGAGGCAGGCAGTAAAACAGAAAAGTGCTGACAGACACAGCTCTGGAAGTCAGCATCACATTCTTGGTTTAGGAGAACCAAGTCTGTTTGAACAAGACTTTTCTGGCACAGGAAAATTGAGTATTGTTGCTGCTGAAATAGAAACCAAGTGATCTCTCCAATACCTGCCTGTCCAAAACAAAGATCACTTTTAGTACAGAGCAGCAGCCCATCATCGCTTTAAGGGACAGAATATTCCAGTTTTTTATATTTAATCAGATCAGTAACCATATCTGCATTCCACTTGCCCTAAATCACATTATTTGTGAACAAATGCGCATATGGTGGAACAGCACTACTGTCATCCCTAAATATGACCGCTTTATCTGTTAATTAATTTATCTGCTTATTAATGAGCAAAACCATCGGTTAACAACATCCTGTGCATCCCCCAACTCTCCAGTCCTTCCTCAAAAGTTTTGGGGAACCAGGAGTCCGTTCTGAGCTTTTAAAAGGCCAAAAGGTTAAAATCCTGTAGCCCTTCCAGAGCTCTCTGCAATGCTGGACAGTCCAGTGAATTAAGGAGCGATAAAGCAACCCGGGCATTTAGAACAATTCCAGGAGGGAGGTCCCAGCTATCACCAGCGCTTCTCCCCATCCTTCCCCTGGGCTGGCGCTGGAGCAGGGACCTCCGGAGCACCCTGGACCCGCCCGGCAGCATCTCCCGCGGGTGCCAACAGCGGCTGGAGGGTCCCCGCGCGGGGAGGCGGCGGCGGGAGCGGCCTCGCTGTGTCGGGCCGGAGCCGGGCACGGCCCCTCCCCTGCTCCCCGCCCGGAGAACCTGGGGAACCCGTCCGGCCGGTCTGGCGGCGGCTCCCAGGGAGGGAGCCGGGGCGGGCACGGGGCCGGCGGGGCTCGGGAGCCGCTGAGCGAACGAGCGAGCGGGGACCCGCGGGCACAGGTGGGGCCGGGGGGCTGCTGCCCAGCGGGGCTTTGGGGCAGGGGCTGCGGGGCGGTGGCCCGGGGGGCGCGGTGCATCCATCACCGCCGGGGATGTCCAGCGCCACCCGCGCAAGTGCCGCGCTCGGTGCGGGCCGGGGGTCGGGGCAGGGCTCTGGCTCTGGCTCTGGCCCGCCCCGCCGCACAGGAGGGGCCGGAGCTGACCCCGGGCGCACCCGGAACGCCTTCCCTTCTTTTTCTCCCTCCCTCCCAGAACATCCATCACCTGCTCGCCGCGGGGATCCCGACGCGTTGTTTTGGAGGGTTTGAAGCCCGGCGTCTGGCAGCGCCGATCCGAAGCCCGCGGGAATCGGCGTCCCCCTCGCTCCCCACGGTGCCCGTCGAACTTAGCGCAGAGTCTCTCCGGGCTGCAAGTTGAAAGAAAGCGCAGGAGTTTGCTGGGAGGTGAGGTAAGGCACGGGGAGCCAGCGTAGCCCCCCGGGCATTGACTCGAGCTCGCGGCCCTGGGCTGAATGCCCTTCTCCCGGCTTTTCCCCCTCATACCTATAAATGATCAAAACAGCCTTCAGGGCTGCGGGGTGATTACTCATTAGTCCGTGTTTATACAGCCATCAGGGCGGCAATAGGTTTCTGCATTAAGGAACAGTAATTCGGCAACAGAAAATACTGGACAAGTTACTTGTGAGGTCAGTGACTTGCTTGGAAAACAAAAAAAATCGGTGTCTTGGTCCTGTTACCTCGTGCTTCGTGCCTGTAGCTTAAATAGCATCCCTTCCTTGGAGCGGGGATGGAGCTGTGCTAAATGGAGCAGCTAATGGAGCAGCTCACCGCTGGCTCGGGTGTCAGCAGGAGCGGATTGAAACCCAAGAGGCCGAACAGCACAGGGAGCTCTGGCAGGGAGCGGGGCTGGTAATGAGTAACAGCGCGGGGGCTTTGGTGCCCGGGCCAGGGGTGTTCGGGCTGCGGAGAGCCGCTGGGACTCGAGGTCCCGCCTGCCCCTTGAGCTGTCCCCACCTGGAGTCCCTGCATTAACTCTCTGTAAGTGTCTCTGCTGGATCAGGCTTGCTCAGGTTTCTGTTTGGTTGTGGGTTTTGAGTTGTCTTTTCCTCAAAGCCTGTTTCTGCAGTTGAGTAATATCTGGCCACTTTTGAAGTTTTCCTTGTCAGCTTCTGCACTGGTGATGACCTTAGAGATGGTTGCTTTCCTACCTGTCTCAGGCATCTCTGTTTGGGTTAACTTGTGGCTATCGTAGATATTATTTTCAGTAACTTCTAAATTGTGTCTCAGTTTATTTCTCTGCTCTCTTGCCGGGGTGGCTGTTGTTTGAGGGCCGAGAGCATGAAGCGCTGCCTGCTCTGAAATGTTGGGAAGGGAGTTGGTTGGTGTTGTTTCAGATCCGAGGGGTTTTGATGTTCTTCCTGGCCGTGGGCTTTGTCGGGCCTCTGTTAAATGAGATGCTTTGTGCAGCTGTAATTGAATGCGGGACGTTGGCCAGGAGCTTCTGAAACCCAACCCTGGCTCTGTCAGTGACTTACCCAATGGCCTTGGGCAAATCACTTAACCTCTCTGTTTCTGCGCTTGTCGGGGTGAAGGGCACGATTCTCATCCGAGACCGATTCTCTGAGCCCCGCTGGGCAGGTGACAGGAGCTCTGTGACAGCACTGCTTTGTGGCAAGCTTACAGAATCCCTCTGGAACATGTGCTGGCTTTCCCCCTTGTGTTCTGATATAAACGTGGAATATGTTTGTCATTTGGCAATTTGACAATTGATGGTGGTAGGAAAGATGTGCACTGATGTCTTTACAGAGTGTGGGTGTTAATGTCTTTGAAGTGTCTGTACCAAACTCAAGGCACGAGTTTATCACAGAGCCCGGTTTGACTCCTGAACCTTAGGGTAACAGGACAAATGGCCCACACAAAGCCTATTGCAGAACCCAGACAGCCTGAGCTTCTGAACTTTGGGGCAAAAGGCCAGGTTCGAGGGGGGGTACGTGGTTCAGGAAGGCTGCACTCAAGAGTTCAGGATAAAAGGAGGCTGCACCCTCCAAAACCTCGAGAGAGAAACTCCACGGGGGTGTACCCCAGAGGACTCTCTCCCTTTATTTCAATAAAGTTGCAGGACTCCTCTGTCTCCTTGGTGGACACTGGCTTTTCATAGCATGATTTTCCCTCCCAATGGGCAATTTCAGCAAGTCCGTGGGTGCTCTGGGGTACAAAATGCTGTACAGTGATGCACAGGGAGAGGTAGAACAACGCATTAAAAGAAAAAAGGGGGTGAGGAGAAGCACTGGAAGGGAAAACAGGAACAAATCAAGGAAAGAACCGTTTGCTGAAGTGACTGTCCCTGAGAGGAGGGAGAGGAGTGGCATGGAAAGGTCTGAGGAACTTAGCAGAAATCTCTCTTTTTCTTAAGAAATTTTGCAAGGCAAGTTAATTTCACGATTTTTCTAAAGAATCGTTTTTTGTTGTTGTATGCACACAAGGTGGTATCAGCCAATAATCCGTTTTCTACATTGTTTCATTGCAGATGGAGCCTGATTGGAAGCTGAACACGGGATTCTCTGTGAGTGGCCAGTGCCAGCATCTCTGATGCAGTCTGGGCTTCAGTTACACGCTCCACTGGATAAAGGTGAGTTTAGGAAAATGACTTCAGTGTCCGTTGTAGATGCTGCCAGAAGAGGTGTGTTAATGGAATCTCCTATCGTGGTAGCAGGAAGCAACCTTTATTCAGTCCAGTTAAAAATACCTGCTGGTTTTGATGGTGACAGTGATTGCTAGGAAAACAACGCTCTATAAAGTTCCAAAATCTTCTACTCCAAACAACGCAGTTTAAGCGTGCACAAAACGAATTCTTTTTTCCCTCTATTAACATCAAAATGGGCTGTTGAATAACGAGAACCTCAGGACCAAGGTAACACCCTCTAAAAGCCAGGTTAAAACCCCTTCAGAGTGCACTGGAACCTGCAGCTTGGGCAAAGGTTACCAACCCTCTTATCTTCTGCAAAGATAGCTTGCCTTGCCTTGGACTTTAAATGATGGAACTCTGCATATCTGTTAATGAGAAATCCTAGGGCAGATAATGGGGAAAATGATGATTTTGTTTCTGCAATGGCCCATCTTCAAGCATTTTTGCGTAACCTCAGGCAGATGACCTGCAAAGCTGTGGGTCTCTTTCTGGGGGCGATTTTCTGTTAAATTCTTGGTGTCTTGTTAATCTCTTCTTGTGTCAAATCCTGTTGGCTCATCCGGATCAGTGAATTATATTGGAATGTCCTTCATACTTATTTTCACACAAGTTTCAATAAGTAGCTACACTGGGGAGTACACAATAGCCTCTGCTTTCTATTTTTAATTTTTTCTCCAAGATGAGACTTGAACATTTGCCAGCAGCACGGAACTGTACCCTCCCTCCTCTCTCTAGAGGGTTTCAGGGTCTTGGTGTCTCAGCTTGCAGTGTGTTCAGGGGAGGAACCGTCCCCTCCCTGCAGCCAGGTTTGGCACAAGCAGCTTTTTAAAGTAAGATTTTCAGTGTTTGGTGGTGCCAGAGTGTCACAGTTTTACTGTGGTGTTTGCCTGCTGATGGGGCAGGTCATGGGGGTTATTATGGCATTGGAGGAGGGACTGGGGTTGGCTCCTTGCAAAGGGAAGATCTGTGGGTGGTGCAAGGTTGGCTGCTGCACAATAGCAATTAAAAAGTCTCTTGGAGCTGGGATTAGCCCTTAATCCTCAGAGTTTGTACAGCCTGCAGAGCAGCAGGAGGTGCCTGTGTTAAGGTACTATTGTGAATCAAATAGATACGCTTTGTATTTAAAAATGGTGTGTGTAAAACGCGTGTACAATGAGGGGCTGGCTGCACGGCAGCACTCCATGGTGCAGCCAGGCTGACTCCTCTGGGACCTGTCACTTGCAGAGCTGGATCCCCAGGGATTTCTCACCTTGCAGAGAGAGCTGGAGTCCTTGGTGGTTCTGTTGTGTGGAGATCTCGGGTGTGACACGTCGTGCTGCCCTGGGTTGTGTGGGTGCATGAGTTCCCCACGAGCGTTTTACCTGCAGCCATCCTGCAATCACTCTGATTTGAGCCTTTTGGGGGTGATTCTGAGTCACCCCGTGTAAGGCACGTGTTGGCAGGTTCCAGTGGGAACTGTTTCCAGGGCCACAGCTCAGGGAAGGTGTGTAGGGTCAGGAGTTGGGTTTCATTACCTTACACTCCTGAGCCTCAGCTGGCTCAAAGAACATACCTGAGCTCCTGAGCTCACCTTTTCCTCCGGGGCATCCTAGGAGCTGGGCTTTATCTTTCTTAGGGTACATGGGACAGCCCATGTGTTTCAGAAGTAATGACTGTGGGAAATCAGCCCCTTCAAGATATAATTTTTGGGTGTTCAATTACTATAAAGTAGTCATTCAGGGAAGTAACTGGAGCTGTTGTGTGAGAAATAGCTCCATAAATTGATCAGCTTTAATCATGGAATTTGCATGGCAATCTACCTGAAACTCAGTAGTGTTTGGAGTGAAGGTTATTTCCTTGGCCCATTTGTGCTGATCCATGCTGTTTTAGCTGCTGTTTTCTTTTCCTCTCAACATGTCATAAAGATTACCTGGAAGGTTTTAGTTGTTCAGATGACCCTTCTATCTGCCTGTCCAAGCACTTGTTACAAGTAACATTTCATATCTGCTTGGAGTAATCAGTGATCCATCTCATCTATTGGAAGCAAACCCAGTTTATGATTTGCTGGTTTCCCTGTAGCAGCTCTGGTTCCAGGGAGATGAGTTGCTGAATACATTTTTAATGAAGGCCTATACTCTGTGAAAGCCTTTGGCTGGGATCCCTGAGGGGAGTGCAGAAACGCAATATCTTGCTGTCAGAGGCTTTGGGGGGTTAAAAATAACCGTGGGAGCATTCACTTGTACCAGTTGGGTCATTATTGGGCTGGAGGGTGGATCGTGACCCGAGGGTGGATCCTGGGCTGCCTTTACAAGTCCAAATTTCAGGTCTCAGGTGCTGTTAGAGCCGTCCCTTAATCCTGTGCCCATGGATGAAAGATCATTCTGAAACCTCTCAGGGTATATAAGCTGGGCTATGGACTTGAGCCCCTTGAATACAGGTGTCTGCTCTGGTGGAGCCACCCAAGTGCTCTTGGGCTCTGATTTCTGCTTTGGGTGCTGGGCTGCAGCCCTGAGAGTGTCCTCTGGGTTGCTGTTCCCTGCCAGGCTGTCTTTGTCCACGTTCCCATTTTAGCTCCGACTCTCCGTCACTGGCGAGGTGAGCAGTGTGGGACAGCTGGAGATGGCACAATAATTACTGCTGTCTCTTAGGGGAAATGTAATTGGAGTGATCATGCATCTGCCAGCAGGTCCTTGTGGGAACCCCGCCCCAGAGGCTGATGGCAACATGGCTTTCTACTGCAGTTTGGGGGGTTTGTATTCAGCCCTCCCGTAAGCAGGTTTTGTTTTGCATTGCTCCAGTAACACCTAGTGAAGAAATAAATCTTACCTCTCTAAGGATCAGGCTCTGCATTTAAGTACTTTTTTAATGCCAAGTTCAATCAGTGAAACATCTTGCCGTAGCTTTTTTGCCCTATTTGGACTCCAGAGACCTAAAGCAGTTCAAAAGGGTCTCTCTGGGTTACTTTTTGTACTATTTGTGTTTGCTTTATGATTCTTACCTAAAACACTATTGTTGTTGTGTTCTGGAAGAACAGTGCATGGCCAGGTTTGAGCAGCTGTTGAGCTTGGCACTGCCAGAGCGTGTGGTGCCAAGGACAGGAACATGCAGGGTGTGGGCTGTGCACGGGTTGTGTGGCCAGCAGGTGTGTAATGGTGAGGCTTGCTGTGCTTCACATGGTAGCTCTTTGTGTCCATAATAAACACAAAATAATACCTTGAGTGGCATTTTAATCCTGTCACTATACATGTGCCTTGTTCTAGATGGATTTGTTAACTTTCAGGGCACTTTGAGTGATGATCTGATTTGCAAGAAGTCACCCCAGGTTCTTGCAGCAGAGTCATGTGCAGTGACTCTCCAGAGAAGAATTTAGAGTAAGATTGGTTTGGGTTGCCTTTTACTGCCTTGAAACAAATGCAGTAAGTGGAGTTTTTACAAGGTTTAATTTATTCCAAATTATCTGGTGCTTGCCCTGAGGCAGAAGTAGACACAAAAGCTGAGTGACTGAAGCACTGTGGAATTTGCCCTTATAGTAAATAAACAGGATCAGATATACTTAAACTTGTGCTTAATACTATTTTGATCTCCTTTACCTCCCCATATATCCATACTGCTGTTGGATCAGCAGGATTTTCCAAGCTAGAAGGCAGAACTGGGAGCTGGGCATTGCTCCCCACCTGACGGGCAGTGTGAGCTGACACTTCCTCTAGACTGAAGTGGTTAATGTGAGGTTTTCTCATCTGAAACAGTGTGAAAGCCCCTGTTGTCAAGTCAGGAACTGGAAAATGGAACTAGAAAATCTTGGCCATGCAGCCAAGAACCAGCTTTTTAAAGTGTTCTCTGAGTATTTTATCAAGCAGTATTTAACCACTGTGCTGTTCCATCTCAGGCCCTCCATGAGCTGTTTTCACAGTCATAATAACCATTTTCACATCAAAAACCAGTAGTGGTCTCCTCTCTTCCTGCCATGTTTGTCCCCCTTTAGTTTCTGCTGGGTGCTTCCTGCGCCCCGGTTCTGCTGGGTGTGTGCTCCCCTGTCTTACCTGCCGCCTCAGGATTAGTTGGCATCTCTGCTGCTCCGTGTTGTTGGTCCCTCCCATCTCCCCTTTCACGTCGTCATCGCTCCCCACCCTCCTCTGAACTTCCGACACGGCTCTGCCATCCCTCCCAGCCAGCCCTTTTCTTCCAGACTAGGTGTCAAGAAACTTAACTCTAAACCAATTTGTCAGCCTGTCACGGGAGCACTCCTTTGCCCTGGGTCCCACAGCAGCTCTCGTCTGCCTCTCTCCCAACTGCGGGAGCTTTTCTGCAGGCTCCTGGCCAGCCCCGGGCACAATTCCACTGCCTCCTGCAGCATGCTAATGATGTGCCCGCAGCGCAGAGCCCTCGTGCTGCCTGCAGGGTAACACTTAATGAGATCTCCTCTCTTAACAAGGTTTTCCAGTGGGCAGTTTAGCTGTCTGAGGAGGGAAAGTGACTACAGTTAATTTAACCTTACCCCAGATGGCTTCGCTGGCGTTCCCAGTGAGCATCCCAGGCTGCTGCTGGTGGCATTGTAGGCATTGCCATGTAGCCAGACATCTGTAATGGAAAACAAAAGAGGCATGTTTCTGATATCTCGTGTAACCCTTTGCATGACTAATTAGTCCATTAATCATTAAGCAGTTAATCAGTAAAGTTTAATAGACTAAGAGCTGAATCTCTGTGTGCCAGGGATACGAGCTTGTTTCAGTTGTAGAGTGAGAGGCAGTCAAAGATCTGGTGGCATTTTGTGTTCTAGGGACTGTGTGTGGGAGGAACTTGTCTCCCCCAGCAGTCCCCGTGAGAGGTGTTAGCAGGACAGAAAGAACTAAAGCGCCAAAAAGAGGAGAAATAACCCAAAATATCACAGTCAGGTATTCGGGGGCCTGAGTTAGAGCTTGAGGTGTATTCCCTAACTCCAAGGCTATTTAGGAAAACATGATCTGTCACAGAAGTCTACACAGTTCTACACCTGTGTCAGTGACCAACTGCCATACTCCTGGGTAATCCCATCAGGGATTAGCCTCCATCAGTTTGGGTGGGTCTTGGGAGAAGTTGTGTGGATTCCTGTACACTCAGCCCGGTGCATTTGTTGCATTTTGTGGGCTGTCAGTGTGTGCTGGGCGGGCCCCGCAGCGCTGCTGGCAGGGAGCATGGCGTGCCTTGGGCTCCCTGCCACGGGGGCAGCACAGTCAGTGCTCATGGAATATTCGTCTCACTCTTACAGGAGCTATTAGGGAGGGGAGACGATTCAGCTTTGCTGAACGAGAAGCTGAGGGGGATGTCAGCAGGGTTGGTGCCAGCCCTGCTGGTTGCTGAGTTTGTTAGCAAAGGCAGTGCCATGCTGGTGAGGCAGGTCAAGGGGCAAGCTGGGAAGCTGATGTGGAGCTCAGGATTAGGATCACATCCCAGTGATGGCTGGAGACGTCCAGAGTCGAGGCACGGCTGAAGGGCACATGGGCATGGCCACAGCTCAGCTGGGGACCATCCCTCCTCTGACACAGCTCAGGGCTGAGCCAAAATTCATCCCATGGTGTCCTCAGGTGTTTGGACACCGAGCTGTGGGATCTTGCAGTGACAAACACTGATGTTCAGCCCATGGGAAGAGAGAGGAAGCGAGGCTGGTTTGGTGAAGCTGGGCAGGCCGGGATGGAGGATCAGCTGTGTCACCCCAACCCTGGATGTCTGACCTGGTGCTCGGTGCCTGTTTCCGTGTCCCAAGGTGGCCAAACAGGGCTCCAGCTGCTGTGGCTCCTCAGGGCATGATGTAATGGCCCCTGGGAGATGTGTTCATGCTCTCCCCAGCTCCTACATCCTGTGTCGGGAGCACACGGTGTTCCTGGGGCTGCAGTGTGTAATTACACATAGCAGAACAGTAATGAAGGGCTGGCTGGGACAAGAACTGCCCCCTGACTCCGCTCAGTGCAGGAGAACCAAGCCCGTGCCCTGCGCTGTTCTGGGGAAACTGGTTTCAGATGTGGGGTCCGGTGACCAGCACCAGCAGAGTACAATTAGAGCTGAGGTTTCCAGCACTTGCTACGTGAGGTCTTTTCTCTGACTTGTCCAAAATGCTGGCAGGGTGCTAGCAGCATGATCTCGGAAAGGGATTCGGAGACCACCTTCGAGGAGGATTCCCAGCCCAACGATGAGGTGATGCCCTACAGTGACGATGAAACAGAGGACGAGCTGGACGGTCGGCAGCCTGGGGCTGAACCGAGGCCAAACCAAACCAGCAGGGACGCCGAGGAGAGCCGAGATCCTGGGAAAAAAGGTAACAACATCAGGAACTTGCTTTGGGGAGTACACGATGCTGGAGGCAGAGGCTGAGCCTCAGGGACCAACTGGACTTCTGTGTTTATTTGTCAGGTAAGGTTTGGAACGGCTTCTCTGACTCTGGAGGAGTAATCGATGGCAGGTCAGTTTGACAAATGTCAGAATGAAACTCAGCTTCATTCCAACCTGCAGCCCAGTTCTGTGCCACTGCTCCTTGCGTAAAGATAATGAGCTGCACGGTGACCTCCTGTTAATTAAGGCAGGCCCTGGATGTACATGGCCTGTGCTCTGGGAACTGTTCAGACAGACCTTCAGGTACTTGTTTTCCCACTCCTCTGGAAACGGGCTCCAGCATTAACATTTTGCTGTGCTCAGTCAGTGTTTTCCCTGGATTCCTGCTTGTGCAGAGCAGATTTCCACCTCACTGCTCATTTTGTAGCCTCGTGAGTTTCCTGAAAGGTAAAAGGTGAGTAGGAGGAGTTCAAAGGAACCGGCAGGTACAGCCTGTGGCCACTGCCAGCGTAGGAACATCAGTGGGAGGAGCCTTTCTGGCATCCCTGTTCTGAACTTCTGCCCAAGAAACATCTGTAGCTCCCCTAAGTTCCCTTTTCTCATGCTGCAACACCAATATTTTCAATGTAACCAGAGCCTCTGTAATTTATACAGATTTTTTGCTGTTTGTGTGGGAACAGTTGATCAGCTCTCATTTCATCACCACCTGTTATGTGTTTTCATTTTACAAGCACCTGCCACATGTTTAGTTTAAGATTTTTTTTTTTATGATGACATCCTTTAAAGTTGATGAATTACCAAAGCAGCTTGCCAAATATTAGGTGTTAGTATCACAGTTTAGAGTAATTTTGAGGAGCTTTCTTCCTGCAGGTTTTACCTCAGACCTAGTTTGCCAGTTTTCCATCAGTTTTATCAACACTGCTGTGTTTTTGGGATGTGTTAAAGAAACGTTTATGTAGACGTTATGTTTTTCTTTATGCCCTGTCATTTTGACAAAATTTAGTAACTTTCTCAATTCATGAGTACAATTTTTAAACTCAAAACACGGTTCTTTGAGATAAGTATTTCTCTACTGTCCTCTGGGCTTGTAACCAAGGTGCTGGAAATGAAAGTTGTGTACTCACAGGAGAAGTCCACATAGGTCAGGCTGGAATTTGCTTTGTGTTAGGTGGAAAAAAAAAAAAATTCCACTTGGATTTGGGTTTTGAAGTGTTAGTCAGAGCCGTGCCAAGTCCCACGCCTGTGCCTCTGGGAGTTTCACCCCATGCATGGCTGAAGAGGATCTCATGAAACCAGGAAGAGCACCCATTAGGGACAATCACTGTGGCCTGGAGGACAGGGGGAGATGCTTGGCCGGTGAGTCAGGAAAGCTGCATTTCCAAATCCCGCCTGCGTCATCCTTCCCAGGCAGGCAGAGCTGCCGGGAGCCGGCTTGGAAACCTGGGGAATGAGTTCCGGGCATGTGGGCAGGGCCCGAGTGTGCGGCTGTGGGTGGCACGGTGTCCGTGCTGCAGGCTCCAGGGAATGCCAGCTCAAGCATCCGGGAGGGAAAGCGGTGGCCCGTGGAAGAGCGGGCACAGAAAATCACTTGGTGGATGCAGTTCCTGTTCCTGAGTTTTCTGACAAGCGAACATGAGTGCTGGCTGAAGAAATAAAATGAGCACTTCAGATTTGTCCTTTTTTTTTTTTTTTTATGGGTGTGAATGAAAACCATGGCACAGTATGGTGAAATCAAACAATTGCCTTAAAAGGTGAACTGACCTCTTCATTTCCAGCAAGACCCATTCCCGGGTTGGAGTGCTTAGCGCTTCACTGGCGTCACAGAAGCAAACCCAAAGAGGAGGGAATTTAGCACGAATAAATGTTACTCTGCAGATTTCCCACAGAACATTCAAATGTTATGCAACACTTCTTGCTACTTCTGAATGTATAAATAAAGTAAAAATCTCACGCTAAAGACAAGCAGCCTGGAAATGTCTTGAAAAGGTTTTTTTTAAGGATATTTACTATAAAGCAGGTAGCAGCCTCGCTTCAGTCGAAAGTCCCTTTGAAATATGGATTTGAGAGAAAACCTGAAAGTGGCAAATTTGTTCCTTCATGTTTGTAACACTTTTGGACCCCTTTTGTCCTTTTCAGACTGCAGCTGGCAAGTTAAAGCAAACGATCAGCGCTTCTATGACCAGCCAGGCTTCAAGAGAACAATCTTCCTGTGCTTCAAGAAAAACAAATATGCGGTAAGCTGTCTTATCCCAATGAGGTGCTAATTGTCGGGTGAATGCCTCCTTAATCCCGGTAAAATCTTTGGAATGGCTGGTGAGTGGTGTAAAAACCACCGTTCACAATTCCTCAGTGTTTCCAACAGAGGGGGGCAAGAATACCTGGGTTGGGGTTTTGGAATGGAAAATCAAGGTATCAAGAGACGTGTTTAAGGTGAGATGGAGAATTAGGAGCTTAAAAATATTGCATTGGAAGGAGAAGCTCTGCCCTGTGACTGATGTTTGGATTTCTCCCACAGGGAAATGCAATTAAGACGTACAAGTACAACCCCATCACGTTTTTACCTCTGAATCTGTTTGAACAGTTCAAGAGAGCAGCCAACTTCTACTTCCTTGTTCTTCTCATATTGCAGGTAAGCAAGAGGGAGAATACTGACTGGGAAGAGAATTTGAGCTCGATGATATTTATGACACAATTCAGTGCTGTCCTGCCAGGGAATTGAGGGGCGCTATCTGAACTGCTGCAGAGACCTAACCCATCATAACAGAAACCTGCAACAAATCTATATGAGCTATGGCAGGGTTCTGGCAGGAGCTAGTTGCACAGAATTAGAATGAACTCGTTGCAGAGCTCATGAATTTCATGAGGAAAAGATGTTCCTTGAGTTTGTCTCATAAATCAGTAGGACCAACAGACTATATGAGCCAGTGGAATTGCTCAAGGGAAGCTGATTTCTAGGTAGCATAACAGCCAAACTCTTCCCACGGAGTTTTGTTCCTTTTCACAACCTGACTTAAAATTCTCTCCGATGTGCTGTTTTTTTCTCTAGTCAGGTCACACTGAAATATTAAAATTTGATTCAAATTTGATTGATGACTGTACTGAACCGATTTCATTGGTCTTTTGTAGTGTATTCCTCAAATAACTACCCTGTCATGGTACACAACACTGGTGCCTTTGCTCTTGGTGCTGGGAATAACTGCAGTCAAAGACCTGGTGGATGACATTGTAAGAGCCATGTTCTGTTCATATAAAAAGCAAAACCCACCCCGTGTAGCTCGTTTCTCCTGTTGTGACACAGGGCAGGGAGTACATTCTTTGCTCCGGTTTCAGGCTCGTCACAGGATGGACAACGAGGTCAATAACAGGACATGTGATGTCATCAAGGATGGAAGGTTTGTATGTTTTCTCTGAGCTCTCTAAGTGATGATTGTTGCCCTGTTGCTAAGCTTTGCCACAGATCTCAAGCTGTAGATGACAGGAAAGGTTCAGCTCTGTTCTCTATTGCCTGTCTGAAAACCTAACTGAAGCTGGAAGAGAATTCCTTAAAGGAGTAATTTGAAGTTAATTTGCTGGGACTGAATTTGTGCTAAGAGCAACTTCTTTGGAGGGAAGGACAGGGATTCATAACTAGGTGAAGTGGGAAGAGAAGAGGTAGGTTGACTTCTGAGCTGTAGACCCTCAACTAAATTGCAGTTTCTGAAAAGCAAAGCCACAGCGCACCAAGAGGTCATTTCTGTTCTAAGGAAAGTTCAGTATGATAAGGTTTATAGAGTGCATCCTGTTCTAGATTAAAGAGTAATGATTATTAAACTATCTTGATATTAGGTTCAAAGCCACAAAATGGAAGGATATTAAAGTTGGTGATATCATCCGTCTGAAGAAAAATACTTTTGTTCCTGTAAGTGCTTCAGATACATTTGTTTTATGTTTCTAGAGAGTTCTCTAGGAGTCTTGACCTGGCTTTATTTGATGTTTATTTCTTTGTTTTGTAGGCTGATATTTTGCTGCTGTCCAGCTCAGAACCAAACAGCCTGTGCTATGTGGAGACAGCTGAACTGGATGGGTAAGGTTCTACTTAAGGATGTCTTGGAGTTACTTTGGGCTGAGTAGGGAAAGAGCAATTGTGTACATTAGAGTCTGCTTGTTAAGCCACACCTGGGGAACTGTATCCAGCTGCAGATTCCCACAATTCAACAATTAAAAATTGTCCACTGCAATGCTAAAGACACATCAAACGTGTTGGAGAATGTGACACAGGGAGAAGGGAGGAAGGATTTATTTTTTCACTTTAGTATATGTTGCCCAGAGAAGTAGAGGTACTCTAATTTAATTGTGTTTAAACTTCTCTCTTGTATCCATGGTTTTAATAAAATCACCTTTTTATCCTTTCTTCTTAGTGAGACTAACTTAAAATTCAAAATGGCCCTAGAGGTGACACACAGACACCTTCAGGAAGAAAGTGCCCTGGCAGACTTTGATGGTTGGTACCATTCTGCAAGTTCTGCTATTTAGAACAAAGCTCAAATAGTTTGCAAGTCAATAAAAGCAAAGTAAAGCTACTTCGATGGTGGGCACAAATCAATGCATTTGGATTTTAAACACATTCTCCTCCAAATTTTCTAGGTCTGGTTGAATGTGAAGAACCCAATAACCGACTGGATAAGTTTACAGGAACATTATCCTGGAGAAACTCAAATTATCCCCTGGATGCTGATAAGATTTTGTTGCGTGGCTGTAAGATCAGGAATACAGACTTCTGCCACGGAATGGTCATATTTGCAGGTGTGTGATACTTCCCCACTAACAGCACACCTGTAGAGTGAAAAGGACTCTTCATCCCATAGACACCAACTGTATTTCATGTCCCAGTTTGGTAAAACTGTAATACCGACACGTGTTTCCTTATCCTATCTTTCCCATTTAATTTTTACTCTTTATTTTTAGGTGCTGACACAAAAATAATGAAAAATAGTGGAAAGACAAGATTTAAAAGGACAAAAATTGACTCCCTTATGAACTACATGGTTTATACCGTAAGCCTTTTTGTTTAAAATTCAGATTTTAAGAGAATAGTGAATGCAAAGTTAAGCTGCTTCTTCCTCTGTGTGTGTGTAATAAATATGTTTTGACTTTTTTCTGGCCTGCTGAGCTAGGATGGAGTAGGAAATCTGAAAGATGCCTTTATGGGAAATGTTTCTCCATTTCTCCTCACAAACACCTGCCATATTCTTTTTGAAACATGGGGGTTTGGGATTTAAGCAGAGCGAATGTTTCTGAAGCGTGAGAGGCCTCTCTGTGCCCTGTAGATCATCGTGGTCCTTATCCTGCTGTCGGCTGGGCTGGCCATCGGACACACCTACTGGGAGCAGCAGATTGGAAACTCCTCCTGGTACCTCTACGACGCACAGGACTGGAGCCCTGCCTACCGGGGCTTCCTCAACTTCTGGGGCTACATCATCGTCCTCAACACCATGGTGCCCATCTCCCTCTATGTGAGGTAGGGCAACGCCCCAGGAGGTGCCGTTGTGTGGCAGTGTGAGCTGCAGCTGGCACTGAGAGCACTCCTTCTCTTTCCTTTAGCGTGGAAGTGATTCGCTTTGGCCAAAGCTATTTCATCAACTGGGACCTGCAGATGTACTACGCCGAGAAGGACACGGCGGCCAAGGCCAGGACCACCACGCTGAACGAGCAGCTGGGGCAGATCCAGTACATCTTCTCTGACAAGACTGGAACCCTCACACAGAACATCATGACCTTTAAGAAGTGTTGCATCAATGGGCAAAGATACGGTAAGTTGTGCAAAGCCTGTGCAAAGGAGGAGGAGGAATTTCAATGCCTGTTGGAGATCAGGTAAGCACACATTCTCTTAGTTCCAGCTGAACTGTAGACCTGGAATTGGGTTGAATTGTTGGGGTTTTCCCCCTTACAAAGTGGAAATTAAGGAACTTTAGTGGGAACTTCTCAGCTTTCAGACAAACTGAAAATTGGTAATTTGCACAATTTTTTTGTACAAATTTACTTTCACTAGAAATGCTTTGGGGACAAAGTCAAGAAACAGACAAGGAAATTTTAGTAAGAGCAGCAGTTTGTCCTTTCCCTTTCCTTCCAGTCTAGGGCAGTACATGCTGTAGGCATGTTTCACTCTGTGGTGGGTTGTCAAAGCTCTGTTGTGCCTGGCTCCCCTGACTGCAGGCGCTTGCCTTGCAGGAGACTGCCGGGATGCAGCGGGGCAGCTCCAGAGCCACCCAGAGGTAGGTTCATCCCAGCCACCTCTGTGTCCTGGTCCCACATGGGAATGTTTCCTCGGCAGAGCACCCAGAGGGGTGGGTGGGCACAAAGCAACGGCACCTGTGGTAACTCAGACTCTCTTCCCCTGTTTTCTAAGCAGCAGGTTGATTTCAGCTGGAATGTGTACGCAGATGGAAAGTTCTTATTCTATGATCATTATCTGATAGAGCAAATAAAGTCTGGAAAGGAGACAGAAATCCAAAAGTTCTTTTTTCTGCTTGCTATTTGTCACACAGTCATGGCTGACACTTCTGATGGTGAGTATGGCTTTTGGTTGGTTTGTTTTCCTTGTATGGCAGAAAACAATAATTCAAATCCAGTGACACAAGGGAGAGATCTGCAACTAATGCTGATACCATAAGGGAGGAGTGTTAGGCTGCCCTTTTAAATTGAACAAAACTAAATGTGAGGGTGATCAGCTACTGAATTTGTGAGTTCACGGGTCAGAAGATTCCATTAAAACATGAAATATTAATATTGCTTTACTCCCATCTTTGTGAAATCTCCACGAAACCAACCGTGTCCTGTCCTTTCTTGTTCCTAACATTTTTGGGGTTGTTTCCACTCACTGTATTGGTGTCTGTGGCCAAGGATTCCTCTTTTGGAGCTTCTTTTGAAAATGTTTCAATGACTGGATTGAGAAATTAGGATATTGAGGTCAGAAATGTGGAGTTTTGCTTTAATACGTGGAGGGAAGCAGGCTGAGGACTGATCCTGTTTGGGGAGTACGTGTAGCAGACCGGGGGGTTCGTGGTCCCCGCTCTCTGTGTGCACTGCTGGCAGGTGCTGCACTGCAGCAGTGTCCTGCTGTACCCTCAGCTGTGTCCTGGCTACAACCCCACAGGTCGGCTCAATTACCAGGCAGCTTCCCCCGACGAGGGGGCCCTGGTGACGGCCGCGCGGAACTTCGGGTACGTGTTCCTGTCCCGAACACAGAACACCATCACCATAAGTGAGATGGGGGTCGAGAGGACCTACGATGTCCTGGCCATCCTGGACTTCAACAGCGACAGGAAGCGGATGTCTGTCATCGGTAAGCTGACTGCCGCCAGCCTGCATGGAGAAGGGCACTTGTATTTCAGGGCTGAAAAGGGATGTGCAAAGGAAGCTGGGGTCAAGAATTAACAGCTCAGTGACAGTCCTGGGGCATGGTTGAGTCCACGGAAGAAGAAATGCCATCCTGGACTTTGGTACTTGGCAGTAGGCTGACATAAATCCAATCTGAAATGATTCCTTGGTGTAAAGGTGCCACCTCTGCTGTTTCCCTCCGCAGTAAGAGAGTCCGGTGGCAATATCAGGCTGTATTGCAAAGGGGCTGACACGGTGATTTACAAGCGGCTGCACCCCAAGAATCTAAAGAGAGAAGCCACAGAAGAGGCACTCGATGTATGTTTGTATTTTGTACGCTCTTTTTAAAACCAAAATTGTTTCTTTCTGACAACAGTGTTATTCATTTCCTTTTCCTAAGCTATTAAGACAAATGGAAGCCTGCAATTTGTTCTGAAAGTTGGACTTGTTCTGTCAAACTTGTCAAATGCTCATGTTTGTACCCTCCTGTTTGTGGATATGTGTGGTTTTAATTATTTTTCAGGTCTTTGCAAATGAAACTCTCAGGACACTCTGCCTGTGCTATAGAGACATAAGCCAGGATGAATTTGAAGTGTGGAATAAAAAGTTTATGGAGGCCAGTTTAGCTACCAGTCACCGGGATGAAGCTCTGGACAGAGTGTACGAGGAAATAGAAAAAAACCTGATCGTAAGGAGCTCTATATTTTTAGTACACTTCAATTCTTATATTAAAAGAAACATGTTTCAGTGCTACTAACCACCTGTATTTCAAATCCCTTCCAGCTGCTTGGTGCAACAGCTATTGAAGACAAACTCCAGGATGGAGTTCCAGAAACGATCTCCAGGCTCTCCAAAGCAGACATTAAAATCTGGGTGCTTACTGGCGACAAAAAAGGTGGGGTTGCTTACAGCCAAACAGCTAAAAACAGGAGGATTTTTTCCTGTTCATCTACACCGTGGCATTGAAAGGGAATTCTCATACTGACACTTAAGTCAGAAATTACTTAAGAGCACTTGAGGTGCTTCTGGCTGCTCCTAACAATTACTTGTGACAGAACTTTCAGTAAATACTTTCCTCTCTCTTTTTTTTTTTTTTTTTTTTTTTTCCAGAAACTGCTGAAAATATTGGATTTTCTTGTGATCTCTTAACAGAGGAAACGGCCATCTGCTATGGAGAAGAAACCAGGCAAGTGAATACACAGAGGAGTTCGTTTTCAGGATTTCCAGTCTGAGACTGACCTAGCTTAAAGTTTTTCCTTGAGTTTTCTGTAACAGTTTCTCCCTCTCTTTCCAGTGCTCTCCTTCAAACGAGGCTGGAAAACCAGAGGAACAGCGCTGGATCCAGTCCACATTCCTCTCTCAGAATGAACGAGCCCTTCTTCCAGGGCAGCAGAGATCGGGCTCTGATCATCACTGGCTCCTGGCTGGTATGTACAAAGGCTGTTCTCCCGAGTGTTTTGGGATTTTGGGGCACCACCAGGCTAACAGTGTCTCTCACTGGGGACTCTGTTCCTTTGTCTGCACCAGCAGTTCATTAAAATGCCAGAAATGGACTCTGGGAGCGTAATGACCTCAGGTGTGTTATTGGGCAGTACCTGGAGTAGGACTGGAAATGCTGCAGAAGGGAACATAGCAAGTTTTACTCTTTTCACAGAATGAAATCCTGCAGGAGAAGAAAAAGAAGAAAAAGAAACTGAAACTGAAGTTCCCCAGAACAGCAGAAGAGAAGAAAAAACAAACTGAGAAAAGGAGAAGGGCAGAGGCCTACAAGGAGCAGCAGCAGAAGAACTTTGTTGATCTGGCCTGCGAGTGCAGGGCTGTGATCTGCTGCCGTGTGACACCCAAGCAGAAGGCCATGGTGGTGGAGCTGGTGAAGAAGTACAAGAAGGCCATCACCCTGGCCATCGGGGATGGGGCCAATGATGTGAACATGATCAAAAGTAAGGCAGCTGCCAAGCTCTCTCACTAGGACAGATCTCCTCTGGCCTGCTCCTGCAGTCTCTCCACTGTCCCTCTCTGTCAGAAGACTTTCCCATCTGCTTTGCTGCCGTGGGGCTTTTAGCTTCTGTGCCTGTTTCCCTTTCTGAGGAAGCACTTTAGGAAATGGTTAGTGGTTTTTACTGACCAATTTTGGTTTTTTCTGAATACATTCCCTGAGCAGGGACTCAAATCCCATCTGTTCTCATGCTGCGTGTTACAGAAATGTAATATAAAGACCAAAGCAATAGCTTGGCTGCCCCTTGCCTGGTGGCATTAGCCATCCCAGATTGTACTTGCTACTCTTTGAACAGCTTCTCAAGAGATCCCAGTGAGAAAAAGGTGTCCAGGATAGGGTTTATGTCCTGAGGGTGTTTGTAAACTGCCTGGCCAGTTTGTTCAGGACTTCACTCACTCTGTCTCATCGCTTGGTTCTCCTTTGGTTAAATTTCCCCGGTGCGTTCTGACAGAACAAGCACTGAGAGAGAATCCATGTAGCAGTAGAAATGTGGCCCTGGTCATGTTCCTGTCCCTTTGTCCAACCTAGTGTGCGGTGTTTGTCTCCTTCACCCAGCTGCCTACATTGGAGTTGGGATCAGTGGCCAGGAGGGGATGCAGGCTGTCATGTCCAGTGACTACTCCTTCGGACAATTCCGTTACCTCCAGCGGCTGCTGCTGGTCCACGGGCGCTGGTCCTACATCAGGATGTGCAAGTTTCTGAGATACTTCTTCTACAAAAACTTCGCTTTCACACTGGTCCACATCTGGTACTCGTTCTTCAATGGCTTCTCTGCCCAGGTAGGAAGGTGTGCTCGTGTGGGATAACAACAAGCAGATGCCTCTGTCACTGTGGGACAGCAAAGGCTTAACCTGGGACGGGTCAGGAATGTGTAGTTGTCACCAGTGATTTCTGCAGGAGGACGTGATCAGTACTGAGCAAGTCGGTTACAAGCAGTTAGGTGTGATTCCAGAGCACTGAAGTCAGGATCAGTGTTGTACAGGGAGGAAGATCTGGAAGGAGTGGGGCAGCTTAACACAGACTAAAGAGCTTCAGCAGAGCCTTGAGCCAAGGTGCTGCTGCCTTTGGGTGAACACCGAGACAGGGAAGGGAACTTAAAGCCTGTAGGAAAGCACATGTGAGTTTTCTCAGGAACTGGAGGGGAGGGATGTAATAAAATGGAATCACTGAGTGCTGCAAATCCCCCTGTGTTGCAGACAGCCTACGAGGACTGGTTCATCACCCTGTACAACGTGCTGTATTCCAGTCTCCCCGTCCTGCTCGTCGGCTTGCTTGACCAGGTATCCCCATGTTGTTACAACAGATGAATCCAAAGGCACCTACCACCAGGCCCTTAAGTTAGGCTGGTTGTCCATGAAATGAGGGGTTTGGTTTTGTGGCTTTTAAGAAAGTCTTCCTTTTGCATTACCCTGTACGAATCCCTGCTACTGGAAAGAGAAAGGGATCTGCCATTCCCTTTGGGACACTGTATAGTTCAGTTCTCACTCTTCAGAACTCACGCTGAGAACAACAATTCACAACAACTTTTTCTCTTTCCTCTTCATTAAGGATGTGAGCGACAAACTGAGCCTTCGGTTCCCCAGCCTTTATGTTTTGGGTCAGAGAGATTTACTTTTCAACTACAAGAAGTTCTTTATAAGTTTGCTCCATGGAGCTGTAACTTCACTGATCATCTTCTTCATCCCGTACGGAGCCTACCTTAAATCTATGGGACAAGATGGAGAAGCCCCTGCAGATTATCAGTCCTTTGCTGTCACAGCAGCATCCTCTCTGATATTTGTTGTCAATTTCCAGGCAAGTAAGCTTGGTTTCCTGAGCTCTGGTGCTCTGAGAACCCTTTCTGCTCACTGTTTGGTATTTCTCTACTAAAAAAGCTAATAACATGCAAAAAGCAGTTGACATTATTTGGAATTAATAAACTCATTTGGCACTTTTGTTTGCTTTTAGATTGGCCTGGATACGTCTTACTGGACTTTTGTTAATGCTTTTTCAGTATTTGGGAGTATTGCACTTTACTTTGGGATCACATTTGACTTTCACAGCGCCGGAATCCATGTTCTCTTCCCTTCTGGCTTTCAGTTCACAGGTCAGTCCTGGTGGTTTGTGGTTCTCAGTCCTGTCTCATGTAGCTTTGTCATAAATTAACTTTTGCTCTTTTTATTCCCAGGAACTGCTCCAAATGCTCTGAGACAGCCATACCTTTGGCTTACCATGATTTTATCCATTGCTATTTGCTTACTGCCTGTAGTGGCACAGCGTTTCTTATCCATGACAGTCTGGCCCTCGGAGAGCGATAAAGTGAGTGAAATCGCTGTTATTTGGGTGAATATGGCAGGGGTTTATTTACAGGGCTGGCATCAGTGGGCTAGTGGAAGGTGCCCCTGCCCATTGGGACAAGATGGGCTTTATGGTCCCTTCCAGCCCAAGCCCTTCTGGGATTTTATGATAATGTCAGAGACAAGTAAGTGATGGGAGAGCGACACAAGCCTGGCTTGGCTCCCGTGGGCAGAGGAGTGGCCGCAGGGCAGCCAGAGGCAGCAGCTCACTGGGGGCTGTTTCCTCATGTGCCTGGCTGAGATCAGGTGATGCCACCGAGACCCTGTGAGGATGCTGAGGGCCCCAGCTTGGGTTTAATTTAGCCTGGGCTGGAGTGCCAGGGTTACATGTCGAGAGTGTAGGGGATAGATTTGGCTGCTTCTGCTCTGCCTTGAGCCAGCACACGGCACACAGCTATGAACAGTTCAAACTGTGGTGATCTTGTCCTAACGCATGACCCTCTGTGTGTCTGCGAGCAGATCCAGAGGAACCGTCGGAAGTACCTGCTGGAGGAGCAGCAGTGGAAGCGGCGGCAGAGCGCGTTCCGCCGCGGTGTCTCCGCCCGCCGCTCCGCCTACGCCTTCTCCCACCAGCGCGGCTACGCCGACCTGATCGCCTCGGGGCGCAGCATCCGCAAGCGGCGCGCCCCGCTGGACGCCGTGCTGGCCGGCAGCGGAGCGGGCTCCGGGGACACGCGGGACGCGAGCTCATGAGGGACTGCCTGGTGGGGAGGAGCCCTTTGTCACAGCGACTGCACAAAAGTGGTCCAGATAGACTCGGGGTCTTTTTAAACCACGTGGCATAAGGATGTGAAGATTTTTATGTCTTATCAGAGAAGTTTCTGGGTTTGGACTCCTGGGAACACAAAGGCCAACGGTCCTCCGTGGAGCTACTGATCCTTGTGTGACCATTCTGTATGGCAGTGAAGGATACATGTGTTGGGAATGGAAACCCAGCAGTGTCAGTTTTTAGGGATGCCTGGAATTGCAGACTTTCCACTTTTAAATACTATGTTGGTATAAAACTGTATCTACATTTCATATTTGTCATTGAAAGCGATTTTGCTTGTGTGCTCCATTTCATTAGCTGTGCAGGCATGATGGCACAGGGGATGCTCAACCCTGGAAAGGGCCCTGGATGCTCCCATCGGAGCTGTCACAGCTGAGCTGGGATGTCTTTGGTGATAAACTCCAGCCAGTGTCAGATTGGATTAGAAATCAGGACAGATCTCAGCCCTGGGAGCTGCCCCTGAAGCTGGCACAAGCTATTCATTTCAATTCTGGACACAGTCAGTGATGGAAAACTAGAAACCAGTCACTTTCATCGGAATGTATTTCCCTTGCTGGTGCCTTACAAAGTGTAAAAAGTGTTTTTATGAGTCTCTTTACATTTGCACATCCTTTACTCAAGTCGAGGTGTTTGAATGTTTCACTTTTATCTACTTCCCCCCTCCCGAACTAAAGCTAATTATTGAAATAGTTTTCTAGTAAAAATTATGACCTAGAGCTCTCATTCAGTGGAATGTACATTTCAAAAGCATAATGCAAATAAATATCCGAAAGCCTACTCCTTCCTTGCGATGAGCGCGGGGGTTCGGCCGGGCGGCGGCGGATGCCAGCACGTCCCGGGGAGGGCCGGGCCGGCTCGCCCCGCCCGTTGCGGGGCAGGGCCGGGCCGGGAGGACGGGCTGGCTGACGCAAGGCGGCGGCGCGTTGGCTCAGCCCGCCCGTGATGCATTTCCGGAGCCGCGGCCATGGCGGGGGACGTGCTGGGCAGGACGGCGGCGCTGGCCCTCGGTGAGATCCCGGCCCCGCACCCCGGCCCCTCCGCGTCCCCCGCATCCCCCGGCCTGTGCCGGTGCCCCGGGGGCCGTGCGGGGCCATGCGGGGCCGTGCGGGCGGGCCCGGGCGAACCGGGAGCGGCCGCAGGGCCGGGCCCTCCCCGGGCTGCGCTTCTCCTTTCGGTTCCGGCCGAGGCCGAGCCGAGCGCTGCCCTGGCTGGCCCCCAGACCCCGTCCCCCTGCTTACCTTACACGCTCTTCCCGGGAAGGGCTGCTCCTCGTTTCCCATGTGCAGCAGTGGCTCCCGAGGGTTCGGTACCTCGGGAGCCCTTGAGATTTTAGCAAACCCATTGCATGCATTGATTTTTTTAAATTAAATACCTGAAATAATTCTTATCCTAACTGACCAGCCGGTGCCTTTGAAGGCTTATCACTGCTGATAACCATCAAGATTTGGTATAATAGAAAGGGTTGGGTTGGGTTGGAAGGGGCCTTTAAAGGTCACCTCATCCAGCCCCCAGCAGTGAGCAGAGACACGACAGTGTGTGCCCATTTTATTTCTCATCATTTTATTTTGAGTAATTGCCCGTATTTATCATGTATCCCAGAAGAGCTGTACGTGTCTGAGCGAGAGGGCAACGACTCCACTGGGGATGGGACGCAAAAGAAACCATTCAAGACTGTGTTGAAGGTGAGTGTGGAAAACATCTGCTTGCTTTGCCAGAGTGTGGAATGTGTTCTGGGGCAAGTCGTGGCCCTTGTATTTTTAAATGTGAGTTTCATACCTGTTTTTGCAATCTGAGCAGGAGCAAGGTGCTTGCTCAGGCTCTGTAAGGATGATTTTGGTCATTTTTGTTATTTTCCCCCCTTTTAGGCATTGATGACAGCAGGAAAAGAGCCATTTCCTACAATTTATGTGGATTCCCAAAAAGAAAATGAGGTGCTGTGGCATTGAAGGGTTTCTTAGTGGGAATTATTTTACTGTTCTTGGTGTAAAGGGACACAATGTAATCTGCTGTCTTTTGCTCTCTCCTTGAATTCTTTAGAGATGGGCCATCATTTCCAAATCACAGATGAAGAATGTCAAAAAGCTGTGGCACAGGGAGCAAATGAAAAATGAAGCTAAGGAGAAGAAGGAGGTAGGCTGCAGAAGGAACAGGGCACCATTGTTTTCTGAAAACATTAAGGTGTCACCATCATTCCTGCCCCTCCAAAAAAGCTGCAGGTTGTTCCTCCCTGGTGCCATTGTTTCACATTTTATTTACAATTGGCCTGGCTACAGCTATTTTATGACTTATTTTTTTTCAAACCAGGCAGAAGATCTCTTGAGAAGAGAGAAAAACCTGGAGGAAGCCAAGAAGGTTGTTATCAAGAATGATCCCAGCCTTCCAGAGCCCAAATGTGTGAGTATGAGCCCATGCCTTGGCACATGGTCTGTGCTGGGGCATCTGGTCACACAGGGATTGTGCTGCTCTGGGGTGAACTCTAGGAGGTGGTGAACCATTCCCCTATTTAATGGCTTTTATTTTCTGCCTCACAGGTGAAGATCAATGCTCTGGAGGCTTACAGAGGGCAGAGAGTGAAGATTTTTGGCTGGATCCACAGGTTACGGAGGCAAGGTAAAGCACGAGCATTGTTAAGCCCATGCAGGGAGATAGAACAAATGCAGTGACCTTTAAAATCTGGACACAGAATGAGTCTGACAGCACCTGGTCTCAAATTTTTAAACCAGTGAGGTGCCCTCTTTGGTTAATCTCAATGATCACTGCAACACTGACAATTCCCCCTGATGTCTGGGCATACAGACATTTCTTAGTTCATATTGTACGGGATTTTCAGTTTGGAGGCTAGTCCTGCAGAATTTCCTCAACTTGTTCTGTGTTTTAAGCTAATGCTGCCAAATGAGGAGCTAACCAGCATCTGCTCATAGTGAGACCAAATTCTTTCTCTTTTTAACTAGGGAAAAATCTGATGTTTATTGTCTTGAGAGATGGCACAGGGTTCCTTCAGTGTGTCCTTTCTGATGATCTGGTAAGTGGTGATGGTTCTGTTCTGTCACTAACTGAAGAGTTCATACCTCATCTGGTGGTCCCTTATGTAGATGTTGTTAAGCTCCCCTGAACCTAGTTGTGTTCCTGTTGAATTGTATGTCCTCCCAGTGCAGTTTGTGAGTGTGAGGGCTGTTCAGAAGTGACTGTGTGCCAATGTGTGACTCCAATAGACACCGTAGGACAGCAAGGAACAAAAACGTGCTCACCTGTGCCTTTGTCTGTCTCTGCAGTGCCAGTGCTACAACGGGCTGGTGCTGTCCACGGAGAGCAGCGTGGTGGTGTACGGCACGCTGAACCTCCTGCCCCAGGGCAAGCAGGTACAGGAGCTCCTCCGCCTTCTCCTCCTCCCTCCCTCGCTGTCCTGGGGGAAGCACAGGCAGAAGTAAGGAATCACTGGATTGTTTCAGGGGGAATTAGGGCTAGGGAAAGAACAAAGCTCTCAAAGCTGTGCTGTCACCCACTGTTCAGAGAAAGGTGAACTGTGTGACTGTTCTGCTTCTGCCTGAAACGATTTTCCACTGATAGACAATTCCTAGAGTATAATGTGGAGAACTCTGTTAAATAAATGACATGGCATCATTTTCCTTAACAGGTTTATTTAGTTGTTGGTTTTTTTTTTTGTGAGGCTAAGAATTTTTTCACATCTCTTTTACTGAGATGTGTTTGTAGCATCGACCTAAGGTGAGGTAATGTGAGCCCCCCCATTTTGGTAAAAATCTCTGGGTTAGCCTTTGATAATCTGCATTTCTACCCTGAAAATGCTGTGATGGAACTCAAAATGCCATTTGTCAGGGCTGGAAGGCAGCTGTGACCCACACGGGGGAGCTGCTGAGAGCAGAACTCAGTCACAGACTGTTTGGGCTGGAAGGACCTTATAGCTGTAGTTACATATCCAGTGCCACCCCCTGCCATGGGCAGGGACACCTGCCACCATCCCAGGTTGCTCCAAGCCCCATCCAAACCGACCTTGGACACTTCCAGGGGTGACACAGCCGCAGCTTCTTGGGGCAACCCGTGCCAGGGCCTCACCACTCTCACAGGGAAGAATTTCTTCCCGGTATCCCATCTACCCTGCCCTCTGTCCATGGGAAGCCATTCCCCCTTGTCCCATCGCTCCAAGGCCTTGTGCAGAGACATCCCAGGGGCAGGCAGTGGACTTGTCCCCCAGTGTTTCTGTCCCACTGGCAGGCTCCGGGTGGCCACGAGCTGAGCTGTGATTACTGGGAGCTCATCGGCCTGGCCCCGGCGGGAGGGGCTGACAATCTGCTCAACGAGGACTCGGAGGTGGACGTGCAGCTCAACAACAGGCACATGATGATTCGAGGCGAGAACATGTCCAAAATCTTCAAGGTGCGCTCCATGGTGGTGCAGGCCTTCAGGGATCACTTCTTTGCCAACGGATACTATGAAGTAAGTGTGTGTTCCCTGGTCAGCAGGTGACTGCTCCAGTGCCCTGACTCATCCATCCATGTCCTCAGTTCCTCGCTCAGGCAGTGACAGCCCTGTTCTCCAACAGGTCACGCCACCAACCTTAGTGCAGACGCAGGTGGAGGGAGGCTCCACCCTGTTCAAGCTGGATTACTTTGGGGAAGAGGCATACCTGACTCAGTCATCCCAGCTCTACCTGGAGACCTGCCTGCCAGCCCTGGGAGATGTCTTCTGTATTGCTCAGTCCTACAGAGCTGAGCAGTCCAGGACCCGCAGGCACTTGGCAGAGTATGGACAGTTGTTCCAGTTTCTTTTTAAACAGCTTGATTCCCTTTACAGTGCGGGAGTAAAAGGGGATCAAAAGTGTGTGTTTGGCTCGTGGGGTTTTTTAAATGAGTTTGTTTCGTAGCTAAAGATGTGTTGCTTGTATGTGACTTTGCACTGGTGTGGCTCTGTTTCAGGTACACTCACATTGAAGCTGAATGTCCTTTTATAAGTTTTGAGGATTTGTTGGACCGTCTGGAGAACTTGGTGTGTGATGTCGTAGACAGAGTCTTAAAATCACCTGCAGCGAGCTTACTGTATGACCTCAACCCGGTAGGCAACAATGGGAATACCCAAGAAATTAGGATTCTAAGCCTTTCCTATTCAGCACATTCCTTTGGGAGATGCAGGGTGTGGCTGTGAGTTTACTTACTGTTTGTAATAAGAAAAATATTAAACATAATAAGAATGAAAAATCGGCAAGGCTGGACCAAAGCAGGGAACTGTGGGGAAAGGTGTTCCCTGCTAGCGTGCTCCAGGAGCCAACAGTGTGCCAGGATTTATGGAAGTGTGTGCTGTGCCAGTGGAATAAAAACCTCCACCCCAGAGCTGGGATATTGACTGGCTGGTGCACACTGATGGAACATGAGGGAGCGATGAAACAAGTGGTGTTTCAGTTCCTCCCCTGGAACATGGAGCCCTAAAGCTCTGGAAATACTTCCTTATCTTTCCTCCCAGGTGATCTGTGAGATTTACTGGGCTTGAGATGGTTGTGTTTGGTTCTAGCTTTGTAGTACTGAGTTTGATTTGTTCATTTAAGCAATAATTTGGTGATGAGTGGGCTGGGAAGGGTGGTGGACGTGCTGATCAGCTAGAAAAGTATCCCTTTTAAAAGGGTGCTCCTCCACCTGTCTCTGCTCTTGTCCACAGGGTTTCCAGCCCCCCAAGCGTCCCTTCCGGCGCATGAACTATGCTGAAGCCATCGAGTGGCTGAAGGAACATGACGTGAAGAAGGAAGATGGCACTTACTATGAGTTTGGGGAGGTACGTCCTGCTGGGAGGTGGAGTAATGTCATATAGGGATGCAGCTGTGGGTTGGGATTTGACCTGATACCCTTCAACACTGGGATAAAAACCTCTGTTGTCACCTGTCATCGGTTCCCTGGCCACACTTCTCCAGCATGTGAGCACTGTTTGAAGGAGCTCAGGAGAACTTCACAGCATAGCCAGGATTTTTTTTCCCCTCGGTTTTCTCTCATATATATTGGGGAGACTTAGATTTTAATTGAACAGATTTTTTTTTTCCCCAGACACGTGGGGTTTTATTTCTCCTAAAATAAATTTGTTTTAACAATTTAGGTCCATTGGGATGAAAGCATGGACATGTGCAGTGTGAAACTGTCTTTGTTTCATACCTGCTTCACATGGGACCTGTGTAGGGCAGTAGTTCTGGTGCTGAGCATTAATAAAGCCCTCCCTAACTGCAGGATATTCCCGAAGCTCCCGAGAGACTGATGACAGACACCATTAACGAGCCCATCCTGCTGTGCCGCTTCCCTGCAGAGATCAAGTCTTTCTACATGCAGCGCTGCAGCGACGACTCGCGCCTCACCGAGTCTGTGAGTCCTTCTGCCTGCTGGGGCGGCTTGGGGCGCTGCAGTGCTCCAGGAGACTCCCTGGAGAGTCCTTGCTGGGTTTTGTTCCGGGTGCCTCGGCGTGGCCGGCTGGGGCCGTGCTGCCCCCCGGTGCAGCTCTAAGTGGGGCGTGCTGTGGTGCACTGCAGGTGGACGTGCTGATGCCCAACGTGGGCGAGATCGTCGGCGGCTCCATGCGCATCTGGGACAGCGAGGAGCTGCTCGAGGGCTACAAGAGGGAGGGCATCGATCCCACGCCCTACTACTGGTACACGGATCAGGTCAGTGCAGCGCACGGGCTGCTTGGCTGGGGCTACAGCTGGGGCTTCCCTCTTAGAGGGCTTGCTTAGTTTGTTTCTGGTGGTGTTACTGCAACTGTGAATTACGGGAAAATGTGTAATATCCCCTCCCTGAATTTCACAGAGGAAATATGGTACGTGCCCTCACGGAGGATACGGTTTGGGATTGGAGCGGTTCCTGACCTGGATTCTGAACAGACACCACATCCGAGATGTCTGTCTCTATCCACGCTTTGTCCAGCGCTGCAAACCTTAGCCATCCTTAGGAAAAACCCCTGGAAAACTGTGCAGCTGATGCCTGGGAGAGAATGATTCACGCTGCTGTACTACAGCCTGTCTCACAACAAGACTTCCTGCAACTTGTTGCTAGTTCAAATATCAGTTTAGGATGTGAAAAGAACAAAAACCAAAACCTCTTTTTTAAAACAAAAATGCTAGTAATTAACTGGAAAAAGCCTTAGGAAAATTGTTTAGGTGCATTTATGCTCTTGAGTCATCACAAAGCAAAGATCCTGATAAGTTGTCATTTAAAAAACAAGATACACTACTGCTTTTAACTTCCATGACTTAAAATATGCTGGGCATTTGATCATTTTGTTTTTAAATTTGCTTTAATCTCTTTTCTTTTGGGGTTTCTTGTTGGGGAAGTCAGGAGTTCAAGCTCTTGAAACTCCCTAAGAGTGCCCTGTGAGAATGGTATGGAGAGACGTGAACAAAGGATAAAAACGGGAATAAGTATCCTGAGTACTGCACGTTTCTAGTTCCTGCTGATTTTATTGGGGGTTCTCTGAGTTGATTCAGTAGCAAGGTGTGTAGTACAGTGCACAGAATTCTGCTGTGAGGTGGGTTGGGCCTGGGGCTTGGGGGTTTTTTCAGGTTATTTATTGCTCAGCAGTGCTGAGGCTGCTGGCCAGGCAGGCTTTGCTCCCTTTCCCAAGAGCTGTGGCTGGAGCGCTGCCGCGGGCCCGTGCACACCCAGCTGGACGTGTCTGGTGGCTCCTGGGCACGGGGCTTGTGGTCCCTTCTGCTCCCCCTTTGCCACCAGAAATGACTGACTGAGACCCAGAGGAATGGCAGCTGAAACACAGCGGGTTTCCAGACTGTAGTCCCAGCAGTGCTTTCCCGTGTCACGCTGAGGTGCGTTCATAGAGCAGCTCCCTGTTCCCTTGTGCTACTGCAGCTGAGCAGCTTCCCTGGCTGTAATCAATTCATCAGATAGGGATACTGAAATACTTCATGTGTTGGGTCATCTGTATTGTTTTTAGTCCTAAAGCAATTCCTTTACCAGAGAGTAAAAGAAAGGTAGGTGCATCATTTGCCACCTGCACTGAGACTTGAGCTGGATTTGCCATTCACTCCTGGAATTGCTGAGCTGTGGGTACCCATATTTTTGTAACAAGTGATTGGTTTTCTTCATCTTGCATGTTATACAAACTGGTTTAAATCAGCAACCAATAAATGATGGCAGCAGAAGCTGGTGTGCAAGGCAGTACTTTGGACCTTGTTGCGTGATACAGTGGGGACAAAAACCCAGGAAAAGGGAATTTTCAAGTGCAGTAAACGTATCCTAGGAACTGGCATGAACTTTTTTCCCTTTTTAAACAAAATCCCCATTAACTAACTTTAAAAGCATGAATTTTTCTAATTAGGAGGGACCAGCTCAGTGAAATGTTCTGGAGAGAATCAATGTGGTGCTGATCAAGGGGGTGCAGCCTGGACTTCTGGCACCAGGTAAAGACTTCATAAAATACTTGCCTTTTAGTGCCTGAAGTGATGGGAAGGGAGAAGTGTCGGGAAAAGATGCTTCTAGAAAAACATCCCTTGTTTGGGATGAGTTTTCAGTCCTTAAACCTGACAGGGCTGACTGCTTTGTAAAGGTTAAAGGCCTCCTTATCAGGAGAGCTGCTAGAGGAAGGACTGAGGGCTTAGGAAGTGCTCATGGAAGAGGCAGATCAGATAAGGAGCTTAAAAGGTGACCGGATGAAAGATGCTGTGGGACTTACCAGAGACTGCTGTGCAATTCCCTCGGCAGCTGCTGGAGAGAGCTGGGGTAGGATCTGTGAAAGATGCTGCAGCTGCTTGGAACACAACCTGGATTTGTTTTTATTGGAACGGAAAAACAAGCCTGCAGAAGAGAAGAAAATGTGCAATCAGAGCTTGGATTTCTCCTCATCTTCACTTTCATTTTCCTTCCCAGTGTCTCCAGACAATCAGATTGGCAACTGGATTAGGAACTGGTAAACCGTGCTGCCAGCACTGGTTTCAGGACCTTTCAGCCTTGTCCCTGGCAGCTTTGGAATGACTGTTCTCTAGCTTTCATGGGATTACTGCTCCTTACATGCACTATTTTATATTTATCTATGTTAAAGGTTACTTTGCCTTGCTTTGCAAGGCACTTTTGAGGAGAGCACGGTGCCTGCCAGCCTTTGGCACCGAGAGCTGGCTCTGCCATGAGCTCTGCCCTTCCATGAGCTGTCCAAAACTGCAGCTGGAGACATGGGATGCAAACCACCCACACGTGCAGGATTAGCGCTGTGGTGTTTGTTTAAATTATAGAACCATTATCTTAGAATCTTCAAGTCCAACCACCAACCTGGCACTATCTCTGGAATTTCTAAACCACTAAACCACATCGCCCAGATGCTTTAAAAACACCTCCAGGGATGGTGACTTCACCACCTCCCTGCGCAACCTTTTCCAGTGCCTGAATTCCAGTACCCGAATTTTTACCGGGAATGGAGCTTACCAGGTGAGCTCTGCTCCTGCACCAGTGTCTGATGGGGCACAGAACCGAACCTCATCTCTCATGAGGCACCCGCTGAGAAGGCCCCCAGCATTTTTTACAATAACATTTAAAATCTCTTTTTAAAACGTTTAAAAACGTTTTACAGTTTCGAGCGTCACTTCAAACTGGGGATTTACTCGCCCTCACGCCGTGGGAGCCCACAGGGACCATGGAGGGGAGCCGGGGCAGCGCCACTCGCGGGACACCCGCCTCAGGACGGCGGCCCGCTCTCCGCGGCCCGCCCCCTGTGCCCTGCGGGTGCCGGGGCGGCGCCGGGGCGGTACCGGGGCCGTGCCGGGGCGGTGTAACGCGAGGGGCGGCGTCGGGGCAGTCTGAGGGAATGCGGGCGGCCAAGATGGCTGTCGCCGCCGCCGCTGCCGGGCGTCACCGTGAGTGTGGGGGCGCCGCCGCCATGGCGGGAACGGGGGGCCGGGGGCGGCGGGCGGCCTGAGGGCTGCCCGGACACCGCGGGCGCTGCGCGGGCGGGAGCGCGGCGGCGCGGCCGGCACCGCGTTACACAACGCCCGAGCGGCGCCTTTCATAACGCTGACCCGCGCCGGGGCCGTGCTCACCGGGGCCGTACTCACCGGGGCCGCGCTCACCGGGGGGACTCCTGGTCGTGGCGGCTCCTTTCCCGCCGCCGCCCTGAGGGGTCTGTGGGAGCTGCGGGCGCAGGGTCTCCCGGCCCGCCCCGCAGGGGCTCCCCGCCGGGCTGCCATGGCCGGGGGTCTCCTTCAGCCCTTCAGCCCCGGCCTCGCCGCGATCTCCCGGGTGTCTGCGTGTTTTACCCCCGGTGGGAGTCGGGGCCGAGCGAGCCGCTCTCCTGTTTGACAGCGGCTGTGTGGAAGCGCAGCCTGTGTGGCTGCAGGTGCGGTGGGAGGTGTGAGCCCCGGGCAGCATCGCCGCTGTCCTCCCGCTGCTCACCCCTGGCCGGGCAGCGCTCGCTTCGTGGCCCTGCCGGGAGGCGCCTTGTGCTTACCCACCCCGATTTTCGCTTTAGAGTTTAGTACCCTAGTGCCGCTTCTAAAACATACGAAAGAACACTTTTACCAATGTTCCATCAGGCTGGGATCGTCCTCGTCGCACACCCCGCTCTGCAGCGTGTCCTTCATGATGCAGGTGGAAACGTGCATGAACCTCACGTTAAGTCAGACAGTTGCAGAATGTCCTGAGTTGGAAGGGACTCCTGGTCGTTGATTCAACTCCTGGCCCTGCACAGGACACCCCAGCAATCCCACCCTGTGCCTAGAGTGTTACACAAGTGATCCTGGAGCTCTGGCAGCCTTGGGGCCGTGACCATTCCCTGGGGAGCCTGGGCAGTGTCCTGCCACCCCCTGTGCCAAGGACAAATGTGTTCTTGCGGTGCAGAAGTGCCAACGCAGCCATTGAAACGTCCCTTTTTATTGTTCTCTGTAACTGGCATATAGTGTCAGCACCTCAGACAGTAATAACCTAAGAACTGCAAGTAAAAAAACGAAATATTTGCAAAGAGCCTTTCAGGCATCAGCGATGCTTGAAGTTCTTTAGTTTGCAGCCTTTTGTATCAGTGCAGACGCAGGCATCCGCAGCCACGCGCTCGTAATCCCGAGTAAGAGGCTGGATTTGCAGGATGCGTTTCGTTGCCATTGATTTCAGCGGGTTTGGAGGCCGTTCAGCATCTGTTCAGGAGGTTATTAGAGAACTGTGAGCTGTAAGATGCTCTTCCCAGCGGGTGGGTCGGCTGCCGAGGAGCTCTGTGCTGTCGGGGCTCAATTGCTGCTGGGCTCCCGCGGTCTGACGGGGGAAATGTCGCACTGAACAATTGCCGGAGAGAGGGGCATGCAGAATTTAACCTTTTTTATTTCGCCCTGAGCAATTCACACTATTTTTGCGCTGAAAGAATACCATGTAGCGATGATGAACTCCCGAGGAGAATGAAGTGTGCCTTTGAAAAGGCAGGCTGTAACCAGCACGGAATTGTGTGGAATGGGTTGGAAGGAGCCTTAGGGATAGTCTGGTTGTGTTCAGCGGCAGGGCCCCTGACATAAGGACTTGGAGATGCTGCAGTGAGTCCAGAGGAGACCACAGAGATGCTCTGATAGCCCCTCTGCTCTGGAGCCAGGCTGGGAGAGCTGGGGGTGTTCAGCCTGGAGAAGAGAAGGATCCAGGGAGACCTTAGAGCCCTTTCCAGTGGCTGAAGGGGCTCCAGGAGAGCTGGAGAGGGAGGTGGATGTGCGCAGGCTTGTAGAATCCTGGGCTTTGTCTGATGCTGAAATCCAGATTGGTGGCCATCACCTGGCTGGGTAGTGAGAAAGAAAGTGGCCCAGCTCTCCAGGTAAGTGGATTCTAGAGTTGCTGCTCTGTATTCCTGACACAGGGTCAAACAGAAGCAGATGTCTAACCTACATTATAGACATGGTGTGGAAATCCTGTGCTTGTCTGGGGTTAGCCCAGGTGTGTCTGACCCACGAGGAGTTACACAGTCTGGCACTTACTCCTCAGTGTCAGCCCCTCGTTTCTGCTCTGTTGTCACCAGTTATTTTGGAGTTATGATAGGAACTCACAGATTAGCCAGGCTTTGGTTTGGGTTTTGGTTGCTGCCTGGTATCTGCTCAGCTGTAAGTACAGAGTGTTCAAAGAAAGGAAAGGCAGAAGCTTGTGATTTCCTGACTTTCTTTGATTCCGGGACCTGGAGCTCGAGTGAGAAAGTGCCGAGCTCACAGTGCTGCGAGTGGGTTTGTGTGGAGGGATTAGGAGCCCCTCAGCGCAGCGTTATCAGGTTATCAGTGTGTTACCCCTGGCCGTGCCGAGGGTGCAGGATGTCAGAGCTGTTCTCTCCCCTCAGAGCTGTTCTCTCCCCGCAGTGCTGAGGAGCCGCAGCCAGCTGCGGGTGCCGGCGCGATGGAGGGGCCAGGCCACGGCCGCCGCGGTGACGGAGAGCACCAAGCCCCAGGTCCAGCCCCAGGAGCGGTAGGTGGGGGGCTCTGGGCCGCTGCCTCTCCCTGATAGAAGCGGGGCAGCCACAGGGCTTGGTGTGCTTTGTGTGTGTGTGATTGTTTATCTGCTGCCTGCACTCCCCCGGCCTCGTGTTCCCCAAGGACAGCCTTGTTCCTGCAGGGCTTGTGGGGCACACGGGGGGCCTGAGGCAGTGAAGGAGCAATGGAAGGACATTCATGGTCATTATTGTTTGGAGTTCTGGTTCCTGGCTCCTGGGTTTTATTCAGCAGCTCACGGATACACGCTCCAGCAGAAGGGGAATGGAAGCTTAGGTCCCGAAACGTTGGGGCTCCTTTCAATGCCCTGCTGTTAGACTTTGGCAAAGCTCCCTGTGCAACCTAAATCATCTGCTGGGAAAATGAGAGGTCCTGATCTGTGGGCTCCCTTGGGTGGGGGAAACAGTTCCATGGGGAAATTGGGTGAGAGTTGTGGTCAGCAGCCATTCTGTAAATGCTGATACCACCATCAGTGCTGCTGCTGCTGCTACCACCATCTGTGGGACCTTATCCTTACAGCAGTGTGCCAGACCTGCACCTGGATGGAAAATCCATTCTGGAAAAACCCAACCCCAACACAACTGGCCCTGCAATGAATTTATGTGTAGAAAGGCTTCTTGCTGCTGTCACTGCTGCAGGAGATGTGTCCCCACAGTAATGAAGACAAAGACCTGTGTGAGCGGCTTATCTGTTTTCCCTGGAAGCCGTTGCTTGGTTTGGTTGGAATCCACAGCTGAGACCCTGTTTTATAACCTCCCTTAGAGCCAGCAGCTGCGAGACAGCTTTCTTAGTTTATTTCCAGCTAAAGTTTGTGTTACAAAGTGGTTAGTTTTTAAAAAAGCCAGGATCATGTAGATACTTGTGTCTGCCCATTCCTGTTCCTAGCACAAGTGTTTACAGAAGCAGGAGGAGCCTTGGAACGGGAGCTGCCTTTGCAGAAGGCGAATGCGGGAGGATAAACTGCTTGTTTTGTCATCATAACAAAAATAAAAGCAGTGGGTCTAGGATGTGAAATATCTCTTGTTTCCATAGGAAACCTAAAACTGGAATCTTGATGCTGAACATGGGAGGCCCAGAGCGGCTGGATGACGTCCACGATTTCCTGCTGCGGCTCTTCCTGGACAGAGACCTAATGACCCTTCCCGTGCAAAAGTGAGGAGCACTGGGATCTTCTGTGGTACAGGCAGCGTTGGGTGTTGCTGCCCGAGCTGTAGGCTCCCACATTTACCTCCTGTGGGGGGAGCAGCATTCCCTAAGACTGCTTCATGCTGGGAGCAGTCAGTGCAGGGGACGGTGCTAGAGCCCCTCTGGTAGTAGGTGTGCCATGGCTGTCCTCTTTTAGTTGCGGGTGGAGCTGTGGGAAGGGTGCTGGGAGGGAACATCAAACCAACGGTGCTGCTTTGCTGCAGAGCTCTGTGCAGGGGTGTTTTGGGCCGTGCTCTAACACCTCCCTCCCCAATGCTGCAGCAAGCTGGCCCCGCTGATCGCCAGGCGCCGCACGCCCAAGATCCAGGAGCAGTACAGCAGGATCGGCGGGGGCTCCCCCATCAAGAAGTGGACGGCGGTGCAGGGAGAGGGCATGGTGAAGCTGCTGGACAGCATGTCTCCTCACACAGGTATTGCTCTGCTCGGCCTCCTGCGGGCCCTGCTCTCTGCCTTGGGGCTGGTTGCCTGCAAAGCAGCTTTGGGCTTCTTGCCTTTCATTGTGGGGTGGGGGGGGGATTCCAGCCCTGCTGGGAAGTCGTGGCAAAGACAGTGCGGACAGGATTCCATTCACTGTAGGGTTGTTATCGCAGGCTGGCCTCGGGGAGTCCCCTCTGTCTCTCCTGTGATCGTGGGAGCACAACTGTTACACCAAGTGTGGTGTTTTCAGGTGTCCCAAGGCAGGTGCCAGGACACCTGAAAACAAGACACTTAGTGTGTTATTTTTTATGTAAAATGGACACTCTCCCTTGGTGTGTGGCACTGCCAGGCGTCGTGCCTTGCCCCGTAGGCCCTGCTCGAACCTGAGGAAGCCTGCACTGAGACAAGTGCTGAGGCCTGGATGGCAGAAAGGGGAATGTATTTCAGTGAAGGACTAAGGCAGGTGTTGGAGGAAGGGTTCAGAGTGGTGTTCTCAGCAGCTGAAAGGAGGGCATGTGGAGAAAAGACAAGGCAGTGCAGGGCATGGCTGAGCGATAGCAGCGAGCCCCAGCCGGGGACACAGCAGGAGATAAGGCTGGACGGTTGGGCTGGGCTGGAAGGAGATGATCTCTGTGCCAGTCCTTCATGGTGAGAAAACTCCAGCATGAACACAGCCTCCCTCCCCTGTCTGTGTGGCACAGAGTCCCTCTGAAGCTCAGTCCCTCCCAGCACGGAGTGCTGACTGGGGTGGGGTGGCCTGTGCCGCTGTGCCTGGTAGCAGGGCTGGCATGGGAGATGGGTGCAGATGCCTCTGTGAATGTCCTTTCATGCAGGGCTGTTCTGTAGCCTCAGGCTTGGCTAGGAAAGGGCTAGAGGGAAAGGATTGCTCAAAGGGTCTGGAAGGTTAAAAGCATCACTCTTGGAAGGCTAGAGCCCAATTTATTTCAGCCACTCAGAGCGTGGTGTGTCACTGGTGCCTTTGTTGAGGTGGTGGTCAGTCCTTTCTCCACAGATGTGACTGCCTAGCTTAGTCCCAGCTGTGGCCCCTGCAGGTACAGGCAGAGCCCGAGGCCTGCTGTGTCATCCAGGGCAGGAGTGTTCTTGGAGCAGGAGCCCCTGCAGGGTCAGCCTTGTAGCAGGTTCTGCAGATAAGGCTGGGAAGGTTTATCTGCTTTTCCCAGTGTCCCACTCCCGCTTGCTTTTGTTTGGTGACCGCTCTCTGTGCAGTCACACCCTTCTCTGGGCACCTCTCCCACCTGATAAGTCCTTTGGAGGCTTCTTTTTTACTGGACAGCAGCTGCAGTTTAACAACAGAGTGTGCTGAGCACTGCCAGCCATTTCCTTCAGCATCCCAAGTGACCTTGCAGGGCACTGTGTTCCTTCAGGACACCTTGGAACAGTTGGAAGGGCTTGCAGACAGCATTTGGGAGTGCTGAGCCCTCTTCAGGAGTGACTGGCAGGAGGTGCTGCTGCCATGTGAAATGTGGCAAAAAAACCCAAACTTTTAGGGTCATTTTTGCTTTAGTCTGGTCTGGGCAGGAAGTGAAACCTCAGAATCAGCAACACTGCTCTCCTCCTAAATCCAGACACAGCACTGGGAGGGGAACTGACTCTCTCCAAGCCAGGATCAGGACAGGATGTCACTTATTTCTTTATACAGTCTGTATACACACACCAGCATCTCTCTTTTGCTGCCCATGGTCCTGAACAAAACCTGACACTGCCAGGGTGTTGCTTCCAGGCTGCCCATGCTCTTCCCTCAATTTCCTTTCCCAGGTTAAACTGCTGCAGTCCCTGCTGTGGTTAGTCAGACTTTTGTCTTTAGTGCCATTCAAAGATGTTAATGAGGTTACTGGCTCAAGGGCTCCTGAAGTTGGGCCTTTCTTTGCTGCTGCCTCCTGCAGAGAACTGGGGCTGACTAAACCTGTTTTCTGAATCCTGCATAAATGCATGGAGCGGAGCCCAAGCACGGGACATCTGCTTCCTTCAGAAACCTGCTGAACGTTATTTCAGAGCCACTGACCTGGAAACCCTGGAAAAGAAACTTTGCCTTTGTTCTCCTAAGAACCTCTGTCCTCCACTTAAAAAAAAACAAAACAGCAAACCTCCCCTGCCTGCCTCCCGTCCCCTAACCAAGCCATGCTCCCAAAGCTGACACCCAAAAGATTAGAGAGAAAAAAAGGAGAAGTCCTCAGGGGGAACCATATTGCCTCCAAAATCAGGTGTTAAAGCCGTGAAGCCTTTTATAAAACCCCTCCAAAATCAGAGTGGGAGAGCACGTGTCCCTGCTGCACTGCTCTGCTGCCCCAGACAGCAGTGCTGGTCCTTGGGGTGTGGGTGCCATCGGGGCACTGCTGGGCAGAGGGGGCAGCTGCAGCTCTGAGGGCATTGGGGTGTTCATTTAACTTCTCAGAGCCACACATTCCTACCATCACACCCTTAAAATTAGGACTTGCCCAGTGGCACACCGGGGCTCTGTCCAGGCTGGGAGCCATGCCTCTGCTGAGTGCAGGAGAAGCAAGCAGGTGATGTTCCTGCAGAAACAAACCAAAATGTAAAATCCCTTTTCAATTCTGATCACCGCCGTGTGAGGAACCAGAAAATTGCCTGACCAAAGAAAGGGCTTACCTGACAGTGCTTTATGAGAACAGCCAGAGAATTACCAGCGAGCAGTTCCAGGCTGGCCCTCGCTGTCTGTGTTAGGTGTAAAGCTGTGCTGGTGTGAATAATTCCCACCTTTTCCCGCCGTCCGTGTCCGGGCAGCGCCTCACAAGTACTACATCGGCTTCCGGTACGTGCACCCGCTGACGGAGGAGGCCATCGAGGAGATGGAGAGGGACGGCATCCAGAGGGCTGTGGCCTTCACCCAGTACCCCCAGTACAGCTGCTCCACCACAGGTGAGCCCTCAGCAGCCACAGGGACGTGCCTGGGAGCGTGGGTCAATCCTGTGATCAGACCGTGCCTTGTATGGGCTGGGATAGAATTGTTCCCACTGGAGACCCTCGGCTCTGATTTACGGTTGCATTTTAATTAGGTGGAGGTTCAAAATAATGATAATAGCCTGCTGCCGAGCTGTTTCGGTCTGACAGCTTGCTGGTGGCCTGGCTGAACTCGTGTTGTTCATTCCCTGTTTCAGGAAGCAGTTTAAATGCCATTTATCGCTACTACAACGACAAGGGGGAGAAGCCAAAGATGAAGTGGAGCATAATTGACCGATGGCCCACACATCCCCTGCTCATTCAGGTGTGGATCTGAAGGCTTGGAGGTTTATGTATTTCCTTTTAGCGTAGAGAAAAGGATACTGAGGAAGATTTACAGGAATCTGAGGGTGCATTTTAGTTGTGTGATGAAATGGGTTTTGTCTGCCATGTCTGAAATTATGGGAGAAGGAGGGTTGTGCACACTGAGGGGATTTGGGAGTTCTGGAGGCAGCAGGGAACATGGGAGCTGCCTGTGTGGATCCCTGGGAGCGGGGATGCCTCCCGGTGCTCGTGGCTCAGGCCTTTGTTTCTGTTTCCCTGAGCAGTGCTTTGCCGATCACATCCAGAAGGAGCTGAACCTGTTCCCGCCGGACAAAAGGAAAGAGGTGGTCATCCTCTTCTCAGCCCACTCGCTGCCCATGTCTGTGAGTGACCCCAGGGAAGGGTGAGGGGACCCGGCTGTGCAGGTGCCAGGCCAGGCTGGCCCTCCCTGGGGCGTTGCTGCTGACAGGGGTGTGCTGTGTCTGTGGGGCAGGTGGTGAACCGCGGCGATCCCTACCCGCAGGAAGTGGGAGCCACTGTCCAGAGGGTCATGGAGAAGCTCAACTACTCCAACCCTTACAGGCTGGTGTGGCAGTCCAAGGTACGTGCTCAGGGAAGGTGAGCAGGTGAACCCTGTGCAGAAATGCACCTTTATTTACATTTTCAGTTCTTTTATTCAGTCTCCTTCGGGCCGGCCCAGGTTCTGCTCCTTCGAGATGTAACGGGGGGAAGTGTGTTGTGTCTTCATTAGACACTCAGTGGAGAAAGTGAGGAGTACAGCCAAAAGCAGGGAAATAAAAGTGACTGTTTCTATCCCATCCACAACCTGGTCTGTCACCCTGCCTTAGCAAATGTGGGCGTTCTTTGTAAGAACGACTTAAGGAGTGTTTTTCCTTTATCTCTGCTTTTCCCTTCCAGGTTGGCCCAATGCCTTGGCTTGGTCCCCAGACAGATGAGACCATTAAAGGACTGTGCCAGCGAGGGAAGAAGAACATGCTGCTGGTCCCAATAGCCTTTACCAGTGACCACATTGAAACCCTGTATGAGCTGGATATCGAGTATGCCCAGGTTTTAGCCAACGAGGTGATTGCTCTGTGGGTTCGGTCCCTGCTTGCTGAAATTACTTCTCCTGGGCTGCAATTTGCCTTGTGGTTGCTTCTTGCAGTGTTATTTGGGATTAGCTTTATTTTCCTGTAAAGCAAAAATTAATTTGAACTGGCTTAACCACAAAACAGGTGGGAGGTTGTCTTTCTAGATCTAGGTCTTTAAACCATGAATGAATGAATGAATGAATTACTGTGGGGCAGCAAAATGTAATGTTGCCCCGCAGTAATTTTTTGCTCTACTAAAAACCTTGATCCTGCATTTATTCCTGTCATTTTGGGGCAGCTTCTGAATGAAGTGGGAAGATTTCGAAGGCTACCCAGTGAAGGATCAGATTAACTGATTTAACTTTTTCCTCCCTTTGTTTTTTTTGCTTCAGTGTGGAGTTGAAAACATCAGAAGAGCAGAGTCTCTGAATGGAAATCCACTGTTCTCCAAGGTATCTGCTGTGTTGGTTGCCTGTCAAGGTTTGCAGTTGTGTTCCCTGCTGGGTGTGGATGTTTTCAGGTCGTTCTGAGTTTCAGAAATGGAACCAATGTGCCAGCACAGAGGGGTTTATTGCACTGCGTGTGTTTGTGTCAGAAGGGCTGGGGGGGGATTGCCCAGCTGGATTTGCTCCCTCTGACCACTCCCTGTGCCCTGCAGGCCCTGGCTGACCTGGTGTGCTCCCACCTGCAGTCCAACGAGGTGTGCTCCCGCCAGCTGACGCTGTGCTGCCCGCTGTGTGTGAACCCCGTGTGCAGGGAGAGCAAGGCGTTCTTCAGCAGCCAGCCCCTGTGAGCCGCCTGTCCCCGGCCCTGGGGACACTGCCCGGGCCCGCCCAGCACACACCCACGGCCTGGGGGGTCACTGACAGCGTGGGGAACCTGACCTCGGGCTCGTTTTCCTTCCTTGGAGAAGAGTTGTAGAAGTAGGGAAACCAGGGCATTGATCCTGTCAGGTGCGAGGAGATCTCGTGTCTTCCCACCCCGATGGGACGAAGCGTGAGCCCAGCAGGACGCACTGGAAAACCTCCACAGCTTTTTTTTAACAATGAGCTTCTCTTTCTATTTCTATGCAGGGATTTCTTTGTATGCAGGGGGGTCACGGGTGCATTAACTTGTACAGGTCAAAGGTACAGTCCTTTTGGTTTTGCTCTAAGGTGCAGTCTGACCAGCACAGTCTGAGGGACTTTGCAGCTGGCTTTGGGGACTTTAGAGATCAAGTGACTTCTAATGCTTTTTAATAATGTGTGTATATATATGGTTTTGGTTTTGGTTTTTTTAGAACATGAAGATAAGGCTTTGTTTTGGTTTGGTTTTCTCCTGCCAGAAACTTCTGGTGAAAGCTTAGCTGGGATAGTAGAACGCACAAAACTTGTTTACATTTTCTAGGAAAAACATTTTCATTATCTGCAGGAAAAGTTTTTGGAGAGCATGGATTGAAAGGAATTAGCCTGCTTGGGTGATCCTGGAGAATTTGCTCCATAGAAACTGCATGTTTCAAGTCTAGCAGGAGCATGTGCAGAAACATGCTGGCTTATCTGTTAAGCAGAATGGCTTTTTAATATTCTTATTTTTATTCAAAAGGGCTTTTTCTGTTTGGTGAGGTAAATTCAGGAAGTCAGGCTTGTTCTCCAGGAGGTTTATAGATCCACTCTGTGCTTTCTACTGTGCCACAGCACTGTGGTTTAGTGGGATACCTATGGAGTGCCATAGGTAGGATTGATCCGGCCTAATTGCTGTAGTTTAAACGGAGATGATCAGTCAGGAGCAATTCAGTTTGACGTTGCAGATGCCTGAGAACAGGCAGTCCCGTGCTGGGGCTCTCTGCAAGGCTGCCAGCTCAGCCAGGCTGATGTGCTCAGGTAACCACGAGGCACGAGCAGCTTGGACCTCTGGCCTTTGGAGGACGGGGTGTTTAAACAGAGGAGAGGCTTCTTGTGGTACAGCAGGGGCTTGTCTTGTTCTGTTCTGGTGGTGGAATTAAAGACGGGGTCCTGGAGGAGTGGATGGATGCTGTGTTGAGTGCAGTAAATCCCTCATACCTCCGGAGAGCTGCTTGCTCCACTGCCATACCTGATTCCCAGGGTGAGACCAGCTGAGATTCCTTCAGTGCCAGAGCCTCCTGCAGCACCCTGTCCCTCCCAGATAGAAGTCTTCCTTGACCCTTGATGCCTGTGCCTAGATCAGTGGCAGGGAGCCAGAAGCTTCTCTTGTCCCTCCTGTCCCTCCCCCTGGGCTCTGCTCGCTGCCTGGGCAGGAAAAGGAGCACAAATGTCCAGCGTGTCTGGGAACACTGGCCTTACACCTCTCGCTGGACAAAGAACTTTCCCTGTTTCACTCCTCTGCGTGATACTTAGGGATCAGTGGAAAAAAACAATCTGGTCTGGCAGATCTTCCTACTCACTCCTGTTTCCTCACAGCTGGTGGGAACGTGGACCTTCCAGGCTGTGACCACCACGTTTACAAGTGTGGAAAGCAAAGGTTCACTTCATGTGAACCTTGTGGTGTTATAAATACAGATGGCTTTTCATTTTCATGCTGGAGAGAGCCCTGATAATACCAGCTGGCACTGACTCTGAGGCATTACCTTTGTCCCCAGTAATAAAAGGTACTTAAAATTCCCTTCTGAGTGTTCTAACCACAAGCGGGATAATTACTCTGTTGCTGCTATTACACCATCATGTAGAAATCACTTAATTTTCCAGCTTTTAGCAGATGGGGCTGGTGGTGCTGTTTGCTCTCAGAGGGGAGTTTTCATCAAGGTTTCTGAGGAGTTCCTCATCTCTCAAGGCAATACCTGGCAGGTTGGTGAGTGTCTGCCCCGAGGAGAGATGAATCCCATGGTGCAGGTGCCTTCCTGAGCTCTCCTGGAGCCCCTGGGGGGCTTTGGGGGTGGCAGGAGGTCACAGTCCTGCCCCAGGAGTCAGCTGGGCAGGGGATCTGTGCACTCCAGCACTGTGGAGCTCTGGCCTCAGGATATCAACTGGAAACTGAGGAGTTAGCAACAGTCTGTGGTGTCCTGGGGGAAGAAATGGGAAGTAAAGGGGTGAGGTTGTTTTCCTGCTTTCACACTCCACAGTTTGGCTTATTTTTTTTTTCATTACGGAGTGAGTTTTTCTCTCTTGAGTTTCTTTTGAACCTGTCCCTCGGTCCTGGCTGCATTTCAGAGAAGGTGGAAGCTTCCCAAAGGTGCTGTGACACCAGGAGGGGTGTGGATGGTGTCAGAGCTGGCCTCCTGCTGTCCCCAGAGAGGAGGATGGCACGGCTGAGTTCATGGGGCCAGGGTCTCCCTGGGAGCACCCAAAAGCTCAGTGAATTCTCCCTTCCCACCACGCCCGGGGATCACCACGAAGTGTGAGCTGCCAGACAAAGCAGCTCCTTGGATCTTGTTAATGCCAGATGTGTACAGGTACTTGCTCTTAGCCCAACAGACGCATTTCAGATTGACCAAGGACTTCCACTGGATGTACCACAGCAAATCGGGATAATCCTACTGTGTGTCATTTGCCATAAGGATGGAATTCCAATTAAAGGGTTTTGGTTTTTTTTTTAAGAAATAACTGAGCTGTGTGTCTTTGTAAGAGCCCTTCAGGCTGGTGTTTGGAGTTCCTTCTGCACCTCTGGTGTCAGGCTGGGGTGAGTTTCACCCCCTGCAAAGGCTGAGGTGGGTGAATCGGGGATTTGGTCGGGGATCCCACCTGTGATGGATAATTTATTCTGTTCCCCGTGAGGGTCTCTGGGCAGCTCCTTGCCCATGTTACTAATTAAGTGTTTGATTGATTATTTTCTAGAGCAGGGGTTGGACATGTTGGGTACTTAAGCTGATCCATTAGCGAGCTCTTGTGACTGGGCTGTGATGGGAGAGAGCAGGATGCAAACCCAGCACAAAGGAAGGTGGGAAATCCGGAGGGGAGCAGTGATGGGGCTGCTTTTCTCCTGGAATCCCAGCCCAAGCTTTGCTGTTCTACCCCTGAGTGGGGATTGGGCAGAACTTCAGCAGTGTCCTGATTGAATCCAGAACAATCTCCGACACTGTGGAAGCACTTTTCCTTCCCTCCCTCTCTCTGAAGGGCTCACTCCCCACCTGCTCTCCTGCCTGGCCGTGTTTCTTTTTGCCTTTCCATGAGCAAATTCCCGAGCGTGGAATGGGCTGTGCTGTGTCTGTCCTCCTGTGGAGAAGTCCTTGTCTCCAGCAGCACAACCTGGGCAAGGGATTTAGTTCTAAATCAGCATTTCAAGCCCTCAGAAGCAGCTTGTCCTTCTGCCTGTAGAGCACAGGGACTTGAAAATTTGGACCACGTCTAAAACCTGCCTTTTGTTTTCCCCTGCTAAATTAGTGCTCAGCTGTAAGTGCCAGGAATAGGTTATTTAATTAGATGAGCATCCTTTCCATGACTGTGTGGAGATGGATTGTGTGTCCAGAGAGGGATCATCTCCAAGACACACAGCCTTGGATCCCCCGGGCTCCGGGGTTGCTCCGGTGACATCTGAGCCCCCAAAGGCCACAGGGTGGGGACAAACTGCTCCTTGCCATCCCTAGAGCTGCTCAGGACCAGGCTTGGAGCGCTGCTCTGGAGGAAGGTGTCCCTGCCCTTGGGATGCTCTTTAAGCTCCTTTCCAACCAGTCTGGCATTCTGTGAGTCTCTGGAGGCGCTGCCTGTGATCCCACTTCTCACGGGGCAGGAAAGGGACTGCAGCACTGGAGCCCGGCAGTCGCTGGTATGATGGAGAGGGAGCTGTCACGGGGAATCCAGAGCGCTCCATCCTCCTGTCATTTCTAAGGATGATCCATAACGTGTGAACATCACCCGCAATTGAGGCCTAATTGCGTTTCTCCAGCGAGCAGGCGGCGCTTCCAAGGAAGCTTAAACGAGCACTTAAGGGATAATGCCCGGAGCAGTCCAGGGGGGCCGGGCTCCTCGCAGCCAACTCCCCCATGGCTTTTATCCCGCAGTTACTGGCCCATTACGGCTGTGTTTTACTGCCTCGGACCTCTCGGGCTGTCGGGCGGGAGGGGAGGGCTGTGTAACGTGACCCAAAGTGGTCTTGTATTGTTTTAATCTGCCGGGTTAATACCTTACGGCTTCCTGCCATTATCCCTTTGTGAGCCGGGCCCTGCAGTCCCTCCCGGAGCTTTGCTGTGCGCGGGGGCTGGAGGCGGCTTCCAGCGGGGGCGGGCGGAGCTGGCCTGGGCTCGTTCTCTGTGCGTGGCAGCGCTGGTGACACTGTTCCCACCCGATGGTCCCGCCGTGCTGTCCGGCCACGCTGCCTCTTCCAAGGCGTCTTTTGTCCTGGTTGGTTTCCTCCAGCACCTCCCTCCCACACGTGCTGAAAATCAGCGGCATTGCAAAAGCCCCCGCTGGTTTCCTCCAAAAGAAACAACAACTCCTGCTGTTTTCCTCCAAAAGAAGCGGCTCCTGCTGTTTTCCCTCGCCCTGCCTTGCTGCTGGTGCGCAGCTTTCTCCGCAGGCCGCATCCCCGGCTGTTTCCCGCGGGAATTCCCGCAGCGTTTCAAGCGGTGAGCGGTGTTTGGAGGAGAAGAGCTGCCAGCACTTCATCTGCAGTCAGGAGGGAGCCGTGCCGCGCTCGCTGCGGGTCCCACACGGCCGATGGTTACTGTCAGCTTCATCCTGACGGATGCACTGCCCCAGCAGCGGGAGGAGGAGGAGGAGGAGGAGGAGGATGGCAGCGCCGGCTCCTTCGGGCTGGGCTGCTCTGAGGGCGAGTGTCCCCTCCAGGGAGCAGGGACAGCACCCAGCCTGCCTGCCGCGGGGTGTCCCTGCATCCCTGGGATGGTTTGGTGCCTTGGTTTATCTTTGCTGACAAAACCGAGGGGGTTTCATAGCGCTCGGACCTGGAATAACTGATTGTTGGCAGGGGTAGGAAACAGTGAGGAGAATTCCCAGGAACGAGCTGCACGGGCACAGCCTGGCGCTGGGGAAAGCTGGTGCTGATCCAGCATCCCAGCCCGGCTGCAGTCCCACCACACACCCAGCTCATCCTTCAGCTTAATGAAACGCTCCCATCTCCTTCTTCCAGCTGTGCCCACTGCTAAGTGCCTGCAAAACGCCTTCCCGGGGGAACAATCCTGCAAGTGAGATGGAAATGACCTGCCGTGGCTGCATTAGTCTCGGTGTCACCACGCTGGCCTCTTTGCTGTGAAAGGGTTTTCATTTTACCCTTCCTGTGCTCGGCCACCATCCCGGTGGCACTGGCTCCTTCCTGCAGTCCCCGTCACCTCCGTGCCTGGCAGGGGGGTTTGGGCCAACACTCCTGGGGCAGCACGTTCCCCCTGGCTCCAGGGGAGCCCCCTGCACACCCCAGCCAGAGGGAGAAGGGAAGGAGGCTGCCAGAGGCACCTCCTGGGCTCTGGGACACAAAGTGCTGAGGAGGCAGCTCTGCCTTTATCTGGCACCCGTGGCCGCTCAGCAAAGTGAAATGAAGCAGCGTAAATTTAATTAAGGGCTGGATCTGGCTCGGTGTGGGAGAGAGGGACACAAAGAGAAGGAGCATGAAAACACCAAGTTTTCAGTGAGTTTATTAACCCCAAGGTTAGACAGTGGTGCCAAGGTTAGAGCCCAGACAATGAACCCCGCGGTGCCTGGTACTGCTCCGGGGCTGGGACACTGCTGGGGGCCCTGGGGACCCCCACGCCCTCCCCAGGCTGACCCTGCTCCAGCTGGTCAGACAGGAGTGACTTGGGCAGGAAAAGGCTGGTTTGGTTTGGTTTTTAAAGACAGAAATACAACCAAGTGCTTTTCTTGTGCACTTCCTTTTGCCTTTTTTTTTTTTTTTTTGAGGAGACAAAACAGAAAAGACTTGCCCACAGCTAGGGTGAGTGAGTGACTGACTGAGGGAATGAATGAAGGCAAACCTGCTACATCCTCCTTGCCATGGCATTTCAGCTCCAGGAACCTCCTGCCTCCTCCCGTAGAGCTGCTTCAGGGAAAGAAAGTGCAATAGCTAACAGAATGTTACGGTAATTACATTGCATCACACAATTCCATGACTTACACAAATACCCAGTGATTTCTCCTGTGCTATCACAGCACCACCAGCTGTGCTCCTGGGAGAAGGTGCCACGTCTTTTCCCAAGTACTTTTGCTCACACCTGGCCGGGCCCTCAGTGCCAAGGCAGCATTTTTGGGATGTGGTCCTCCACGGGGGCCTGCAATAATCTGGCTGTGCTCAGCTCTCCTCACCCCTCCTATCCCTGAGAGCTGCAGCAGCCCAAGCCCAGCCAAAAATCTGTGGGATGGGGTTGTGGTGGAAAAAACACTGGCAAACAAAACCAGGAACTTTTGATTGCACAAGGAAGCAAAAGCATCGTTTTCCTCCTTTATTGAACTTTGGCAAATAATATGTGTGTGGGGGGTTTTACATCAATAGCTATAAATAAAACTTTGAAAGCAATGTAATACTTGTCATTGAGATAAAGGACATCTATTGGCACAAATCAGTGAGTAAAAACCCTTTAATGATAAAATAACATTCACTCTTTTTTAGCTACTTTTATTTGTCTGAAAAACTCAGCTTACACTCAGTTCAACATACCACCTTTCCACGAAGTTAAAAAATGACATAAAATGACATAATAAAATAGACCTTAAAATTTCAATAATACAAGTGCCTTGGCAAACTGCAGCCAGCTGGAGGCAGCTCGTGGCAGCCCCGCTGTGCCCTTGCCATGGCCTCACATACCCCTTTGTAGCCTCGGGACTGAGGAATGCGGGTGTACTCCTGGGTTACAACGACTGCGTGTCGGTGAGGAGTGGTGGCATCTGCCAGCGGGGCTCTGCCCAAACATCCCGGCTCTGCTTATTGCGGAAGAACGTGGAAAAGCTTTCTGGAAGATGAACCACTGTTACAATCATCAACTGTCTGACAAAAAAAAAAAAAACAAAACAAAACAAACAAAAAAACCCTCCTTAAAAGTTCTTGGTGTCTGGTACCGTCTTTGGCAGAGAAATCAGGAAAGGAAAAAGGAACCCGACTATATTACACAGCTTTCATTATTATCACAACCTACCGAGTAAGGCCAAAGGAAAAAAAAACAAAAAGTCTCCTTGCACTAATGAGAGCACACCTCTAAAATACCCTTAATGACAGACGATAGCAACACTCCAGCGCCAGGAGCCAGAGGTCTGCCCCCTCCCCAGGCCTCCTGTTCCAGGCAGAGTAAAGGGTACGGAGCGGTTCCTTTGGCTTTATGGCCAGGGCGGCCCGGCCTCGGGGGGACATCGGGGCTCCAAAGCCGCGCCCGGAGAGAAAACACAACCCATTCTTAAACGGGGAGGGGGGGCTCAAGCGTGGCTCTGGGCAAATCAAAGGGGGGATAAAGCGCCTTAACAAACCCGGCCCCAGGGCAGGGCGTGGGCAGGGGGCTGCCCAGCACACAGCTGGAGTGCTCGGAGGGACACCCAGGCCAGCCCCGGGACAGGTGACACAGCTGGGAGAGCGCTGCCGAGCCCAGGTGAGGTGAGGGCTGGTCCCTGAGCACCCACCCCGGCCCTGCCCGTCCCGCCGTGCCCGGGGGCGGCCATAAAGCCAAAGAAACTCCTGATGCCGGGGAAAAAACGCCCAGCAGCCCCCGTGACGAGCAGGATTGAGGGAACAAACCGGATCGCTGGGGAGGAGCTGCCACTCGGCCAAACTTCTCCTCCTCCGATGGCAATTTCACTGGAACCGAATTTGGGGCTGTTCAACACGGGGACAGACCAGAGCCGGTCCGGAGACCCGCCCCGAGCCGTGCCGAGCTGCACGGGGCCAAAGCGGGCGTGATTCCACAGCGTCAATGCAAACAAACAAGTGCGCCACGACTGCGAAAAGCTAACAGGCTCCATGCAGAAATAAACACCACCAACGCAAAGAGCTCGTCCCGAACCCAAAGGAAGAAGTTGCCATTAAGAACCACGATGCATCATCACACTGCTAAGGGTTTGCCTCATGCATAAACATGGCAGCGCTGATTGGCGGTTGCTAATTATAATACTACACCGTCACACGGGACAATCAGCTCTTCAGACCGAGTAGCACAAATGTAGAAAATAATTTTTTTTTTCCTCTTTTTTTTTTTTTTTTTTTTTTTTTTTTTTTTTTTTTTTTTTTTTTTTTTTTTTCCTTTTCCAACAGAGCAAAAATGAACACAGATTGTTTCTTCAGCAAAATATGAAACTGTAAACTTTGGGCTCATTCTGCAACTTTTCCCCCGATCCATAATAACAACAACAAAAAAAAAAAAAACAACAACCCAATGGGAAGAAAGACCAACGTACATTTTTAAGCGCACCTTCTCCGTCTAGTACAAAAGCACAACCTAAAACATATAAAGCTTCTTCTTCTGTTTTTGTTTTTTTTTTCTTTTTCTTTTTTTTTTTCTTCTTTCCTTTAAATCACAGTTACCAAAAAGAAACAGTGAATAATTTATTACATACGCTATAATAACATTACGCTAAACAGCTATTTCTCTATGAGGTATATCTGAGAAAAATTCGGTAAGGGATTGCACGGTCTGCGTTGCCAACATGCCCAGTTCGTAATAAAGCTTTGGAACCACGGAGAAAGAGAGGGCAGGGACTGCAGGGAGGAGGAGGAGGAGGAAGAGAAAGAGGAGGAGAGCCTTTGGTATGATCAGGAGTCTGTTCTTTGCAGGGCTGCATTGCAAAGCACCGCAGTACAAAAAGCCCACCAGGTACGATTCGGCGGCCCAGTCGAAGCTGAGGTATTCACAGGAAGAATTAAAAAAAAAAAACAAAAAAAAAAAACAAAAAAAAAAACACAGAGAGGTCTAGACTGGCAAAATCGTTGCTTTGGTTCAAGCAAGGCACTCGTCCCGTGGTAAGATCACTCTTGGCAAGTGAAGCAGGAGGCGGGGGGGGCCGCGGGGACCCTGCCAGCTCTGGGGGACTGTCTGTGTCCCAGGGCACGGGGACAATCGGCTCCCCCCGCCCGGAAGGCATCCTGAGAATTATTATAGCTTTGTATTGAAGGAACACAGAGACGGAGAGAAAAGCACACTTGGCGAGTCCGACCGTTTCCAGCGCGGACTTAAAGCCCCAAAGAAAACACAAAACAAAAGGCAACACTTGATTAAAGCGGAGCGTTTGTGTGGAGCCGGCGGTAACCTCTGTTGAGTCCGAGGCTCGGGCAGATTCCTCAGGGAAAGGCCCTGCAGCAGCAGCTGGGCTGCTTTGGCTCCTCAGAGCATCGCTTCAGTCCCGGCAACAGCAGAAACCAGGCTCCAAACCCCAGTGCCAAAGGGCACCGCTAATTCCCCACCCGACCGACCGACCGACCAAACGACTTGGAAGTAATCGCTCAGGAACGTGATGCTAATGGAGCTTAATGTAGCCTCACTTCATTGCTAACTCGAGAAAAGTAATTAATTGATTTCGAGCTGAAAACTGTAATTGTAAACAACAAGCAAAGGTGAGGAGAGGCAGCGGCTCCTGGATCTGGGCAAGGCTGCGAGGAGGGGAACGGGCAGGAGAAACCTTCCTGTGCCCCGGGCTCTGCCGCCCCACACCAGCCCTGGGCTCTGCTCAAGCACGACAATAACCATAATAATAATTAATAATAATAATAATAATTAGCAATGCTAAATCGCTGCTGCTGCACACACAGCCCGTGCAGGCCCAGGCAGCACCTGCAGAGCCTTTCCCCAGGGAACCTGCAGAGGACAAAGCCCCGAGTCACCTCCAGGTCCCCACAACCTCTCCAGCGGCGGGACCCGGAGCGGGAAGCGGCCCCACGTCTTCGGCCGGTTTTGGCTGGCAGGAAGGAGAAAGGAACACAGAAAAGGGCATCACCAGAACTGGCAGCTTCCAGGGCAGCGTTTCTTTGGGAATCTGGGCTCTGCTGGACGTTTCTGGGCGTAGGAGAGAAACGGTGGGAGTTATCAGAGAGCACAAGCAGAATGCAGACCGCACAGAGAAAGAAATCTTTGGTATCTTTGGTATCATCAACACGATTAAAATTACAAATGGAAAAGTCAGTGAGGTAGCCTCTTTGGTTCTCACTAGAAATAGAAAGGTTTTTTTTCCGGTTTTTTGGTTTTTTTTTTCTTTTTTCCTTTTTTTTTTTTCCTTTTTGTTGTTTTTTTTTTTTTTTTCCACACACAGAAGTTCATTCTTGGAAGCAGCTAGTTTAAGGGTTTCTCTCTTTTTTGCTTAGCGTGGATTATTTCCCCCCCCCAGTTTAACTTTTAAGAAGCCACAAAGTTCAGGCAAAGTATCCCAGTGTCTTTTTTTCTTTTTTTTCCTATTTTTCTGAACGCACAGTTTTAGGTTGAATATTCTTTGCTTGTCCTCAAAGTTTGCTCTGCTGTTCTCAGAGGAAATCAGCTGTAGTGCTTTATAGATAATTCTAAATAAAAAATAAAAACTCTACAAGGGCATCCCCGGGTGATGACGAATAAGTTAAATAAATAAGTTATATTACGAAGGCTTCGTGTGCCATAATTAAGGTATATCACACTTTCTAATCAGGGGGGGGAAGAGATTAACTTAAATAATTTAAATTTTGATACTTAAACAACTAAAATTAATTTAAAAGAAGGAATGAAAACTAGAGTTCTGTTTTAAGGAGTGAGTTGTTCTTCCCCTGTCTGGCAGAACCTGGCTGCCCTACAAAGCAATACCAACTCCGAGGTGTGTTTACTGACAGGCTTCGCATCCCCGATGCGCTACAACAGTCCCGTGGATAAATAAACAAAATTACTCCCAAATGAACTCCCAAAAGGCTGAATTAAATAGATACAAACAGCTCACAGCAGAGCCTGACCCCCCCCTTCATCTACATTCAGGCAAAACTCCCACTGAATCCAAAAGCTAAACCGAAACACAATGGGCTTCAGGCTGAACAGAGATCTCAGGACCTGCCCTAAGACTAAATTAAATAAATTACATTATCCATAGATAATACAGCGGGTCAAAACCCACGAGTGTCTGCAGAAAAAAAAAAAAAAAAAAAAAACCATTTTAAGCTTTGCCTTCTTAAAAAAATTCAAACAATAAAAATTCCCCGTAATAAATATAAAGGAGGCCAAGTAGAAAGTTTCCCCCAGATCCTAAAAATCCGCAGGACCTGTGACAAGCGCGGGCAGCGCCGGCCGTGCCCGAAGCCAGCGCGCTCTTTGCAATCCCGCGTTGTTCCCGTGCCTTCCTCGGGGACAGGAGAGCAGAGCAGAGCCCCTCCCCTCCCCGAGCAGGGTTTGCTGGGTTCAAGGTCTGAGTCCTTGAGGTCTTTGGGTTCAGCTGTAGGTCACAGAGATCCACGATAAAGCTTTGCAACCGAAGGCAGCGAGCGCGTTCCTTGTTCCTGCGCGGGAGATCCAGCGACAGCCGGGGTTTCTTCAAGGCTTGAATTCGTCTTGGCTGTGCCCGAGGTTGTGACTCCAAGTCCCTGGCCCAGGAGCTGCTGGGATACTCTCTGTACGCACGAGTCTTTCGCGGCACAATAAATAAAGCAACAGGTTACACCACACGGCCCTAGAGACTCGCCGTGGTGAGAGGCTCAGGTGTGGCCTAGAGACAGAACACAAGGGTCTGGGGTCGGTGTGCCGTGCCCTGCCCACACACACAGGGATCTCCACCACAGCCTCTGGCTCCGAGGGAGCTGCTACATTAAAGCCGAGAGAGTGGACAGTGAGAGGGAAAGACGTCACACACGGGGCCATGAGAGGTGCAGGGATAAAAAACGCGGCAGGATTTTCCGGTGAAAAGGGAATGTGACTGTTGAGGGATTTGAGGCCCCAGCCCAGAGAAGCGACTCTGAGCAGGAGCAAAAAGCCCAGGTGTCTGCTCCCAGGCTTCACCAGAAGCTGTGGGCAGCTCCCCTCTGCCTCTGGGGAAGGTGGGAGGCAGAGCTGTGGCAGTCTGGACGTCCCTCATGTGAGATGAGCCTCAGTGAGGTGTCCCAGAGCCCAGCACGTGCTCAGGGGAGGCCTGGGGCTCGTTCACTGTGGGATACAATTCCCTGTCCCCTCACTGCAGGAAGGGGAGGGAAGGTGAGGAAGGAGCACTGGGGGTGTCACTGCTCCTGTGCCATCCCCTGCCACTGCAGATTGCAGGGGCACACCTGCAGCACAGCTCCCCTGAGGGCAATGCCGAGTTCAAAATGCACCAGGGGCTGGTCTGATGGACACTCGGGTGGGAATGGAAGGGAAACTTCACTATGACCACATCAGCTCAGCTGGGCCCTGCTCCACAGCCTGCTGCCTCCAAACTCCACACAAATATTTGGGTGAGGGGCCTTCAGAACACATCAGCCCACATTGGGACCTTTTTCTGGCCACTTTATTCCATGTCTGGCTACAAGGATTCTCTAAATCTCTTTGGAATCCTCCTGGAAATCTCTGCCAAAGGATCCTTTGATTCCCAGAGCAGGCACATGCTGTCAATTCAGCTGTGAGGATCCTGAATTTGCTGTCCAGAAACTTTCCCTGTCCTGAGCAGACGAGGCTTCTTGATTCCTTTTCTATTTCAGGTGCAGCCATTGGGAAGTGACTGCAGCAGCTCTGTGGAGCAGCTCAAGTGAAGCCCTTGTTTAAAGGCAGAGAGGAGCGAGATGCTCTCCGGCTCTGAGGACAAATTTGGACATGCCACGACCTGGGCCAAACAACAAATTACAAGGCCAATATGTCAGAAACAACTCCTGAAGTGCCCCAGGAGCTGCTGAACGCTGGGCTTTGGTTCAGGTGGAGGTTTGGAGGCAGGCTGCGGTGCTGCTCAGCACTCACAGCGACACACATGGGAACACACATATTGCAAGTTTTATCCCTGGGGAAGGGAGAGGAGGGTGGAGGTCACTCCGCCGCTGTCACACATAGGAGGGTGGCTGTTCACAGCTCCAGACACGCGCAAGGAGACCAACACACAAGTCACAGCCAACCCACAAGTGTTCCCTGGAGGGAGGAGACGCCCCAGCACCCCAACATCCTGCACTTGGAGTCCATGCAGCTCTCGGAGAGATGCCGTGGGGAGGGCAGAAACAGGGAAAACAGAAAATACACCCACCCTTCTGGTTGCGCAAAGACTCACGGGCGGTTACCTGTCCAGAGATCAGTGGGCTTACGTGCATTAGTCGTGCAAGAGGAGAAAACAAACGGAAACACAAGTAGGGAGAATCCTCATCTTTGGTATGGTAGCTGTTGAGGTTTTGGTTGCTCTGTTCCTTGTTCTTTTGAAAAAACTGCATAGGCACAAATTAAAGACAATCTTCAACTTTAAGATGACTTGAGTTGTCAAATGAAGCAGCAATTGTACTACTGGCTTTGCTTTGTTCTCATTCCTGTCAACCCTTTCTTTGAGATCTGCTTCCGAAAATGTCCAAGATGTCTGTAGAACACAGTGTGGGACTCGTTTGCTTCCTGACATGCTTCCTTGGTTTTTTTTTTTTTTGGTTTTTTTTTTTTTTTTTTTTTTTTTTTTTTTTTTTTTTCAATGGAACAGTTTGTTGCAGAAGAAGTAGGTGCAGAAAACGTTTCTTTGGTTTCGATTAAGTAGTACATAAAAAAAAGTCTCAAGTGTCTCTCGCGGAGCACGGCCGCGCCGGGCGGCCCCGCTGCACCGGGCTGGACACGGGGCTTGGAGCTTTGCCAGGCTTCCCCAGCGCCAGCCAACCACCCGCCCCAGCCACGACAAAGAGAAATGGCAAGTTATAAACATCTTTGGCTTGCAGAAATCCTGTCTCTTTGGTGTGCTGTGTTCCTGCCGGCCCGGGGAGCTGGCAGGGAAAAAGGAACTTAGGGATGCAAGAGAGCGAAACGCGGCACGTCTGAAACGGTCAGTGGCGTCTGAAGGGCTTGTTTCTGTTGCTTTTCCTGCTCGAAAGTACCACAAAATACTGATAAAACGAACAAAAATACACTGAACGCTGAAAAAGCTTTCAGTAACAGCTGTTGACGAGGAGAAACCAGATTCCCAGAAACTAAAAAGGATGTCCTAATGTAAATTAACCTAGCTCTTCCAAAACATTGTGTTTGCTCCAAGAACTGTAGCAGTCCCATCGACCTCCTGAGTGTGCGTTGGGTACGAACACGGAGCTTGTGAGGAACTGCCAGCTGTGCTTGAGGCTCGTGCCGTCCCCGCGGTGTTCCCGGGATGTCAGGCCACCCCGGGCAGCCCGGGGCAGGACCGTGGCTGTAGCTACCGGCTTTGTGCTTGATACTTTGAGCTCAAGAGAACTGAACTTTTCTGATCTTGAGAACAAGCTGATCAAATTAAACTAAAAAACCAACCAAAAAAAAATCTGATTTTTTTTTTTTTTTTTTTTAACAAAACCATGCCTGAGTTTAAAAAGAGGGTCTTGGGATTTCAGTATCCGACTTTGTGCTCCGTTGCCGTGTGGCCCCGGGGTGCTGTGGCCAGCACACGGCACGCGCCGGCCACGGGAACCTGGGGCCCAGGAGAAACAACGTGCCTCGAGAACGCCTCCCCTGCGCTTCAGACCTGCTTCGCCTGTCCTGAGCATAGCGTCGTGTGGAGAGAGGTTACCGTGGAGCCTGCGCCTGCTGAGAGCGAGGAGAAGCCGTGAGGAGTGTCCTGGGGAACAGCTGGGCTGGGGCTGCTTGCGGGGGGATTGTGCTTTAGGTCACCAGCGAGGGGCCCTGCCGCGAAGCCGCTCTCTCCGCGCCGCGCCGCGCCGGCCGCCCCTCACGCCTTGGTGCAGGTGCTGGGGGCCGAGGAGGAGCCCCCGGAGCTCAGGTCGTCCTGCCACTTCTCCAGGCTGCGCCGGCGGGCGTTCATGAAGAAGTTGCTGACGGTGGTGAGCTCCAGGCCCAGCTGCTGGGAGATGGTCATCTGCATCTCCTTGGACGGGCGCTTGTTCTCCTTGAAGATGGCGAAAAGCGTTCGGCGCTGGAGGTCCGTGAAAACCAGGCGGGATTTCTTCTGGGAGTTGTTCCGCTCTTTGCTGGGCTCTTGCTCTTTGCGTTTGCAGGCTGGGAGGGGGTGGCAGAGACAGAGAGAAAGTGTCAGGGTGGTGCCCACAGACCCCGCCAGCCACCCCGACGGCAGGCGCCGTCACACGGCGCGGGCAAGTGTCACCAGCTGAGCCAGCAGCGCTCTGGCACATGGCACCAGAGGACTCCCAGAGGAATCCAGGGGGCTGCCTTGCTTTGACATCCCCAATGGCTCTCAACAGCCAGGAATAACGGCTGCATGTAAGTTCTGTCCCTTTAAACAGCCCAAAGCAAACCCCGGCCAAAGCTCCAGTAGCAGCGACTTTATGTGAAAACCCCCCTGGGCCTGCTCGGCCTCCCAGCACAGGGCTCAGGCACTGGCTCACCTGGTCCTGCCCCTGCTCCTCCCCTGCCGTGCCACCACCCCAGGGCACCTCTCCCATCGCCTGTCCCCCTTCCCAGGGCACATCCCGAGGGTGAAGCCAGGCAGAAGCACCCATCAGAGCTCAGCTCAGGCAGGGCAGCAGTGCTGGACTATCACTGAGCCATGCTAATGGATCCTAAAACCCATCCGTATTAATAGCTGCTCTGTATTTATTAGCAGAGAGAGAACGGCAAGTGCTGAAACCAATACCACTGCCGGAGCACACCCACACTTAAAAATAGCCTGCCCGGGCCGTCGGCACCGGGCACAGAGAGAAAATCCATATGTTGACATGGTTAGGTAATGTGCTGGGACAAAATGAGCCCAGAGAATCGACGAGCGGGCGGGTTTTAAGCAGCCCTGTTAAATAATTCTGCAGGTCTGGAATGTGAAATGAAGCTGGCCCAAAAGTAAAAGTCAGGCTGTGAAAATGTCTGTAATTAAGCCAGTCAGGGCTGTACCTGCACGGAGACTGGCTCAGGCGCCGTGGCACTGCCTGCCTCCTTCCACGTAGGGAAACATTTCTGCAGCAAACTGGAGGATTTTGTTGGGAGTGCCTCACCCTGACCCCTCTCAGCTGCCAAATTCCGGTGGCTGCAGCAGAGCTGCCTCTGGGAGGGAGGTGAAGGTCAGACCTCCAAGTACACCAAAGCATAAGAGAAGGATGGTTCTGAGAGTGGGGCTGAAACCCAGACAGGTTTCCCCCGGCCATTACCCCAGAGGCAGCAGTGGGGAAGGATCTGGGCTCTCTGTCACTGCACAGATAACACCCAGCTGCCCATCTGAGCTACAAAAGCAGATTTTAGGCTGGGTTTACTTGGGCCACGTGTCCAGAATCCACGTGGTGATGTCCCCAGCGCTGGGGACATGATGAGCACCAGCATCTCTGCTGCAGCTTCTAATCGGTTCCGGGACACTGGGACGAGCGGAGCGTTTCCTCCCATCACTAATTTATGTCCTGAGATACTCTGCGTTTTACAGTTATTGGTAGCTGATAATAAATAATGCAGAGCTATGTGCTTTTTGATGCATTCAGTAAATACTTGCCTTGAACTGTGGAGTTTGCTCTTGAAAAGGCCCCACAAAAGGCAAACGCTGCACCTGACGTGCATCTCTCAGCAGAGAGAAATGGGGTGAGCACTCTAATAAAAATCAAGTCATTTTCCGGGAAGAAAGAGCGAGGTTTTAACAGCAGAGGGAAGGGAAGAGACCATCTGGATTCTAAGCACAATTTGATTTATCAGCTGCGGTTAAACCTGAACACATCCTATGGAAGAAAATGGACAACCGGCAAGAACTGAAAGCCATAACTGCGGGGAAAAAAAAAAATAAACATAAAAATAAACCAAAAAGTTCATTTGTCTGATTTCCTGCAGCAATGACTCCGATTTTCCATTTGCTTCCCCACAAGAGAGGAACTTAGCCAGCCCAGGCATTCCAAACAGCCACAAATCCTGAAAAATATCTAGAAGCTCTAGCGCTCAGCTCAATGCCACCCTCTGAGCCCTCAGGCACGGGGCAGGGATGCTCCAGGGCGTCCCTCGGCTCCTGTGCTGTGAGGACACGAATGTCACCAGCATCAGGAGGAGGAGGAGGCCAGGGAGGGGTCCCAGGCCTGGAGCAGTGCCCGAGCAGCCCCGGGAGAAGTGCAGCCACTTGCTGGGATACTGGAATCACCAACACAGCTCCTGTGCCTCTCTGGTTCTGGATGTTACTAACGGCAAAAGATTTCCTTTTGCTGTGATTCACTTAAAGCAACCCCTTGTACATCCCTGTTACTACCATCTCCTAAAAACAAGGCCTCAGAAATCAATCTGATTACCCCTCTGAATTAAGTATGCACGAACGAGAGCGACTGAGATCAATACAAATTAGGTTAAGTACTCCGCTGTGTACAAAATCATTATGGAACAAGGAGCAATCAGAATGAAGATGCAAATAATCACATTGTCGGGGTGGGCAGCCAGTGCTGCTCATCCCAGCTGCTGCACACGCATCAAACTCCTCGTTTTGGAAACCCCAGGAATGCCCTTGATGGCATTTATCCAGAAAAACAGACTGGATGTGTAGCACGAAGTTAATTCTGCTCTTCCCGAGAAGATCTGCTCGCTCATCCATTGTAAGAGTGAGGTGTTCCCTGTCTGGAGATCCAGGGATTCCTGCGATGCTCACAGAAAACAAAGAAGCTCACAGCCTGGCTCTTTGCAGCCAGGAAGGTGTTTCCTTGGCACCCCACCTGATTTTTCCCTCTCAGTCCTGTCACAGCCCGGGGAACGCCGCTCCCCTCCAGGCCCTACGTCCTGCAGCTCTCTGAGAAGAAAAGATGAATGGTTTTGGGGACGTGGCTCCTTTATGTCTCTTCCTGGCACGCCACAGCTCTCAGGCTGTTAGCCTCCAGTCTCCTGTAAATCTGCTGGATGGCTGGAATTGGGACTGTAAATTCTGCTCCCTCCCTGCAGTGCTGCAGCACCCACCTCAGCACAGGACCTCTGACAGGAGCCTCTGGGCACCCCTGGAACCTTCCAGCACAGCACAAGCCTGGATCCTTCCAGCTGCACTCAGAGAGTCCTTCAGGGCTAACACCTGGGAGATTTATGAGTCGTCTTTCTGTGGAGATTCTCCCTTTTGAATCCCTAAACAGTTTCCAGCTGAATTATAGCCCTTCCCAAGTGACAAGGATTTATATTCCCCTTGTCGGAGCACAGGGATGGAGCCAGGCCTTCCCCACGCTGAGCGCTCTGCCTGTTGGAGCAGCATCTCCAAGTGATGTGCCAGCACATCCCCAGAAGTACACAAACACAGCTGTGTCCTTCTCCTTGTGGAGAAAAGGAAGGACTTTGGGCATTTTTTTTTTTCCAAGAAAAGGCTGGGGATTTAAAGCTGGGGTGGGTAAGCAAGAGCTGAGTAAGAGCATGAAATCTTACTGCAAGGGAAAGGACAGATCCAGTGAATCCTTGCCTGCTGCTCCTGTTTTCAGGAATTCTGGCCCCTGGGAGAAAGCAGGAGGAGAAGGAACACGGAGGAGAAGGTGTGTGGGCAGCTCTCCGAGGGAGGAAGACTTCCTCTGCTCTTCCTTCACCTCCTGCAGCCCAGTGCTGCCTGCCAAAGCTTAATGCCTGGGCACAGCCCCCGTGCTCCCATCCCATTATGAGGGGATGAGAACTGCTGGAAAATCACCGCTGCTCATAAATATGTTCCCTGCTTACTGAGAGATATTTTGGTCTCGGAGACAATTTGCGTTTTGGGAACCTGCCAGCCTCTATCGCTTGTCTAATAATTCCTCTGTGCAGCATTTACCAGTGGTTTGAGTCCCTTTTTTTTTTCCCACAATGGAGCGGTTTGATTTTATAGCTCAAAGCCCCCCAAAACAAGCCCAAAACACTCCAATTTCTGTTTTGATTGCATTTCTCTCTGCCATCAGCAAGTTGTCTGGCTGATGTTATCACCAAACCCATTTGAGATTAGTCCGTTTGGTATGATTTCTGTGTGCAAACCCCTCTATAAATCAGAGAGCCTTTTATGCAGAAGTCTGCAAGATTGATAGAGCTGGATACAAAATCCTTTACCTCGGAAAAAGAGATGTATTATCTGTCCCCTTGGATACAGTGCTTTCCCTGCATATTCATGGCCCAGGTGCGACGGCCTTTTTCCAGGAGAGACAGGAGACAAGATGGGAGCCTTAAATACAAACAGATTGCCATCAGAAGGAAGGGAGTGCTCTTTTTTTTTGCCGTGTCTAGTGGAGATCAGATGAGAAGCAAAGGATTTAAAAGACAAAAAGCGAGATTAAGGCCAGTCATTAAGGGGGTTTTTTTATACCTGTAAGCCCTGAAAGAGATCGCTTAGGTAAAAAAACCCCCCTCTGGAGATTCCTGAAGAAAAAGGGGCAGGCTGTGAGGACAAGTGCTGTCCTCAGCCCCTTTCAGGCCTGCCTTCCCTCTGCGATCCATTCTCCGCACACCTGCAGAGCCCCGTGTGCGCTCTGAAGGCAGCTCCAGGGGAGCCGCTGTGATGAGAGCAGCCTGCTGCCGCCTTTAGTGCTCAGAGCTCGGCACAGCCCCGTCGGCTACTGCGGGGAGCTTGTCATCTCCCAGGAACGGCTAATTGGAAGGGAAGGAAAAGCTCGTGCAGCTGCTGGATGGCAGCGACATCCAGGACAAGGTTTTGTCACTAATACCAGGGAGGAGCGCCAAGGATGAGCGCCCGGGGCCTCGGTGCGCGGCGAAGACGCCCCTACAGAGTGTGGGAAGAACCAACACCAGTGACTGGGAAATAATCCTGCTGGCAAAAAAAAAAAAACGTTCTCCCCTTTTTGCATTCCTCGCCACAAACGAATTGTGGCCGTTTGCAGCTGCAGAGGAATAGTTGAGTTCGGGATATTTCAGTTCAAACAGTGGAGACACAGGAGAAAAAAAGAGATGCTGGGGGGGAAAAAAAATCTTATAAGCAAATAGTGAAGAACAGCTTCAGAATGAGTAACACATGATGACCAATTAATTATTCCTTTTAGAAATGCATTTAATCCAAAATGTACTCAGAATTAACTTTATCAAATAATGAAAAAAACCAATAAAACTCGTTTGCTTGGCAAAAGCAGGATTCAGATTCCTGCGTGGCAGAAACGCCTTCAGCAATGATGTGGAACAAAGGGCTGGGGCAGGGGTGTTATTTTGGAAAGTTGGTACATGAGAAATAAAATTCATCAGCCGGCACCGCAATTTACCGCACGGATTGCTCAAACACAACCACTAATCTATAGCTGAAGAGAGCACCAATATTTCAAGCCACTAAGCACCTTTCAAAGAGCCTTTCCATACCTGTATATCCAGTTCAACGCTAAGAAATAGCTTTATAAACAGGTAACGTGCCTGACACAGATTTTACCATGCCTCAATTTTTAGCTGGAGATACAGGCAACAAAATAACCTCAAAGTCCAGGAAGAAACATTAGGTAGAGGATGGGTGTGAGACCTTTCTCCTTGGCCTGGGGCACTTGGGGGTGCAGGGGGTCAGCCCTGGGATGTGACACTGCCACCGCCCACTCCTGGTACTGTCACCCACGGCTCGCCGGGCCCGGGCCAGGCAGAATCCGCGGCCACCGCCTGCCCCGAGGTCTCTGCTCCTCCTGCAGCCGCTCTCCTCCTCCCTTCCCTCCTCATCCCTGTCCGCCGCTCTCCGTGGTACTGACAGCTCTGAGCACGGAGCGGGCACCGGGCAGTTCTGCAGGAACGAACCACTGACGGTGTTTTGGGTACAAAAGTGTTTCCCCATCAATAAGGCACCCTGCTGACCCCGCAGAAATTTAGGGATTGTCCATCGGACTCTCTTTCCCGAGACCGGAGCCCCGATTTCCCCGTCCGGAGGGCAGCCCCGCTCTCCCGGCACGCTCTGGGGACCGGGCTGATGCCGCCCCCGGGGGTGGTTTTGCGGCAAAAGCCTTAGTCCGAGCCTCCCAAAGCCCTCGTGTCCCCGGGGTGTCCCCGGGAGGCCACTGGCCGCTTCCCCGGCTGCAGCCGCAGCGAGACACGGGGACCCCAAAAGGGCGCTCGGAGCTCCAGGGCCCCCATGGAACTCCCCGCTCCCAGCGGGTCCTGCCCCCGGCACCGCCCCCTGACAGAGGAGCCCTAAAGACCCGCAAGAAGAGACAATAAGCACAGGAATAATAAGATTATTTTAGATTGGGTTACAATAGACAACACTGTGTATCTTCTATGACAAGAAAAAATATTAAGCACACCCACACTGCTCCTGCTCCCAGAGGGAGAGGGGGATTTCCCTTCAAGGACAGCAGATCTGCACCCCACTTGGGAAAAAAATTTCTAGGAGGATGGGGGAAATAGCTGGTGGGTCTTTTTTTTGTTGTTTTTAAAACCTGAAATACTTGTGGCTTTCCCCCCCATGCTCAGAGGGATTTAAGCAAGCGAGTAAAGGAGGAGAAGAAAGCACTGAGGCAATGGGGCCGCATATTCACACGTGGTAATAAAAGAAAATTAAAATAATCGATTTCCTGAAGGGAAAAGTAATTTGCAAAGGTCTTTCCCGCTCCATGGGGAGTCCCTGGCCGCTGAGCACCTGAGCTCTCTCCAAACTTTCCTCCTGGATGCAGAGGCATTCAGGGGGACTGGTAAAGCAGAGATGCAGAATTACGCAGGCATAACTCTGCATGCAGCTGTGATTCCTGATTTTTCTGCTCTCTATGCAAGGCTCCACGGGGAACCCCCACCCGGGACCAGTGCTGGGAAGGAAAAGCACCAGCCACGTTACTGGAAATGAGCCGGCTCAGGTTCCAGATCAATGAAAACTGGGTCCACGCGTTGATGCTCCTGTTGCCAGCATTAATGCTCTTTTAATCTTCTAAACATTATCTGCATCGATTTCCCTCTCGATACGCGTTTGTTTGTGAAGGCGACATCACCGCGTGCTCGGCAAAACACCCCAACCCCTTCCGTCCCTCTGGCACCCCTGTCTCAGACACAGCTGGCAGCAGATTTGGCTGCAAACAGAGAAGAGCCGGATGCCCGCGGGTGCTGGAAGGGACGAGAGGAGTTCGCAGTCGGCTTTAGAGCCGAGGAGGGGATCAGCATCCCTCTCCCGACGGGCAGCACAGCCGGCACTGCCCCGCACCTCGGGAAAGCCCAAGCGCTCTCCTCGGGGATTCTGGAGACCCCAGGCCGGGGGTGTTTAACCTGCAGCACCTCTGCTTAGAGGTCGGGCAGGGATTAAGGCCATCAATCATCCTCTTGGCCCCGCTCTGCCTCATCCCAGTCTCGCTCGGCAGCTGCCCCTCGGGCAGGAACTCTCTGTGCCCATTTCCCCACCGCAGAGACCCCCGTGTGCCCTCGGCAGAGCGGGCACCCCGGGGAACAGCCCGCTGTGGACCTGCCCTGACCGGGAAACAATGTGCCCGCGTGGGGATCAATTGAAATAAAGGACGGACTCGGTGGCACAAATACCCCCGGGTTTTCGTCGCTGTCAGAGCAGAGCGCCCCGGCCCCTGGCCCCCGCCCCACGCTGCGGTCTGTCCCACGCGTGTCTGCCCGTGCCACAGCCCCCCGTGTCCTTCTACACCCACGGCCGCGGGGTTTCGGGGGAGCGAGAAGGCAGCCCCGGCCGCGCTCCACGGCGGGGCCCTGCCCGCACTCGCGCGGGACCGGCCGGGGGGCGACCTCCGGGCACCCACCGAACCGCGGGTGCAGTCCGCACGGCCTCACGGCAGGGACAGCTCCGGCTGGCTCCGTCCCGCTCACCTCCGGTGCGGGCGCTGCCGGGGGCCGGTGCGGGGCTCGGTACCGGGCTCGGTACCGGGGGTC
>VXBN01004623.1:0-11488 GCA_013397395.1 Sinosuthora webbiana
TGGGTGGTTTTGTTTGGTTTGGGTCGGTTTTTTTTCTCCCCCTCTGATCCAGGACACATCTCTGGTTCTCATCTGGAACCGATTCAGGAGTGCTGCTGTGCAAATCTCCCCCCAGCTGTGTGCAGCAAACAAAGGAGACACAGATTTTATCAGCGCTGATAGCAGCGATGATGGCACGGCCCAATTGTCTCCGCAGGCCCTTGCGAAATGCGAAATGCTGCGGGATGGGAGCGGAGCCCCAGAGCCTGACCCGGCCCCAAGGAGCAGAGGGGAGTCAGGGACTCCTAAATCTGGAGCAAAAAGCAGCCAAGGGATTTGGATTTCTCTTCATTCTGCACCGGTCGGGTTGTGGGAACCAGATCTGTGGTGTGAGATCTCAGTGTATTCCACGCACGAGCTTTCAAATTGGCTTTGGTGGATAAATGCCCCAAAAAGTCACTTTTTGCTGTGTTTTGAACATTATTGAGGTTGAAATTGTGAATGTGTGACTGAAATCAACTGGGGAAAAAAAAATTCTGCATTGAACTTCAGTAGGATTTGTATCTAACTTTTTTTTTTGATCAAAAAGTAAGAATGAAAAAGGCCAAATCCAATAAGCCCCCAATCAATGGATAGGGGATTTTCAAAAGCATTGTAATAAATATACCACGCTCTACAAATGCATTTTAGAAGCATTTCAGAGGCCTTGGTGATGATAATACACATCAAATACAACTGCGCCACTCCCAAGGTCCCTTCACGGCCACCACGGGGCTGCAGCTGCCTGGGTCACTCCCAAAGAAGTGATTTCTAAAGTTATTTAAGTGATAATTACTTAATGACAAGGTAATACTTTTAGTATTTATGCTTTTGACTTAATAATAATAATTAAGGCCTGCAATGCAGACTTTTTTTTACTTAATTACAAAAACTACTTAAATTTACCGAAAAAAAAAAAAGAAAGTAAAAAAAAAGATGTAGACAACACCTAAAACTCTTTATCTCACATGCATTACCATACACTAAAATCTTAAATCTGAGCTTTTCGCCCTATAAAATCACACAGTGCTATTTAAACTACACACTCACAACCCCTATACTATTACTCAGTCTTAAAAACATATTCTAAAGTCTTAAATCAAATATAATACTTAAAAGTTAGCACTTCTTAACACAAAAAGCTTAGAATTTTCGACCTCTAGAGTTCCAACAAAGAAGCCACCCATCAGATAAAGCCCTTCAACAACCCAGGCTGGATTGATGGTTTATCCTGTGTAGCTGAGTGTGGGCTCATCAGTGAAATGAGTGGTTTTTTCAGAATAAAAAGGGTCTGTGACCTCTCCAAAACGCATCTCTGCTGATGTTACAACAGCCCTGCTCCTCCTGAGCTGCTCCCTCACCTGCCTGAGGATGCCACCTGTGTGTCCTCAGCTCAACGCCTCAGGATTTAGCTTTTGTGGTTTTCACATCCTGCTGCAAAAATATACACTGCTTTTTTTTTTTTATACACTGCTTTAGTGCACAGCTCCAAAACTCCGTGGCCTGTCAGCTGCTGTTCTCCCGTTTTATTCAGACAAAACAATTCCTCTCTAGGCCTGAGACTCAAGGACACCTCACTGGCTCAGGCCCTGAGAGATTTGAAAAACAGGGAATTTGGGGGGGGCAAACTGAGAGTAAATGATTTCACCACCTGAAGCTGTAACTGGAGGGTTAACCCCTGATATGTAAATAGATCAAATTTATAAATATAAAAAAACTTATGACCATTGTCCATCTTGGGTGTAGCCCCTCGGAGGCTTTTGACTTCCCAGGGTGCATTTATTACAAACTCCTGCTTAATTTTGCCCAGGCTCTGTTTTAGTTGGTCATTTTAAGGCATCAGCACCCTGGGGAGCCCCTGCCCAGGGCCATTCCCACCCGGGAAAAGGCACCCCGGGTATCTCCCGGGGCAGATGGAGCCTCGGGAATGCAGCAGGACAGCGGGAACGCTCAGGGACTCCCGCACACCCACGGCTGCAGGAGGCAGCTGGCCCCGGGGAGTGACAGGCTCCTGATGGCAGCAGCACGTGGAGCATCTTCATGTGACATCCACAGGTGGGGAGGAGGGGAAAACAGTTTTTATCCGTTGCTATGGAGCCGTGATTAGCTTGTGTGTCTTCAGAGCCTGCCGAGGAGAAATGAAGGCTATTTTCTTATATAGATGTCATGAAATCAATCCTGGCAGAATTTCGAGAGTCAAAGGCTAAGCAGGTTTGCCCGAATGCCTGGCGTCACTTGATACACAAATAAATCTAGCCAGGGGACCTGAAACAAGTGTCACTTGTCAGCCGGAGCCGGTCACAAAAATGACTTTTTAGGCTCGTTCGGAGCTGCTTATGCACACAGCAACGCAACAAACGTGTGTTCAATATAAAACACAGCGATTACCTTCACCGAAAAACGAGCCTTAGAAAACGAAGCAAAAAAAAAAAAAATCCACCCTTATTGCAGAGGGGGACTTCAGAAGAAACCTTTTTTTTTTTTTTTTTTTTCCCTTATTCTCTCCAAATGCTAAAAGCAAACCTGATGTTCTTCTTTTAAAATGTGTCTGCCTCTAGCTCTTTGGCACAGGTCGGCCGCTGGGAGGGCCGGCAATCTATTTAATGACTGCATTGACGTCAATAGCATAACTGAAATACTTACTAAGATGCATGAGTCCAACTTTCGGGGGGTGTGTTCGAGGCAGGCGGGTGCAACACGCGGAATGGATTTCCCCGCAGGAATGAACTCCCCCCCGGAGAGCCGGGAAAGAGCCTCGGGATGGCCTTGGAGCCGCCTCAGCCCCGCTCGGAAATTCGCTTGAAACTCTCTTTTTTAATCTGACGAGAGGCGAGGATCGCTCTCGGCAGCCCTCGTTTAGGCGCGTCATTAAGCTCATTATCTACCTGATTTCTTACACGGTTTTGGGTGGTTTCTGAATGATCGGCATCGCGTCTGCGCCGCATCCCTTAAAAATAATATCTGTAGGTGCTCACAAGGCTCCATTTGTGCACGCAGGCAGTGACTCTGTGGCTCAGCTGCTCAGGAACTCGTGGTTCCTCCGCGCTCCCGCAAAAGCCCAAAGCACCCACTGCCATTTGACTTTTGCAGTCGCTCTCCAAATCAAAAGGTCAGATCTTCAGCCCAACTCGCAGCAAAGGAACAGAATTTCAAAATGAATCCTCTCCTCCGTGTGTGTGCCCAGAGCCGTTCTGCACGTGCCAGGCAGAGGAGGATGGTGCAGGAGCAGCAGCTCCGTGCTGATTACTCGGGATTCGGAGATATTTGTGACCCAGAGCTCGCTCGGGTGCACAAGGCTCCTGAACTCCTGCAAAAACTCGGGGCTCTCAGCAGCACGGGCATTACCCAGCCTTTGTTTATGCTTTACACAAAGGTTCGTGCACGAGTCTGTGTACGTCCTACACCCACAGGAAAAATGAAAGACTGCGAGTTTGGAGGTCGTGTAAAGGCATGTGAGAAGTGCAGACAAACGTGCCGAGGTACAGGAAAGCAGAGCTGAGGCACAAGCAAGAAAAACACCGACCCTTCCCTCCCAACCCCAGAGAGGAATTTGAACGAAGCTTTAATCCCCTGAGCCCTGAAATGCTGTGGGTGACATCTCCCAAAGGGCTGCACCCCCCCGAGCCCGGGGCTGCGGCAGATCAGCAATATCGTGTCACTAATTGTGAGGAGAACTGTCATTAGTGAGTGCTGAGAGTATCCAAGGGGATCTTGAGAAGAGTCCCTGCAAACCCCACACAGTCTGGGAAAAACTCGCTGCTGTTTGATCCCTAACTCTGTGCTTTGCTCCTGTCACCATTGGTGACATTAAATGTGGCAGAGGATCAAACAGGAATGGGAAAACACTGTCCACCCCGGGGCTGATGGTGTGGGAACAAAACAGGCTGGGAAAAGTTCAGCCCAAATTCGTGGCTTTGACTGACGGTGGCAGCCAGTGAAAGGTGATTTAATTCAGAGGGAATAAGGGTCACTGAGGGGAATCAATATGGAAGAAGGGACAAAACCAAGCAGGAAAAGCCGGACTCGTTGCTGGTTAAAGGTGTCATTGGTTGAATCATTGGGTAGGAACTGCAGACCTTTCACTGGGGCCAGGGGAGGGCAGAGCTGGATGGAGAAGGGAAGGCGCCGATGGATTCCTGAGCCCAAGGTGGCACAAAGGTCACCGAGAGTAACTGTGGCAGAGGCCACACTCAGCAGGAACAAAGGGGGGCAGGAGAAAGAACCCTCAGGAGAGAGAACCCTCAGGGACACTGTGTGACAATGTGTCTGCCATTGTTCCTGTAACCCAGAGGTGGCTGAGCAGCACCGTCCTGCACAGCTGCTGGGGATGTCACACACCACGCAGGAACCCCGCAGCATTCCCACCATCCTGCCCAGCTAATTAAGGACTGATGGACTTTTTTTTTTTTTTGCTCTGGCTTTGTATTCCCGTGTTATGGTTTCTCGGGTAATTCATAAAAGCGATTCTGCGCGTTCCTGCGAGCCGCAGTTATAACAAAATAACAGGAAAAATCTGCCAGATTTACTTCAGCTGATACCAAGGACAAAACACAGGATGTCCAATCCATATTCCCCTTCCTTCTCTGGCTGTGCTTGCAAGGTTAAGAAAGCTCTGAAACTCACGGTGACACCAGCAGTGCCTTTCAGAGCCCTTTGTCCCAGGAAAAAACCCGGCCAAAAGTTTTCCTACTTATAAGAAAATGAAAGCAAAAAAAAAAAAAAGAGTTTCCTCATTTCACCACAGCTCAATTATTCCACCACGGGCCTGGGTCCTCAGTGATGCAACACCAGCAGCAGATTTGGCTGTTGCTGCTTGGGAAATCCTGGAATATTCCAGCTGGAGTAAATAGCTGGCAGTGTATTCCTTGCAGTGCAAACTCTGGATGCAATTTGCCTCCCTCCAGGGTAATTTTATTAATGCAGCCTCGTTTGCTTTAAGCCCTGAGTTCTGTATTTCTCAGAACAGGATATAAATCACCCCATTAATGACAAACCAAAGGAGACATCCACAAGCTGCTCACGGTGATGTCAGCGGGTTGTGGTAAAGCCATGAATCAATGGGTGACTTTGGAGGGTTAAAAATCAAACTCCAAGCTTCAACAAAACCTCGTGGATCTAAACCCAGTTCCTTCCAAAGGCTGTCTTTTATCTAGAGAGATGTGAAGCAGCCTGGTCCCAATCAAAACACCACTGCTTCCTTCTGCAAAGCCTTCAGGAAAAACACTCTGCATCCTGCCCACCGCTGGCACAGAGCTGGAAGGGTTCTGATAGGAAAATCTCTCCTCCTGTTCATAATTTCCAAGCAGAAGCCGTCAAAGGGGGGAAAAAATGGTGCAAACACTGAAAAAATTTCCTTAAAAGTCTCTGTTCTTGCTGAATTAGACAGAAACTTCCTTAGAAAGTCAAGGGTTGTGATTGTTTTCTGCTGCCTGGAAAGGAATTCGGTGTGTGGCAGTGGCTGTGAAGAGGCAGAGGAAGGCAATGACCTGAATTTAACCAAGAAACCCCAGGATTTTCTACCAATAATGCCAATATTGGCTGCTTTGATGTAGGAAATCACACCATTTCCTATTGATCTCAAAAATGCATCTCCTTCTTACCCACAGAGTGTCACCATTTATTGAAGCTCTAATGATCCAACTCACTTTTTAAAATTTTATTTGCAGATTTCACCTAAAAGCAGTGAAGATTCGCTGTTAAAAACCTATTTACTTGAGGGGCCACAAATCCAGCCTTTACAAGGCAACACAAAACTTGCTCTACAGTTCTGTGTGTCAAACACTTCGTTCCTGAAGGAATTTTCATGTATTCCCAGCATCAGAAGCTTGGATCAGCTAAAAAGCACCAAGTGTCCTACAGCTCTCATTGGAAATAATGTAGAAAAACATCCCTAAAGTGTTAAAAAGTTGAGAGCAATTCTTTCCACGGAAAGTGTTAAGAAAAATGAACCTAAAAAATTCCTGGAAGGGCATTCTCTCCTCGCTATTAGATTGTCTAACTTACATAAACAGGTCTGTGGAAAGCCTAGGAAATTTTTCCATGATTTTTTTTTTCTTTTTTCACACAGGCATAAATTCAAACCTCGTTAGACCCAGCTTTAAATCAGGTGATGAGTTGCATTCCTGCTGGCTGTGACAGAAAGAGAAGGAGTTTGAGATTGTGCTGTCCAGTTTTATTTTTGCATCAGAGGTTTCCATCTCCCATTAACAAGTTTGGAGGAACCTAATCTGGAAGTGTGCAGGACTCTGCGTGTCCCCTGAGAATAAATAACACACAGCAGGAGAGGAAATGATAGTTATCCAGCCTTCACATGCTGTGAAAATTAAGCTTTATTAAGTCCCTCCAAGCATGTAATTATTGGAAAGGCTGAGATTAAACCTTACAAATGGGCACTGCGCCAAATCTTATCTCCTTCTCTCTGGAGTAACCTTTGAATTAGTGCAAGTAGGGCCAGCTCTGATCCTGAGCTGGGTTCCACAGACCCTCAGCTTGGCTGAACCCAGGTGTCAAAGCAAATAAACCTGTCCTAAGTAATCAGGTTCTGCTGCTCAGCCCTGTCCTTCCCGCTGCCCTGCCCAGCAGCCCTCACGGTGCTGCCCACCCCACCTTGCCCCGGCACCCCCTTCCCAGCAGGAAGCCAAGGAAAGGTTTGAGTACACAGATCACATGGAAACAAACTGAAATAAACAGAAAAAAAAAAAAAAGACCCAGCTGTGCCTGAGCCTGTTCAAGGCTCGTGGGCTGGGGCTTGTCCAGGCCTGTGCTCACAGGGACTCACAAGAACAGCAGCCACTGTGGCCGTGACTATCAAACCAAGATCATGTTCATCTCCTGTGCTAATGCACCAGCAGAAACCCCAAACCAAACGATTAAAATAACAATATTTGGAGCCTGATAGTTCTCCCCTATGGGTTTTGCAGGAGGAAGCCAGAACTGCACCGGGGAGGGGGCAGAGGAGCAGCTGTGAGCACATCTGGGCAATAAATGTTCATGTACAGCCCATCCCCAAACCCCACACGTACCTTGCAGGTTCACTCTGGAGACAGGTGGCTGACTCGTGGCTGGAGATCTCCTAAGAGGAATAAAGAATTCTCTGTCAGGAGGTGGGATTTTATCCTTCCAAACACTGCCAGCTCCCTCAGTTAAAAATCCTCGTCCATTCCCCCCCCAAAACCCCAAACACTTCACAAAGATTTGTTGGGAAAAGCCAGAGACGGCTGCTCCCTGCCTGCATTTCCACCAGCTGGAAATGAGGAGAAATGTGCCACCATCCCATTGGTGCTGCCTTTGCAACTTTGTGCTCAAAATCAGCCTGAAGGCAGCGAGGGCCAGGCTCTGGTGGCTCCCCCACGGTTCAAGGCCTTTTCCCATAAAGCTTTTCCCTACAGAGCCTGGAATGGACCCTGCAGTGATGTCAAACTGCTGCAAGGCAATGCCACAGGTAAGGTCAGAAATGTGCCTTTAAACCCTGCAGGCAACACTGGAATTGCTCCTGAAGCCAGGAAGAGGATGCTGCAGTCACTCTTGGTTAGCTCTGAAACAGCTGAAGGACGCTTTTTGCATTCTGAGCAACAGTTTCAGCAGCAATTGAAATTGAAATCGGAATTTCAATCCAATTCCTGGATTTTGGAGGGGCCAAAAGCTATTTGAAAAAAAAAAAATGGTTCAAGTCAAGCCAACAGGGTCTGACTGGAAAAAGGTGCAGGTTCTCTCCCAACGTCAACACAGCTCCCTGTGAGACGTGCCAAACAAAACTGTTAATTTTTTCAAGCTGAAACCATCATCAGAGACTTGTTTTTTAAAGGAGTTAAAAAGAGTTGACACCAAAATCAAGACACTTCAGTTTGGATTGACTGCAGTGCTTCGGGCTGACCAAAAAATGAAACTTTGGGCTTCTGCTTCCCTAAGAAGTTTCGGATCCATTTTAACTGAAGCCAGATTTCCCCACACTCTCCCTTCGCCAACCTCCTTCCTAACCCCAAATTTCGGAGTCAGCCACTGAACTGCACCATCCATTATTCGCCAGCTCTCCTTTGAAGCTCGAATCAAAGCAGGCGGAGCGGCTCAATTGCGCTGCAATTGTAGCTCCGGGGGGTTCTTCAGAAGTGCTCCGGGAAGGCCTCGCTGCCCGGGTGAGGTCTGGAGCGCAATCCCAGCCCTCCGACCCGCCGGGCTGCACAGCCCGCTGCCGCCGGGAGCCTCCCTGCCATCCAAAGGCTGCTCCGGCACCATGTGCAGGAGCCAGGCTCTCTGAAGGGTTCAGCACAGGGCACACACGGTTGGGCGCTCAATTCCCTGCAAATGTGCCCCGACCTGCCTCTGCTGAGCCTTTGAAAAGCCAAATCTGGAAATCTCTAAAAAACAGAAACTCCCCGAGCAGGGACACCACGCCGCGGCCGCGGCACTGCCAGAACCGAGGGATGCGAGCTGCAGGGATCTCCAAAGCCTGAGCTGCACAGACATGCCTTTGGCGGGGTGGGGAGGGATGAGCCGCTGTTCCGGACGGTATTCCCCGCTCCATCGCTCCCGCCATCCTCAGATCCGCGTGCCCATCCTGTTTTCCCGGCGGGATTGGAGCGGGGAGCTGTGACAGCGCTGTCCTCTCTCAGGCAGCGCGGCGTTCCCGCTGCCCGCTCCTCCCCTCCTGCCGCAGGGCATTACACGGAGCGGGCTCCGGATGCTTCCCGACCGCGTCCTGGGCTGCGATTGCCAAACTCCGGCACTCCAAAGCCATTAATCACCCTCTCCTCTTTTCCAATCAGGAAACTGCCTCAAGAACCCTGACGTTAAAGTCCAAAAAATATGACTGCCAGGTTGTTTTGGTTGTTTGTTTTTTTTTTTTCCTCCAGGCCTTAACATTCATATTTTCCAGCAAATATGTGGGACAGCATCTTCTTTTTCCTCGCTCGAGCCAGGAGGGGTGGAGGAGGAGGAGGAAAAAAAGAGCGGAGGGGTTAAAGAAAAGCTGAGATTCTCATGATCCCCAGAGCAGAAGATGAAGTAAAATATCACATATCATGAGACACATGATAAAATCATGAGCTGGCAGCACGGCTGTAACCCAGCAGAGCTCTTTGGAAACTGTGCAGGAAGCTCCGCGGCACCTGGAAGCACATTCTGCCATGGGTTGGGATGTTTGGCACGGGACGGTTTAAAAATTTAATGACTTTTGCTTTGGCCAGGCAAACGACTTTATACCTCAATCAAATCTGGGAATGTTTTCCAAAGGACACCGTAAGATGCCTGTGTGTCCTACAGGTTACACCCTCACTTCCTTCCGGCCCTGTCCAACTTCAGATTCCTCATTAGGAACTGCCAAAATGCCTGAGCTTTCCAAAAAAGCAAAAGCTTAAAAAAAAACAAACCCCAGGAATATTTAAGCCATCTGTTTTTTTATTAACCTCCATCTTGGAATGCAGCGGTTCCTTCCCATCGAAATCTGCCAACGGGAATCAACAGGAGGAAAAACCTCACGCTGGGCTTTATGTAAAATAAAGATTGTGAGCTCGTGGTGGGCACCAGGTGATGCCACTCATGCCTGGAGTGGAGTGAGCCCCTGGTGTCCCACTGGGGACATCCCTGCACCTCATCCTTCCCTCCTGGAGCCAGGGGGAGCGAGCAGCGCCCGCCAGTCCCAGGGTGGGATCACTGGGATGGGTGGGGGCACACCAGACCTCGCCAGGAATGAATGATGTTGGTTCGAGGCCGAACAGCTCTCCCGGGGCCAAGCAGGCCAGAGGATGAGGATGACTGGCTCAGTATAAATAGCCAGGGGGAAACGGTGGTTCCGGACAAAGGCCTAAAAAGGAGTTTGTTTGGTTCCTCCTGTTCAGCAGGTAGAAAAAACAACATCCTCCTCCTGAGTGCATCACCTTCCTCGTTCAGAGCAATCAGTGTCAAAGGAAGTGATGTGGGATTCAGTTCTCTGGGCAGCCTTCTCACAGCTGAGCTCCAGGATGCTGCTGCTGGGAAATCCTTGTTGTCCCCAGAGCCCCAAGTTTGGGGTGTCCCCCTTTTGTCACCTGCCCTTTGAACAGCTCACATGAGACTGACTCAGTTGGGTAGAGCCTGTGCTGATAACACCAAGTTTGGGGGTTTGATCCCTCCATGGGTCAGTTAAGAGTCGGAGTTGATTCTGCTGGATCCTTCCAGCTTGGATAACCCTGGGGTTGTTACTTCTCTGTGAAGGAGTGGTGGAAAGGCAGGGCAGGACCACGGCTTGACTGAACAGAGGTGATGCCTCTGCTCTGAGCTGGGCACATATGGAATGCTTGGTGGCAATGTGACAAAAATCATGGAATTGTTTAGGTTGACAGAGACCTCTGGGATCACCAGGCCCAACCCAGCACTGCCACTGCCACCACTGCCCCACGTCCCCAAGTGGTGCCACCTTGCCTGGGATGGGGACTCAGCACTGCCCTGGGCAGCTGTGCCTGGGCTGGACAACCGTTTCTGTGAAGAAACTCTTTCTGATATTCAAATAAACCACCTCTGGCCCAGCCTGAGGCCGTTCCCTCTCCTCCTGTCCCTGTTCCCTGGGAGCAGAGCCCGACCCCCCCGGCTGTCCCCTCCTGTCAGGGAGTTGTGCAGAGCCACAAGGTCCCCGTGAGCCTCCTTTTCTCCAGGCTCAGCCCCTTTCCAGCTCCCTCAGCCCCTCCTGGGGCTCCAGACCCTTCCCTTCCCCAGATCCATTTCCTTCTCCCTCTCCAACCCCTCAATGTTTTCTGGCTTTTTTTTTTTTTTTTGTGGTGTGGTGTCCCAAACTACCCCCATGATTCACAGTGGACATGGGACAAGATGAAACACATCACTTGCTCCTCAGGGAGGATCTGAGGGAATGAGGGGAGGAAGGGATGAGGGGATGAGGGGACGAGGGGATGAGGAATGAGGGAATGAGGGGATGAGAAATGAAGGAATGAGGGGATGAGGGAATGAAGGGATGATGGGATGAGGAAATGAGGCTCAGTTGGATGAGGGGACGAGAGAATGAGGGGATGAGGGAATGAGGGAATGAGGGGATGAGGGCTGAGGGCATGAAGGATGACGGAGTGAGGGGATGAGGGAATGAGGGATGANGGGAGGAGGGAAGGAGGGATGAGGGGACCAGAGGATGAGGGAATAATGGAATGAAGGGATGACAGAATGAGGGGATGATGGAATGAGGGGATGATGGAATGAGGGGATGACGAAATGAGGGGATGACGGAATGAGGGGATGACGGAATGAGGGAATGAGGGATGAGGGGACCAGAGGATGAGGGAATCACGGAATGAAGGGATGACAGAATGAGGGGATGAGGGAATGCGGGATGAGGGAATGAAGTGTGAGGGGACGAGAGGATGAGGGAATGAGGGGAATGAAGCGATGAGGGAATGAGGGATGAGGGGACGGAGGCCGTGAGGGAGGGGAGAGGGCGCCCCCTGGCGTCGCGCGCAAACCGCGGCGGAGCCGTGAGGCGATGGCGGAGGCC
>VXBN01004623.1:11536-39234 GCA_013397395.1 Sinosuthora webbiana
GCTCCCCGCCCCCCGCCGCCCCTGCCCGGCCCCCGCCGCCTCCTCTTGTGGACGAAATGAGCCTAAAAAGCCAGGCTTACTTGTTGGAGGTGCCGTGTAAATTGGTGAGAAGCGTGAAGTTGTTCCTTACGCTTCGTAGGCTGGCCAGCACCTGAGGGAGACAAAACCGCAAGTGTCACCTTCTCCGCTTTAATGCCTTAGAAACGTTATTTTAGAGGCCAACATGCCACCAACTCACCTGGGCGAAAGGTGTGACGATCAGGTCGTCGCCATGCCTAAGGAAAAACGGAGAAAAACGTATCAATTTCTGTACAGATTTATCTTCAAACAGAGCAAAATTCACCTCAGGGAATGAGCGTTTTCCCGACGGGGTTTTCGTCACGAACAAAACCGTGCAGCGTTTAGTTAACACCACATAAAAACTTGTTCCTAATGGAAAGGTCACCGTTGTATATCCAAAACAAGCGGCTGGAGCGAGCGTTCGGGCTGGGAACGCCAGGCAATAAAAGCCAGGAAATTCAAAAGTTGAGGCTCACGCTCGCACCGCGGTGGAAAAAAACCAACCGTAGTGGCGCGGGGAAAGGTCACCTTTGAATTTCCTGGCTTTTGTTGATCTCTGTCGCAGTCTTTAACCTCGTTCAGACGCCGGGCTTTGTCTGGCCGTTTTCATCATGGAAGAGTCGAGCAGAAGTTGTGAACAAAATACACCATTGCCAGCAGTAAGAGGGAGGAGGTTTTTGGGTTTTTTTTTTTCTTGTTTGGTTTTTTTTTGTGGTATTAGTTACGGTGCTTGTGCCTGTATGGAACATTCTGTATGATTTACCTAACTGAGAGATATAGAATCATTGAAAGGTTTGGGTTGGGATGGATCTTAAAGCCCATCCAGTCCCACCCTCTGCCATGGGCAGGGACATCTTCCAGTACTCCAGGTGGATCCAAACCCCATCCAGCCTGGCCTTGGACACTTCCAGGGATCCACAGCATCTCTGGAAATTCTATTCCAGGGCCTCCCCACCCTCCCAGCCAGGAATTCCTTCCTAATATCCATGTAAATCTACCCACTTTCATTTTAAATCCATCCCCCCTTGTCCAAAGAGGAATTCTCCCCACTGTGCCGTCACAGAGGTCATCCCCTCGTCCTCACTCAGTGCTATTAAGTCTAAATTTAATTAAAATTGTCTCTCCCAAGCGCTAACAGAGCCTCGATGCCCACGGTGGATGGACACCTCAGCTGCAGACAGCCACGAATTTTGGGGGAAATGATGGGATTCCCCCACCCCAGCACACTGCTGGGAATTGCTACAACCCACCGTTGACGCCAAACGCTATTTGCATAATTTGGAGTGTTTCCTTCAATAAATATTTACTCGGTTTTAACTCACAGCAGGGATATTTTCTTGCAGAATTCCCGTGGATCTGGCTAATACTCAGATTTCCATTCCGTGACAAAACTTTCGCAACAGTTCGGCTTTGTTTAACGAGCACTTTTTTTCATAGCTTAACGGCCACTTTGAAACTTTAAAATGTGCCTTTCAAAATAAAGGGCTGGGAATCCAGGACACTCTGTGGGTATTGATCCTCTCGAGCTCAGCCATCTATCTGGGCTCATTTTCCACTCAATTCTAGGGAACAGCCCCAAAAAAAGGATGGGGAGCAGCAACACTGTAAAGAAAAGTACACCACAACTTCTCTGTTGTCCCAGGATATGGCTTTGAAAGCTCTTCTGCTAAATCCTGGAGAAAACTTGAATAATTGAAGGACGGGATGGGAAAGGATGCCGGATCAGGACACGTTTTGTGCATTCCAGCTATGAAATTCTCCACCCATAAGCGCCTCTTATCAGAGCTCTGAGGATCAGAGCAGCACAGAGAGTGTAAAACAGGAGCTGAATTAATTGATGCTTACTGTTCACTGGGCAGGGAGGAGTTCCTGGACATGGTCTTTGGTGAGAGGTCATAGTCGCTGTCGGATCTGTACAGGAACGACTCCCGGCGCTGGCTGTGGCCCGGGAATGTCGTGTGCAGGACGAGTCCCGACGAGGAGCTGGCCTGCGGGTCCAGCGGGCTGCGCCCCGGGGACGGGCCATTCTCCACATCGAAGCTGCGAACGAAACACACACACGGCGTGTCACACTCTGCCACCAGAGGGCTTGCAGGGCATGTGTCACCTCAGCGCGGCCCTCACAGTGTCACCTCAGCCTGCGGTCACCGAAGCCGCTCGCTGACACGGTTCCCTTTGTGTGCAAGGAGGACCATAAACATTTACCCCGCAGGCTCCTGTCCTGATGCCCCTGCTCATGGTTCCTTCAGCTCAGCTCAGCTCTCTGCACGAGCACACAGCAGCTGAAGTGGGCAGGGATGGATCAGAGATGATGGAGCATCCATCCCTGTGAGGGAGGGGAGGCCCTGGCAGTGCCCAGAGGAGCTGAGGCTGCCCCTGGATCCCTGGCAGTGCCCAAGGCTGGGTTGGACGGGGCTTGGAGCAGCCTGGGACAGTGGAAGGTGTCCCTGCCATGGCATGGGATGGGCTTTAAGGTCCCTCCCAAACCATTCCAGGATTCCATCCCACTCCGCTCTCAAGGCCTTTTGCACAAGCCCTGGGGTTCAATTTGCCAAACCTCGCTCCTTGTGGGCACAACAGGGACTAAAGGCACCACAATGTGACAACGCTCTCCAGCCCAGCCCTGTCCCCATCCGCTCTGGAGCCAAACTTTTGAAATCCTGCAAGATTTGTGACCACTTGGCAGCTGTGGGAGCTGGATGCCCAAACCATGTTTTAGCCATTCAAGGTATCAGTTCAGTGAATTTTAAACAGCTGTGCTGCAAGAAAAAAGGGTGGTTTAAAAACTAAAAAAAAAGCATTAAACTTCTTGTCACCTTTTCCATTTTACACCCACTTTCTTGTGCTTTCATAACTTGGCTGCTGCAGGCCGTGGCTGAAGTCACCCTGGCCACTCTAGGAAGTGACACCCCTCGTAAACACTGCAAATGAGAGTTGGCCTCCTGTGCCTGGGCATTTGGGCCTGATAGAAACACCAGATGTGTGACCATGGCCCAGGAAGCCAAGGCAGGTACGGCCACGCTCAGGAGGAGTTTCCTTGCCTTTGGAAGTCAGCGTTTGTCTCCTGGCAGCAGGAGCTGAGGCCCATGCTGGATGTTGTCCCACCAGGACACCAGGCTGTCCTCCCTGCCCTGCCCTTCTCCAGCCCTCCACCCCTTAATCCAGAAGATTCCCTGAGCACAGTGGCAGAGAAGACCCCAGCTCTCCCTCCTCTCTGCAGAGAGAGCTTTAAGTGCAGCAGGAGGAGCACATAAAGCATTAATGCCTCAACTTGCCTGAATTCCATGAGTTTCCAGATTCCTACATCCCTGGGATGGGCTGGACACATTCAGGCTGCCTTGGTGAGGAGCTGGCACAGCCAGTGCCCAGCTGGGAATGCTGTGGCTGCTCCAGCTTCTGCTGCCTGCTTCCCCCGTTCCCTGTTCCAGCACCTGGAATGCTGCTCTATGGATCACGTGGTTGAGCCAACTGAAAAGTGCTTTTATTCCTTTCCTCAAGTTCAACGTGCAGCCGCGCCAGCTCTTCTCAGGCTCTTTTTCCTTGGCCTGGATCCAGCACTCAGCCACCCATGTGCTCAGCCAGAAGGCAACACAAAATTCCCCCAAAAATGACCAATACCAGAGTCTGGAGTTACCTCTGCCAGGAGTGAACAGGCAACCCCAGAGCTACAGCCCGTGAGCAAGATCCTCAAAACCCAGGAATAACTCTGCTGTCACTGCTTTTTAACAGTTACAAGAACTCTAAGATGGGAAAATATTCCCCTCGGATGATCCAACGTTAGGAAAATGTGACCTGAGATACACAGAGCAAGGGTTTAACCTCGTGTTTGTCACCAGTTGCTCCCGGTTTGCACAACACCCACCTGGAACTGTGTCCTGGTGCCAAAAATATCCCCCAAACAAACGTTTGCTGGAATTGCTAAGAACCACAATGGGACTGTAAAGTTGCCCTTTCAGATCTGCATTTCCCACTATTTTCTTTTTCTATTGGAAGTTAACTGCTGAGCTCTGCTGGAAAAATTTCATCACCGTGTTCAGAACAATGCACAGACCGTGGGGGTCCTCTCCAAAGTTTTCACACCCCACAGGATCTGTCCAAGTGGAAAAAAAGCTGCATTTGCCTACTTAAAAATAAGGATGGCAGAGTACAAAGCACAAAAAAAACCACCAAAATTTCCTTTCCAATTTTTTCTCAAGTAACAGCATTCACAGCGAGACATCCCACTTGTCATATAAATTGTGTTATCTAAACATATGGGCCAGAAATTTGATCTCTAAGGTCCCTATAAATCCTTCCATAGTCCAGAGGAGATCTCTCTAGGAGCTGCCAGCATTCCCTGCCTGCCTCCAACCTGTGTTATCAGATCTATTTACCAACATTTCCCAGTGCTGGACACTCCCAGGGGTCACTGTGTGTCCAGAGGCCACCGAGGCATTCCAGGGAACTGAGCCCTGCCAGAGTCAAAGAGGCTCCAGAGGACGAAAGGTGACAGCAGCACCAGCAGAGCTGCCCCAGGCACTGGTGGGGTCTCCATTCCTGGAGGGATTTCCAGCCGTGTAAATGTAGCACTTGGGGACACGGGCAGTGCTGGGAATGGATGGATTTGATAATCTCGGAGATCTTTTCCAAGTGGATGGAAATGGGATGGGCCTTATCCCAGGCAGTGCAGAGCCGGGAAGGAAGGAGGCCTTTCCCTGGATTTCTCTGACTCCACACGCTCTGCCGGCTCTCTGGGATGGCCGGGGCGACGGAGGAGCCGGGAGGCGCAGGGAGGGGAGCAGGGGCTGCACAACGCTCAGCACGGCCCGCGGGGCAGCCGCAGCTCCATCCCCTCATCCCTCCGCATCCCGAAATCCAGGACGGTCGGGAAGCCAGAAGGAAGGAGACAGCAGGTGGCAGGAGTTAGCTGCGAGCGGGCACCGGCCCTGGACCTGTGCAAAGCCGTGCCTGAGCCACGGTAATGAGCAGACAACGGCGAGCCAGGAGAAATCATTGTAAAACACAGCGAGGCTCCGTGAGTCACTCCGCAAACAAAGAGAATTCATAACAGCAACCCCCCAGCTGCTCCAATGCTGCAGCGTTACTGTAAGAGCCACAGCATCAGAGAACCTCCGGAGCTGGAAGCCACTCACAGGGATCATCGATCCAGCCCCTGGCCCTGCACACACACCCGACATTCCCACCCTGGCAGCGCTGTCCAAACCCTCCTGGAGCTCTGGCGGCCTCGGGGCTGTGCCCATTCCCTGGGGAGCCTGGGCAGTGCCCAGTACCTTGTGGGGGAAAAAACATTTCACAAAATCCAACCCAACCCCCCCCCGGCACAGCTGCAGCCGTTCCCTGGGTCCTGTCCCTGGTCACAGAGAGAATAAATTGGTGCCTGCCCCTGCACTGCCCCTGCACTGCTACAGACCCTGGGGAGTCTCCCCTCAGTCTCCTCCAGGAGGAACAAGACAAGTGCCCTCAGCCATTCCTCATATTTCCACTCCAGACCCTTCACCAGCCTCAGGAAGCCATGTCCCTGGGTTAGCATTGCCCACCAGTAGTCTTGGAACGTGGCAAAATCTGGCAAAAAGATTGAGAAACAGGAATGTGTCGTGATTTGGATGTAATTCAAAGTCATTCCAGTAGTCATTGCCACTCAAGTGGTTTCCATGAGAGCCTCACAGTATGAAACGCAGACACATTTGAGCCCAGCAGACCAGGCAGGCTCGGGGATTGTTGGTTCTGTTGGGAATTCACACTTTTCCCGAGGATGACAGCACTGACTCTCCAAGAAGGTTCACCACCCGCTCTGCCTTCCCAGAGTCATTCCTGAGGACATTACTCCCCATCTCCTAACTTTTACCACCTTTATCACATCAAACGCTTCCAAAATATTTCCAGAGCTTTGGGCAGACTTTGCTAATTATAAAGCTCCTTTTTGAGATTCATGAATCTCACCAAGACATCCTTCAGGATTCTTAAAACCATAACCAAGGAAAATGCTGTTCCTTCCACTGCCTGGCTGCTCTCTAATGCTCTGCACCTGTTCCCCATTATCCGAACAGCTTGCTGCTTTTCCTAAATAATCTTCCATGTGGAAAGGGCTGTGCTTGAAACCATCAGCACTTAATGGCCCAGGATGGGACACACGGAGCAGAGCAGGGCCCTGGCAGGGGCACAGGGCTCCCTGGGGTGACAGCTCCCAGCTCCACAGCCATTACTGACCTTCCCCTCCCGACCTTCTCCCACTCAGGGAAAACATTGTTATTCTTAGGGACCTCTTAAAAGTTCACATCTCTCTGCTGGGTTTATCCCTCATGCGGCTCCTGACTTTTTTATCCAGGTGAGGCCCCACCTGCAGAGCTGCCCCAGCCCTGGGGTCCTACAGCAGCAGGACCTGGAGCTGCTGGAGAGATTCCAGAGGAATCCCCGGAGCTGCTGCAGGGCTGGAGCCCCTCTGGAGCCGGGCTGGGAGAGCTGGGGGTGCTCACCTGGAGAGGAGAAGCTCCAGGGAGAGCTCAGAGCCCCTGGCAGGGCCTGAAGGGGCTCCAGGAGAGCTGGAGAGGGACTGGGGACAAGGGATGGAGGGACAGGACACAGGGAATGGCTTCTCAGAGGGCAGGGCTGGATGGGAGATTGGGAATTGGGAATTCCTGGCTGGGATGGAATTCCCAGAGCAGCTGTGGCTGCCCCTGGGTCCCGGCAGTGCCCAAGGTCAGGCTGGACAGGGCTTGGAGCAGCCTGGCACAGTAGAATTGTCCCTGCCATGGCAGGGGTGCAGTGGGATGGTTTCTAAGGTCCTATGGAAGACAAACCGGTCTGTGGTTCCATGATCCCACAATCTCCAGAGCTCCGTGTCCCCACACCAAGCCACCAGCCCCTGCAGCCCCTCCCAGCGCTGTCACAGCTGCCTGCCACAGGAACCCGGCAGCACTGACTGAAGTGTTTGGAGCAGAAGCTGTCAGCTGCTGCTAAACACATCATTAAGCCTCTGCTTGTATCCAAAAGCAAAAATATCTGTTTACTTGACTTTGTCTTCTCTGAATAAAGAAGTTCAAGGCCAGGTCGGACAGGGCTTGGAGCAAAGTGGGCTGCGGGGAGATGTCCCTGCCCTTGGCTGAGGTGATCATTAAGGTCCCTTTCAATCCAAACCATTCTGTGACTTTAATTCACTCTGTTTCTGTTCTCCTGCTCAATGGGTATAACCGAGAATAACCAGAGCCCAAAACAGCCCTGAGAGCTGCTGCTGCTCCCTCTGCAACCCAAATCCACCTCCAGCAGAGCCCCGAGGTAAAGATGAGTCTCCAGAGCCCTCCCAGCTCTCAGACCTCATCCAGCAGCACCCTGGGGAGGCTCCTGGTTTGCACAGCAAATGTCAGGGATTGGATCCAGCACCGTGCCAGGCTGGAGCAGCCACCAAGAGATGGTTGGAAAAGTACAGCAGGAGGTAAAAATGAGTTTGGCTTCTCTCTTAGCATGGAGGGTTCCAAAAAACTTAATCCTCTTCATGTTTACTACAGATAAGCAGCCCGACATTATCCTGTAACAAGTGAACATCATGGGGTTGTTTAAGTCCCCCAGAGAAGGAATCCTGAGCGCTAAAATCCAGTTGTTGTTTTTCCAAATGTACATCCTGGGCCGTTTTATCCTGTTCCAACGGTTCTCTGCCATTAATCTTTGGAACATGCAAGGCACAGTCAGACACAGCAGACACCCCACCTCTATTTTTACCGCCAGAGCTTGGAAAAACATATGGATGTGAGTGTGATCATTCCCAACATGAGCAGCAAAGCCACTTCCAAAGGGCTTTTTCCTCCTGAAAATATTCCAGCTAACAACTGAGGGAGCAGTTGCTTCCCTTCCTACCCAGCCAAGGTAGAACAAGGCATGACTGGCACAGGGAGCCCAGAGAAGCTGTGGCTGCCCCTGGATCCCTGGAAATGTCCAAGGCCAGGCTTGGAGCAGCCTGGGACAGTGGAAGGTGCCCATGTCCAAGATGATCCTGAAGGTCCCTCCCAACCCAGAATACCCCAGGATTCTGAGAGCTGACAGCTCTGCTCACCCTCCAGGTGTTTCTGCACCACCCACCCACAGCTCACCAGGACCAAACCTCCAGCACGAGCTGAGCTTTTCCCACATGGAAGAAGCCAGCTGAGTCTCCCCGGGGGGAAAGCTGCCACTTTTCCCTGCTGGGAAGTGCAGGAATGGCTGGCAGCCAGGGGGACAGGTGGCACAGGGACAGCACGGGGCTCCAGACACGGGATTTTGGCAGCACCTGCTGTGTCACACGCTGCTGTCCCACGGCACAGATGTTTCCACTGGAGCCACAGGGCGCTGCTTATCCCAGCCTGGCCTGGCTGCTCGGTCTGTTCAGTGTCACTTCAGCTTTCCCAGCTCCAGCCAAGCCCTGTGGCGTTTCTCAGACTGTCTCTCCCAATGCACAGCACACGGATGTGGCCTGCCTCATGTGACAGGGACACTGGTGTCTCCTGGTGCTGCTCCAGGACACCTTCCAGCCCTTCTGCCTCGTTCCCTGCCCAGAACCAGCGAGGGGGGGGGATAATTCCACACAGAAATGGGAACACGGGGTCCAGCCCTGCCTTCTCCCCACTGGGATATTACCAGCAACAGAAGGGGAATTCAGTTCTATATTCCATCTTTTATTGATGCATCTTCAAGTACCTCCTGCCCCTCTTAAGTGCAATCTGCACTTAACTCCCTTCCCAAGCCTTCAGCAGGGGTCTCAAGGGTCCCATCCACAAATGACCTGTGCTCCAGCACACAGGAGAGCGTTCCTGGACCTGCACAGAGCCGCAGCATCAGGAGGCTGCTGGCCAGAGCCAGGCTTTATTCCATCCTGCCCTTAAACACAGATCCTGGCACCACTCCAGAGGCACTTTTGCCTTTCCAGGCAGGGGGGAAGAAGGTCTGGGCTGCCTCATTCCGTCCGGCCCCACTTCACAGAGCTCCTCTCATCTGCTGTCAGCCACACTGGAGACAGGAACAAAGTGACAACCGTGGTGACAACTCACAGACACCGCAGAGTTTCCATTTCACCTGGCCTCAACAGGCAGCCTTTGAGGTGGAAGATTTACACGTTTCCTGCATTAGTGTTTGAAATTCCCCCCCAGCCCTTCCACGGTATCCAAAAGTCCAGCAGTGGGTGCGTGGAAAGCTGCTGTGCTCAGAAATGCATCCAGCCTCTCCACTTGATTCATGGAATAATTATTTGACCTGGTTTTTGGATTTATCTCCATAATTGGGATCCGTGGAGCCTGTCAGTAAAAAGACAGGGAAATGTCCAAAGATGGTATTCAGATCATTAAATCCTTTGGAGGCTCGGCCTTTAACAATAATTAATCCAGTCGGGTACATTTCAGCAACGTTTTCCTCGCTTCACATCTCTCAAATGCCTGCACTGCCCATCTTTCCTATCCACAGGAGGGGACACAGCGACAGCAAATGTCAGAGCCCACGGATGTGACTCCAAGGGCAAGTTTTTTAGAGCTCTCATTGATCATTTTGGGGCCAGCAGAAGCTCAATGTGAAAGTTACCTCATCCAAACCATGAGCATCTGCCACCTGCTGCTGTCTGAGGGGGAGATGTGAAAGATGGAAAATCCTGGTCCTTTGGCACAAAGTGTTTGCTCTGTCTGAGGGCTTTGGCACAGGGATGGCTGGGAATGGCACCTGCTGTCCCCCCACACAGGGCAGTCACAAAGGCCACCAAAGGAAACGGGAGCTTTGTGCTAAAGGACAGCGCTGGTGTGAAAACAACGGGGGATAAAATGGACAGGAATGAACTGAGGTTGGAAATCAGAGGGAAATGTGTGCCTCGAGAGCAGCCAGAGCACTGAACAGCTTTCCCGTGGGAGTGATGGGGGTAAACACCAACTTGATGTTATTCCTGGTGGGATTAATAGTGTAACTCACGAAACATTGCTCCAGGGAGATCCTAAAGGCCTTTCCAGGGCCTAAAGGGGCTCCAGGAGAGCTGGAGAGACACTTGGGATAAGGAATGACAGGATGAGGGGAATGGCTTCCCAGTGACAAAGGTTAGCTGGGATATTGGGAAGGAATTCCTGGCTGGGAGGGTGAGGAGGCTCAGGCACAGGGAGCCCAGAGAAGCTGTGGCTGCCCCTGGATCCCTGGCAGTGCCCAAGGCCAGGTTGGACAGGGCTTGGAGCAGCCTGGGACAGTGGAAGTCCCTGCCCATGAGAGCTTTAAGATCCCTTCCCATGCAAACCATCCCATGATTCCACAATTCTGTGCAATGCCCAGCCCAGCTCGGCGCAGGCACAGCCAGGGAACACAAAGCCTGCCAGCCCAGACAGAATTTCCATAAATTTGCATTTTTCCTAAGGCCAGCGAGGCGGAAGGGACCCTTCAGCTGGAGGCGGCGGGGACAGCTCTGCCTGCCCACACTCCTCCCCTCCTCCTCCGGCTGCAAAACACAACGGGGGAAAAGAGGGACAAGTTAAACCCCAGATTTTCATTTTCTGACCTTAAATCACACGGCCTGCAACGAGCTTTAATCACTCAGGACAGCAAAACTGGATTTAGCCGCAGGAAAAGCTTCTCCGACGTGAAGTCAGAGGTGGTGAGCAGCAACAACAAAACCTTTTAAAGGAATGATTGTGAGGCCAGAAATGTGGGCAGGGCAGAAATCCTGCAGCACATTTCACGTGGTTTGTGCCAAATGCTGGGGTCAGGCAGCAAATCAAACCCTCTTGGGATGATTTCCCTGATGTGAAAACAGACAGAGCGCTGCTGGCACCCCAAATATCATTTAATAACATTGCTAATGTTCCCTAGACCTGCAAAGCTTCTCCAGACCTGCTCCAGGGCTCATTTTGATCTTCCTTAATTAATGATCCTTTTAGAAGCTCTGTTTCATGTGGAAAAATCACTTGCTGGAATCACTGTTTTGGTGCCACTTCCCCTCCAAACCATAAAGCTTTTTCAAAAGAAAGAAGAGATGCGGGGGCCACCGAGCAAAATCAGCCCAAAAACTAAAACCTGAAACAAGTCATCAACTCCAGGAGCATCAAACAACCCAACAAAGCAGCCACAGCCACTTGGAAATGTGGAACGAATGCGAGCGGAGCGCTCGCTACGATTAATTACCGCTTAATTACACGGAAGGTGAAGTTTGCAGTGTGAGTAAGCACAAATGTGTGGGCCTGGCACAAAATCATTGGATCTGATTGCAGTTCAAGCCTCGTTCCTGAGCTGATAGGAATTGAGCCGTCCTGGGCTGTTTTAGGGTATTGATAAAGGGCATTGATAAAGGCTTTGGCCTGAGCTAATGAAGAATGAGTGGGCAGAGGTAATCGATGGCCAAAGTGGAGCCATTTAAAAATATTGACTCGCGGTGTGGAAACATTTGGTGTGAGGAGGGGGAGATGTTTGAGTTCATTGATGGAACACAGGAGAGAAAATACCTGAAAATAGTGAGGATTTAGTGAAAACCCCTGAAATTAGTGAGAAAAACAGATAAAACTGGCGAGGATCTGCTGGAAACACCTGAGTTTAGTGAAGATTTTGTGAAAACACCTGAAATTAGTGAGGAGCTTCTGGAACCCCTGGTGCCAGACTTTCAGTGCCACAGGACAAGGAGCAATGGCCATAAACTAAAACACAAATTCCACCTGAACATGGGGAAGAACTTCTCTACACTGAGGGTGCCAGAGCACTGGAGCAGCTGCCCAGGGAGGTCAGGAGATATCCCAAACGCCCCTGGATGTGTCCCTGTGTCACAGCTCTGGGTGACCCTGCCTCCAGCAGGAGCTTTTTGTCCTTTTGGGGCCAACCCTGGGCTCTCAGGTCAGGAAATGTTTGTGGCACCGTGTGGATGTTCCTGGGGGTGGCTGCCAGCCCTGACAGCCTCTGGGAACCATCACCACCATCCAGGGCCAGGGTGAGAGGCAAACAACGGGATTCTCCTGATATCCCTCAGCCAGAACCCAAGGTGACACTCTCTATTAATACCCCGGTGTCACCCAGCAGGACAGCTGACCCAGGGGACAGCAAATGCCACCCAGATAGCCAGGGCCTGCTGCAGATCATGTGAGGAGCAAACAAGATAAGGAGAGGGCAAGAAAAGCCTCGTGTCAAAGCCTCCTGTGCTGTTGGGGCTTTGCCTCCTGCCAAGGTGCTGCCGTGTCTGGGCCAGGGGGGCTGTGTCACTTCCAGGGACAGCAGTGAGGGGGACAGGATTCACCCTGCTCAGGGGAGGGATTCACTGCTGCCCACAACACGTCCATGATGGCTTTTTGCCGTGCTCTTCCAAGGAATGTTCTCTGGGACTGACTCTGAACCCATCAGTGCCTCTCTGTGCGCCGTTAACTCGCCACTCACAACCCCAAATCCTGGCTGGATTTGTACCTGCAGCGAGCAAAGGCACAACAAACCCTAATCCCTTTTCCTGAGCCACTGAGACAGCCTGAGAACACAGCCACGGCCACACTGGTGGCTCCTGTCCCCCTGTGACTGTCCTGAGGTGGCAGAGAGGCAGCAGTGCCACCTCGAGCACTTGAGGGCAGCTCCTCCCGGGCTGATGGAGCAAAGACCTGAAACCCGCCTGCGCCTCCAAGACACCCAGAGCTGGCCTCCTCCCTCCTGGCGCACAGCAAGGCTGTGGAGTGCAAAACACAACCCCAGCTCGTGATTGAGTGGAATGGATGAGTTAATAAAGGCCGGCACTTCATCCCAGCAGAGCCTCCCGCGGCGCTCCTTCCTCCCGGCAGCTCCACAATCATCTCAATGGATCCCTGCTACTCGAACCTCTCCCCGCCTCAATGGAGCCATTGAAGCCCAGAATAGCCGCACTGCCTGCGCCGCATCCTCACAAGAGGATGAGATCCTTGCTGCAGTCTAAGAAAGAAAAAAAAATCACTCAGCACAAATCGGCTCTTTTAAAACCCACTGATTAAATAGATATTCACGAGACGGAGCACAATGGTTTGGATGGAGCCGTTGCAAGCCATTACACAGCTCCTCATTCGTGCCCAGGAGAGCTTTTCCTTCGCGGCTCTAACAACAGGAGAGAAAACGAAGCCACGGAAAAGATATTAAATGGCATAAAAATAAGGTGACTGGCAAATTTACAAACTTGGAGAAGCAGAGAGAAAGAGAGGATTTGAGCTGGCACTCCTGGCTGCCACTGTCCTCAGCTGGGAGCCTGGAGCCCTGCAGCACATCTGAGGAATTCCACCTCTTCTGAAGGGAGGATGGAATCCCACAGTTTATTGAAGGGTTACATGAGGGGCTCTGGAGCCCTCAGAAATTCCATCTCTTACTCAATAAAGCTGCTGCAGGGCTGGAGCCCCTCTGGAGCCGGGCTGGGAGAGCTGGGGGTGCTCACCTGGAGAGGAGAAGCTCCAGGGAGAGCTCAGAGCCCCTGGCAGGGCCTGAAGGGGCTCCAGGAGAGCTGGAGAGGGGCTGGGGACAAGGGATGGAGGGACAGGACACAGGGAATGGCTGTAAGCTGAAAGAAGGTAAATTTAGATGGAGATTGGGATGGAATTCCTGGCTGGGAGGGTGGGCAGGCCTTGGAACACAATTCCCAAAGAAGCTGTGATCCCTGGCAGTGCCCAAGGCCAGGCTGGATGGGTTTGGAGCAGCCTGGGACAGTGAAAGGTGTCCCTTCCATGGCACAGGGGGACAGGATGATTCCACGATTCCATGGGATGTTCCCCCTGCCTGAGGATCCCCCAGCCCCTCCCAGCCTGGATGAAGAACTGACCCTTGTCAGCCTCACACAATTCACCCTCCCCAGCTGCTCTGCTGCCAGGTCAGATCTCATGGAAGGTGACAACTCCTTAGAGCTTTGACAATATCCTGTGTTCCCTCAGGAAAACATGTTTGGTTTGGTTTTTTTTTTTTTTTTTCCTGCCAGAATCCACTTTTTAACACTTTTAATCTGTAACAAACCCATCATATCCCATCTGTCACCAGCTGGGCTTTCTTTCCTGGAGTCAAACCGGTCTGGTGAAGCAGGAGCGAGGGCAGGGTTTAATGGAATAATTCTTACACTGCACAATTTGGATGCAGCAAAGCAAAAAGGGGGTCAGCTTGTTCTTCCAGCCTCCACTCCAAACAATTTAATGTCTTTATGGCTGAAAAATGTCGGCAGCCTTTTTGTGATCTGAGGGAAACTGGGACACTCAAGCCAGCCCCACTTCAAGCCTTCACTCACAGACCTGAGGATTTCTTCAGCCAATATTTATTCTCTGCGTTTTCCAGAGAGTTCTTTGATGCACTTAAATGGAGAGACGCAGAGAGAGCATCTCCCTCAGTGCCACCCTGCCCAGCGAATCCGTGTCCCCACGAGTGTCCCTAAGTGCCAACAGCCGGGTTCCAGCTGTTCTCTCCAGGTCAGTGTCCTCACAGGGGGATTTATCCAGCACCAGGACCGAGCTGGGATCACACAGAGCCGTGGAATCGCTGCTCCTCGCCACCAGGAAAGGTTTGTTCAGAAGATTTTGGTCCCCAAACCAGTCCCAGACCAAAATGAGTCACACCCCGAGCCTCTCCGTGCGCTCAGCCTTTCCCTGCCCCGCTTTGCAAAGCCCGGAATTATCGCTGGCGTCAGCCCCGCCGTGAATTCATTCCCCGTCCTTGTGATGTCACCCGGCTCCAACGCCCCCGGGGCTTTCGCCGGAGCCGGGAAGCGCTGACGTTGTCGGGAATTCTCCTTTTAGCTGACACAGGGATGAGTTATAAGAAATTCCTGCCTGCGCTTCCCCCGGCTGCCTTCAGGATCTTTCCCCGGTTTGGGGTTTGTTTTGTTTTGTTTTTTTTTTCCGGTGAAGTTTGTTCAGGGCTCAGCCTGCCCTGTTCCCATCCCCCTGATCCCGCCCCGCGGCCAAGGAATGTTCCAGGGGGTTCTGGAGCTGGGACACAGCTCAGCCACGGATCCCATGGCTGGGAGAAAGGACCTGCAGAGGGAATGGTTCCCAAAAATAAAACAAGAGTGGGGATCAGGGACTCTGAGACCATCAGGAATGGGATGGCTCATTCCTCATCCACCTGGGATAGTGGGAAAATTCCATCATGGAAAGGTTTTCCAGGGCGGGGGTGGAGTCCCCATCCTTGGAAGGATTTAAAATCCCAGTGGATGTGGGGCAAGGTTGGACTCAATGGTCTGAAAGGGCTTTTCCAACCCAAACCACCTCATGATCCTACATGATCTTGGGGAGAAAAAGAAAATAAAATCCAATTTGAAACAGCCAAGAGGACTCGAATGATGCACCTGAGACAGACCCATTCCACCACTGCCTGCAGATCTGGAATTAATCTCTCCTTCCAAACTCGGGGCTAAACCATCTTTAAACGTCTCTTCCTAAGGGACTGCTAAAAATTGACCAGCAAAGTCAAACACAGAGCACAGAATAAAGATTAAAGCCAAATTATCCACGATCAGTGTAAAAATAACAGCCTTCCCTAAGAGAACTGGACACTGAAATGTGATTTAGAGCTTTCCAAAAGCTCTGCCAGCTCACCCTCCGTGTGACTTCAGGAATCCTCAGGCTGTGATGAGTTTATAGCACAGCTCTGAGATTATAAATGAAAAGATGTGGCTTTTTCCTCTTTTATTGGGGATTAAAAGGAAGAAACATTTATCCAACCCCTCAGCAAAGCACGAGTGGAGCCTGTCAGGAGCCAGCACTTGGGTGAGGCTCAGCCGATTCCCAATTCCCTGGTTTTAGCTCTCCTAAAAGCCACGGAGCAGGATCCTGGTTCCACTGAGCATCAGCGTGGGGGATGTGCTTCCCCCCGGGCTGGAAAGGGACCCGGCAGGCTGGGAATGCTGCTCCAGAGCTCCAGGAGCATCCCCAGCTCCTGCTGCACCGGCCTCAGAGAGCCTTTCACACCCACTTCTCTCTTTTTGAGCAGAAAGGTTTTGCCAATAATCTTCCTCTCACTCCTGGGAGTGGCCGGGATGCTTTTCCTGGGCTGAGCTGAGCAGGCACGGGCAGTTTATGGAAACAAGGACAGCTGGGGGAGGGCAGCGCCACCTCCCTCAAAACTCCTGGATCTCCTCATCCCTCCCTGGGGAGAGGCAGAGTTTGGGAGGCATGAGGACAACTCCAACAGCTCCGGATCCAGCCCTTCTCCCACCCAGCCAGAACTCCCACGTGGAATTCCCCTCCTGCCGGCTTCCAAGACCGGATGATTTCATCCCAAACATTTGTTTATAAACTTCCAAACCAGTAAACGATGAGTGAAACAGTTTCACCAACAAAAAAAAAGGGAGAAGTTTGTGCAAACCCATCCCTGCCAAAGCCGAACAAAACAAACACAAACACGGGAAGATCGAACCTCTCCCTTCTCCCCACGTTAAAGTCACTCCTAAGATTTCATCTGAAAATCCAGGAGCGCGCCGCGAAGCTTTTTTTCGTAATTACAAACCAATAAGAGAAACCATCCAGGAGGAATAATTACATAATTCCTAAACCGAGCTGGCTGCTCGGAAGAATTCACAGCCTGGGAAGAGCCGTAATAAATAGCTCCTCATCTCCTGGCTGCTGCTGCTGCTGCGGCTGATGAGTCACGGCCGTTCCCGGGATCCGATCCCAGAATATCCCGCTCCCGTGTGAGCTGCATGGAAAAGCAGCCAGCAGGGGCTCGCTGCTAAAGAACAGCTCCCGGGTCAGCGCTGCCGCGGCCGTGCCACAGAAAACAAACCCGGGAAATGTTTCGTTGGGATGGAGGGAATGGGATTGTTTCGCTGGGATTTAGGGAATTCCAGCCCGGAGGGATTTGCTGCCATCCCACGGGTTTAAACTGACCCCAGAGGGGTTTCAGGGAATGATTCTCCATCCCACACTTCTGGTCCTGGCAGCAGAACAGAGTCTTCCTGCACTAAAACCATCGAGAGAGAGGGAAATAGTCATGGAATCAGGAAAACAGAAGGGAACAGGTCCAGGGATGGGATCCAGAGAATCCAAAAGGGAGAGATTGTCGAGGATGGGAGAGCTGGGCATGTTCAGCCTGGAGAGGAGAAGCTCCAGGGAGAGCTCAGAGCCCCTGGCAGGGCCTGAAGGGGCTCCAGGAGAGCTGGAGAGGGGCTGGGGACAAGGGATGGAGGGACAGGACACAGGGGATGGCTTTCCAGAGGGCAGGGATTGATGGGAGATTGGGCAGGAATTCCTGGCTGGGAGGGTGGGGAGAGGCTGGGATGGAATTCCCAGATTTGCTGTGGTTGCCCCTGGATCCCTGGCAGTGCCCAAGGCCAGGCTGGACACTGGGGCTTGGAGCACCCTGGGACAGTGGGAGCTGTCCCTGCCATGGCAGGGGTGGACTGGGATGATTTCCAACGTCCCTCCCAACCCAAATCATTCTGGGATTCCACAACGCAATTAAAATTTCTCTACCCGTGTAATTAGCTATCTCTCTGTGTAATTAGCTATTAGTTACCTGTCTGTGCTCTCTGGCCCTCTGTGCCACCCTCAGGGAATATCGGGATTCCTGCCAGGGGCTCTGAGCTCTCCCTGGAGCTTCTCCTCTCCAGGTGAGCACCCCCAGCTCTCCCAGCCCGGCTCCAGAGGGGCTCCAGCCCTGCAGCAGCTCCGGGGATTCCTCTGGAATCTCTCCAGCAGCTCCAGGTCCTGCTGCTGTTGGAGCCCAGGGCTGGGGCAGCTCTGCAGGTGGGGCCTCACCTGACAGTCCCTGCAGGTGCCCCCAGGCCTCTCCTGCCTCCTTTGCTGCTTCCAGCCCCAAGCTCCTGAGAGCCGCTCTGCCTTCCCAGGAAAGACGTCAGTGCTGCCCTAGATACCGAGGCTGCTGCTCCAAAGGGTCCTTCCCCGACTTCCACTCCATTTCTCCTGTTATTCCCAGCATTTCTGGGTTCATCCTCGTTTCACCTTTCCCTCTACCCACGTCCAGCCCTTCCCAGCTCCCTCTCCTTCCCCAGCAAACCGAGTGTTTATTTATCACCTCTCCAACCTGTGCACACCAGGAGTCCCCCTCACGCCCTGCAGGCCTGGATCCCTCCTGCCTGGGTGATCCTGGAGCTGCCTGTCCTGGTGGGACCCTCCAGGATCGCCCACTCTCATCCTCAGCTCCCCTGGTGGGAGCCTCAGCTCGAGTACTCCAAGTTGTTGTTTCGTGCTCTCCTAAAAGCCAGAAATGTCCTGTCTGTCTGTCCAAGGCAGCTCCTCTCCCGGCTCCCTGAGCCCCAGGAACGATCCCAGAGATCCCAGCTGCTGTGCTGGGCTCCTGCTGGCCCTTCCAAACCCCACAGGCCCGAAATCCAAACCCTCCCCAGCCATGGAGGCACCAGGAATCTGCTGCTTCCAATGGGGCAAATCTGCTTTTTTTTTTGGCAGCTTTCCGTGGAAAAGTTTCATCCTCAGGGAGACAGAACCCCCTGGGCATCTTTTCCAACCGTATCTGCTTTTCCCAGTCCTCTGTTTTTTTCTGGATTCCTAGAACTGATTAATATAATTCCTATTATGGATTGATATAATTAATGATTCTGTATAACCATCAAACAGTGCAATAATTCCAGGAGTTTATATCACCAACCCACCGTGTTTCCTGTATAAAAAACTATTTCATAAAGGAATCCAAGCCTTTGGATTGAAAAAGAAACCAGGGATAAACATCAGGTTGGAATGTCCTGCAGCTTCCAGGGAACACTGAGCATCTTTCCCTCCCAGTGAGCGGGAGCCCAGCCTGGGACATTTCCTGGAATCCCCCAATCCCTGGGATCCAGCAGATCCCTGGGAAGCAAAGGGACACAGAAGGGAATTGTCCTGATCCCAAATTCCACACAACCCCAAATTTCCTGCTGATCTCCAACCCAGGCAAACCTAAACAGCCAGAAAAAGGAAAGGTGGGAATCTTCCATCAGAAAAGTGGGAATTTTTAATGTTTCAGAGTTGTGGAAACCACCACAGAATTAGGTTTGGTTTTGTTGTTGCTCCTTACTGGAATTGTTCAAGTTTAGTTGGAATTGACATGGAAATATAAACACCTGAGGGAGGCACAGCAAAAATTCCTTCCAACTTCCCACAGCAATCCCAGGGATGATTCCAGAGCCGGGCCAAGCTCCCCCTGCTCGGGATGGATCTGCCTGGAAAGTTCCTGAGAAATGGAGTTAATTTGGGAGAATAAACCTGGGAGTTGATTTCAGGAATAAACCCAGGAGTTGATTTCAGGAATAAATCCAGGAGTTGATTTCAGAATAAACCCAGGAGCTGATTTGGGGAATAGACCCAGGAGCTGATTTTGGGAATAAATCCAGGTGTTAATTTTGGGAATAAACCCAGGAGTTAATTTTGGGAATAAACTCAGGAGCCGATTTCAGGAATAAACCCAGGAATTGATTTCAGAATAAAGCCAGGAGTTGATTTGGGAATAAACCCAGGAGTTGATTTCAGAATAAACCCAGGAGCTGACTTTGGGAATAAACCCAGGAGCTGATTTGGGAATAAACCCAGGAGTTGATTTCAGAATAAACCCAGGAGCTGACATTTGGGAATAACCCCAGGAGCTGATTTGGGAATAAACCCAGGAGCTGATTGGGGAATAAACCCAGGAGCAGATTTTGGGAATAAAGCCGTGGCAAAGCTGCAGTGCCACAGCCCCACCTGCTCCTCCCGAGCTGCCCCCAGGCCTTGGTTTCCTTTGTTTTCCCTCCTGTGAAGTTCCATGTCCCACAGGAGAGCCCGGGGCTGGTCAGGAGCAGCCCCATCCCCACAAACCCCGTGCCTGACCCAGGGATGGTCCTTTGGAAGGGGATCCAAGCACGGACTGGAGCTCTCCAGCATTCCCAAGGCCACTGAGGGGAAGCAGGATCACCCCGGGCTGTGGGAGAGCTCCCTGCTCACTTTAAGGGATTCTGGCATTCCCAACCCAGACCATTCCAGGATTCTGGAATGCCGAGGGGAAGGCAGTGCTCTCATCCCAACCAGGGCCATCAGCGGCTTTGCAGAGTTGTCCCAACCTCTGGATCCCAGGGTTTTTTTCCCCCTCATCACCGGGGAGAATAAACACGGGAGTTTCATTTTCCAGAGTGATAATTTGATATTATTTGATAATCTGATTTATCCCTACACAATTTCCCCTTTCCCCGAGACCTCACCCCGGCCACGTTTCCCGCACGAATTCCCATTTTTCCCATTTTTCCCACTGCCGTGCTCCCTGGGGGGCTGAGGAGACGCCGCCCCGTGCTCAGATTTCCCCAGGCGGGTGGGATGGAGCGGGACAATCCCCGAAAACCCCCGGGATGTGCGGGACGAGGGCTCCCGGCAGGAATCCATCAGCTCCGTGTCACAGCTCGGCTCCTCCCGACCGAGCTCCTTTGCAGCATTCCCAGAGTGAGACAATTAACACGTTTTTTTTTTTCCCAGGCTTTTCCTTCCGACAACGACAATCAACAACAACAACAAAAAAAAAAAAGCTAAAAAAAGAGAAACTGCTCCGAAAAGGCTCGCAGGCATTTTCTGTCCTAGAATTTAGAGTTACATAAAAAAAAAGAGACTTCTAAATAAGAAGAAGTTTTTTTTTTACATCAAAAAAAAAAAGCAACAAAAGCACCCGAGTAACTGGGGCCGGGGCGAAGCAGACCCTATAAAACGATTATTAAACCCTATAAACTGATGAATAAATCCTACAAAACGACGAACAAACCCTATAAAACGATTATCAAACCCTACAAAATTACGGAAAAAACCGTATAAAACGACGAATAGACCCTATAAAATGATTATTAAACCCCCCCTTTTTTTCAGCCAAGCAATAACTCGGTCACTTTGAAATTTGCTTTTTTTTTTTTCTGCCCTGGGAAGAGAAAAAAAAATAAAAAAAAATAAAAAATGACAAGTCCATCACTTAAGGAGCAGCGTTAGCACTTTGGCGCTAACGATGTTAATCGTTAATCGCGGCGGGGAGGGAGGATTTTGGGGCGCGGGGCCGGGGCAGGGCTGGGTGGGATGCGCTGCTCCCGCTCCGCCGCCCCATTGACGTCAGCCGGAGCCGGCGGAGCGGCCCCGCGCGTCCGCGGGAGGGAAAACTGCGGAACCCGCCGGCTCCTTCCTTTTGTTTTCCCTCTCTCCTGAACCTCTCGCTGCTTCGTCGGCCTTTCTTCACAACCCTTCAGCGGGTTTTTAAATCGAGCGAGCAGCGAGGGTCAGCCCTGCCCGTGGGGAGAGGGGGTTTTTTTTCAGGCTCTTTCCCAGCCCACACCGGGCTGGGATTCCGTGATAAACTGAACCGGGACAATGCAAATGCCCTGGAGGACACTCTGTGTGCTCCCAGAGGGGATGGAACGGCTCCTTTCACTGGAGTTCAAAGGTTTAGGGAATGATTTTCCGACCTTCATTAATAAAAATTAAAAAAAATCACAGTGCAGGGAATGAAGGTGTTCTGTGATTAAAGCTGGGCTCGACCCTCCGGGACACTTCGAGCTCAGGATATTCTGTGATCCAGGATTCTGTGATCCCAGGGTTCTGTTATTCCCTAATTCCATGAGTCTCTGATTCTATTATTCCATAATTCCATGATTCCAGGGTTCTCTGATTCCACAGTTCCATCATTCCCTAATTCCATGACTCCATGATTCCATTATTCCCTAATTCCATGATTCTATCATTCCATGATTTCATTATTCCCTAGTTCCATGATTCTATTATTCCATTATTCCATGATTCTATCATTCCATTATTCCCTAATTCCACGATTCTATCATCCTATTATTCCACGACTCCACAATTCCAAGCCCCAGGATCTTTCCTTGTGCAGTGTCTGCCCTCCAAGTGAGCAGCAAAGACTTTCCCTGCCTGGTCCCAGAGCTCTGCTCTGGTGGCACCCGGGCACTGAATCCCTCTGCCAGAACCCAGAATTCCCAGGGCAGAGGGAACAGGAGAAGGATGATGATGATGATGATGATGATGGTGATGACAATGACGGGTTTGGGATTGCAGTTTGGAGGGAAAGGTTTTTAATCACACCTGGATCCCTTTGAGGAGGCTCACCTCGAAGTCAGGAAAAGCACTGGAAAACCCTTTGTTTAGTCCTTAGGATTAAATTTGGGCTGAGCTTTGGGTGGGGGAGCGGAGGAAATTCCCCAAATCCACCTGCCCTGCTCTCTGTTGGGAAGGGAACTCTGGGGCCACCCGGATTTCTCCTGTGCAGAAGAACTCAAGCACAGCCGGGAATGCTGCCCAGCCCCTGGAAAAGCTCTTCCATTATTCCCACCTTCCAAGGGGACAAATCGCAGGGGCCTGGCCCAGCAGGGGTGGGGAGCTGCTCTCAGGATGGCAGGGCTGGAAACCACAGGCTGTGTTTGAACAGAACAATTCCCTGAACTTCTGGGATTCTTTGTGCGTGACAGGCTCCAGGTCAGCAGGAAGCCCAAATTTCCCTTATTAAATTTCGTTTCTTTCCGCTGGAGAGAAGAAAAGAAACCCCCTTTTTCCATCGTGGTGCTTGCTGAGTGCCTGAGATTGCCTAATCTGCCAGGGAATTGGAGCTAAAAAGAAATCCAGATCCCGGTTATTAGCCCCTGCAGAAGAGGGTTAGGAAAGAAATCCTGATCAAGCTTTCAGAACGGGAATCTGCATTCCTAAGCCTGCTAAAGATGTGAGGGTGGAAAAAGCCCCAGAAGTTCTTAGAAATGCTGAGAGCTGAGTTTGTCTTCACAGGATCCTGGAAGGGGTCAGGCTGGAAAAGGCCTCCAGGAGCACCTGATTCCATCCCCTGCCATGGCAGGGACACTTCCCACTGTCCCAGGGTGCTCCAACCTGGCCTGGGACACCTCCAGGGATCCAGGGGCAGCCACAGCAAATCTGGGAATTCTATTCCAAGGCCTCCCCAAACTCACAGCCAGGAATTTCATCCCAATCTCCCATCCAGCCCTGCCCTCTGGGAAGCCATTCCCCGTGTCCTGTCCCCCCATCCCTTGTCCCCAGTCCCTCTCCAGCTCTCCTGGAGCCCCTTCAGGCCCTGCCAGGGGCTCTGAGCTCTCCCTGGAGCTTCTCCTCTCCAGGTGAGCACCCCCAGGTGTCCCAGCCTGGCCCCAGGGTCTCCTCTGGAGTTGTTCCAGCAGCTCCAGGTCCTCCTGGAGTCACAAGAACCCAGGGAAAGTCACCCTGGGGGTTCCTGCTCACCCCTGGCTGTCACCCCTCCCAGGGGATGCTCACTGGAGGCACCAAAGCCAGGCTGGGGAGCAGCTGCTCCATCCAGGCCCATCCCGAGGGGTCTCTGCAGCCAGGGAGGACTCAGACCGTGCCTCAAGGAGCAGCAGCAGCAGGAGGAGGAGGAATAGTCTGGAAAAACCAGCTCTGTGTGCACGACAGGCAGAGATGTCCCTGATCTCGGCTGAGAAGTTTCCCATCCCACTGAAGCTCCCCACATTCCCTCCCTGGAAGTGAGGATAATGAACGGAAATCTGGAAATGAAAACACGTCAGGAGCAGCCTCTGCCTCTTCATCTCCTGCCTTTCAAAAGCAGCGGGAAAACACAGCCAGGGACGGGCTGAAAAGACAGAGCCCCAGGAGAAGGGAAAGGTCACTAAATACCAGCCCAGGGACCCCTCTGTGCCCAGCTCCCCACCCAGCCCACCGCTGCCGGTTAAATCCCGTCGTTTCTCCCCCAGCTCCCTCTCAGGCAGGCATTGTCTCTGCTGCAGGCACAGCCAGCTCTTTGTGCTTTCCTCGTGAGCGCAGGAGAAATATTTGGCCTCCCCTCTCTAAAAACTGTGCCCACAGATTTCGGAGTTCTGTCTCTCAAACCTACCTCCTGCACAGAAATCATCGCTCTGTTGGAAATCCTGCCTATTTATAGGAGGCTGAGGGATTAATCCCTGAGGAAAACCGAAGTGGTTTTAAGATCCAGCTGAAATCCTGGGGAATGAGGTGACTGGAAGGTTTAACCCACAGGTCTGGGGAGTGTTCATGCCCCAGAGCAAACCTTGAGGGTTTTGAAAGTCAACAGAAAAATCCGAGTGAAATTTGTCCACGGGGTGAGGAGGGGATGGGGCTCTGCTCCCAGAAAACAGTGACAAGACAGCAGGAGACAGCGTCAGGTTGTCCCAGAGGAGGGTTAGATTGGATATCTGGGAAAACTTCTTCCTTTCCTGCCCAGAGCAGCGGGGAGTGCCCATCCCCGGAGGGATTTAAAAGCCCTGTGGATGTGGCACTTGGGGACACGGGTGGCCTTGGGGACTCAGTGGTCTCAGGGGGCTTTTCCAAGCCCAACAATTCCATGATTCTGGTACCACCTCATGGAAAACCTCTCCAGCCTCACATCCGAGTGCAACACCTCATCCTGCAGCAGGGGAGCTGAGGGAGCCAAGGTCAGGGTGACTCCTGGTCCCGTGGTTATCACTGCACTGATAAACGTGTTTATATTCCAGCAGGACCCGTCACTCCAGCTGCCATCTGGGAGCCCTGGAGCACCTCTCCGAGATTCCTGAGCTGTCACAAACCCTGGGATTTGGTCCCACCACTTGCTATCAGCACAGAGTTTCTGCCCCTCCCCTGCCAGAGTTCAGCAGGGGCCAGGCCTGACTTTGGAGCCCTCCCTGTGAACAACCCCGAATTCCCACATTTCCCCAGCAGGAGCTGCTGTGCTGGTGCAATCCCAATTCCCATTTCCCCAAAAGGTGTCCCAAGCCCCATTCCCACCCCTCAGCACGGAAGGGAGCCCAAAGCCCTCCCCTCTGCACCCCAAAAGCCGCAGTGACCGCGGCCCCACATTGCCCACGAGGGGATGGAAGCCACCCTAACCCTAACCCCTGGACCTGGGGGAGAACACGGACGCCAAAGGACATCCGTGGAATCATGGAATGGTTTGGAAGGGAACCTGAAAGTTCCTCTGACCCAACCCCTGCCGTGGGCAGGACACCTTCCCCGAGGCCAGGGTGAAGATCCAGTAAAAAATCTCTTTTTGGATGACGGGACAGAGCAGGGAGAAGCTCTGGAGAAGCCCAAAATATTTATTCCAGAGGAAAGAAATCCCTGAAGACATTTCAACCAGGAATTCAAGAGGGCTCTGGACAGCAACCAGGAGCTTCCACAGGCCTGGTTTAGCAAGGCTCAGGCTGACTCCAGCTAGGCCAGCACAGGCTTTGTTTTCACCTGGGCACGGGTGAAGTGAATTTTTTTGGGGATAACTTCATCCCTTCCTTCATCAATCCACATCCTGCCAAGGGTCCCTTTGAGCTGCACAGTTTGAATCACCTGAAACTTCCCTGAAACTTTGGATCCCACGGCTGTGATCTGTCCCAGACCCATCCCTGACCATTTCCCCTGGTGGGATTTCGGGGTTCCTCAGAGCTTGTCCCAGTTCCTGGAGCTGAAATTCTCCCTGTTCTCTCGCAGCCACAGAAATGGGGTTGGTTCTCCTTTCTCCAAAGGAAATGCATTTTTTTTCCAGAACTTCCTGGGCTCTTTGGGCCTTGATTTTGTCCATAATTAATGCACAAGGTCTCTCCTCTTCCCTTCACTTGTAAATTTGGCAAATCAATCAACACTTCCCACCTAACATTCCTCTTTCTTGGCTTATTTGGGCTCCTCCTCAGGAGGAACTTCCCAAACCAAACCAACAACTGCCCCAGCGACACAGCAAGGGGAAAAATTCCAAGATAAACTGGGTTGGATTTGGTGTTAGGAAGGAATGTTGGGAAGGAATTCCTCCCTGGAATGGATTTCCCAGGGGAACTGTGGCTGCCCTCGGATCCCTTGAAGTGCCCAAGGCCTGGGACAGTGGGAAGTGTCCCTGGGTGGAATGAAATGATCTCCAACCCAACCCACGCCAGGATTCCATCATTTTAATCCAGGCCCTGCATTTTCCCTCTTCTCCAGGCATTTCCCTTCCTGTTCCCTCATCCCTGGAGCTCCCCACAAGAGGAGCAGGACGTGCCCTGGAGAACCCAACCCCGGCACCCAGCACCTACTTTTTTGGATATTTTTATTCCTACATACAAATGTTGACCTGGGTGTTGATCCCAGAGCCACGGCGACACGATTAAAAACCCAGAATGAGATTACAGAGAATCAACTCTCTGAAAAAACCAGAACATTTGCGTGGAGGTGAGATCACAGAACGCAGGATCTGAACAACCTGGATATGAAATAATCTCTGCATTCCCACAGATTCCATAGGTTATCCACACTGGAAGGTCACACCACCCAAAGAGTCCAGCCCTGAACTCCACCAGCGGGTTTTTACCCCTAAAATGAGGTTTTGGGGCCGTCCCCCAAGTCCAAGGTGGGAAATGCCTCTGGAATGTCGCTGTCCTCTCCCTGTGGCCCTGCCCCGGGCCGAGCAGAGGCAGCAGCAGCTGCTCCATCTGCTCATTAAAATGCAACAGGGAGCAGGAGCCGAGGTGGCACCACGGAATCGCTCCAGCGAAGGACGTTTTAGGGACTCATTAATGTTTAAAGGGAAACTGAGGTTCATAAACACCTGGGGATGGAAAACAAACCGGGACAAGAGGAAATTTTCCATCCTTTCCCAACCCTGTCCCCACGGTCCCCATCCGGAGGCGTCGCCTCGGATCAAACTCCGGGCAGGGCAGATCAGAGAAGAGAACATCCAGCAAACCCACAGCTCCAGGCAGCCCCTTATCCATGTTCCCATCCAGCAGCTGCTCGTGAGGCAGGAGAAATCCTGATTTCCCAGCCTTTGTGCCCAGCAGAGCTGCTGTGATCAGGACAAGCCCGTGGCATACTCACCAAATCCACGAATGGCGGCGATTGGGTAAAATATTAATATTTAACATCTTCCCGGCTGCTCCTGCTCCTCTAGCATCCGAAAAAGAGTCAGGGCATGTCCTGCTAATTCCAAACTCGGCTCTCCGTGGAGTTGGCTCAGTTGGCACGGAGATGTTTCCTGGAGTTTTGGCTCTTTGGGATTTACATGGCAACTCCCCCTTGCAGGTGGATGTCGCTTTCTAGAGGAATGCAAATGCCTTGGCAAGCAAAAAAAAGTAGGGAGGGGGGTGCCTGTGGAACAGCCCCTACGGACTCCCAAATTTCTTCATCATTTCTAGCAGGAGAAAGAAAAAAAACGCATCTATTTCTGGCACCCCCCTTGACTGCAGCTTCCTGCTCTCATTTGTATAATCCCTCGCAGTGATCCTGAGACAAGGGGGGGAAAAGGATAAAAAAAAAAAAAACCACAAAACGCTTTTCCAAGCTGCAGCAACATCCCCTTTTTGTTCCTGTTCCTCCTTTCCAGGTCACATCCCTCCTTCCTCCGGGAGCCGAGGCAAAGTTTTGTGACGCCGCAGAAGCCCCGCGGGCGGGTCCCTCCCGCGGAGCATCCGCGGGGGATGAGATTTCCCGGGACGCGGCGGCCGCAGGTGAGAGGGGGGCTACGGGCAGCGGGCGGCGGGCTCGGCCGGGAAAAGGCCTGGATCGTCCATCCCGCCAAAGCGCCAAGGGCAGGGAAGCTCCGCCAGCTCCCTGCCAGGGGTCACTGCGAGCCGAGGGGGCAGTGCTCCGCGCCGCTGTCACTCCCGCTGTCACCGCTGTCACCCGGCAGCGGGGCTGTGCCTCCGCACGCCTCCCCACCCCTGCCCGTCCCCATCCAGGTGCTGCCGCTGCCGCCGCTCCTGCGGGAAAAGCCCGGCCAGCCGCAGCCTCGCCCCGCGCCGCGCCGCCGGGTTCCTGTGTCTGTGTGTCTCCTCTCTCTCTCTC
>VXBN01004623.1:39323-63270 GCA_013397395.1 Sinosuthora webbiana
CCGCTCCCCATCCTCCCCCTGCGAGCCCCCGCCGGGGCCGGGAGGGGACCCGGGGACAAAGGGAGGGCTGGCACAGCCCAGGATGGATGGATGGATGGAGGGATGGATGGAGGGAGGGGAAGGAAAGCGCTCCCAGCAGCGCCGGGAGATGGATCGGGAACGCTGGCAGGGCTCTGCCCCGCCCGCACCCCGCGGGGGTGACAAAGGTGACAAAAGGGACCCGATGGGGCCGGGCGGGCGCGGCGCTTCCTCCCCCTGGGCCAGGACGAAGTTCAGCAGGCACTGGAACTTTTTCCCTTCGCCGCGTTTGGCTCGTTTGGGGTTTTTTCCTTGTTCTCCCCCCCACCCCTCCCCGAAGTCTCCAGGCGTTTCACCTTGACAACCAAAGGAAGGGATTTGATCCATCAGCCGGAATCAGAAGGGTCGGGAAAGGGGAATAAAGGGGGGTTTATAGCTGATGGATTTGCAGGGGTGATGGAGAAACGGGATTTTAGAGGTGATGGAGGAATTTCATCAGCCATCAGTGATCCATAAGATTCCCCGTTCCCAGAGCACCAGGAAGGGACAGAGCAGGGCTCACCCCACGGATCCCAGAGGATCCACGATCCCCCCTCCCTGCAGTGAACTCCCAGCTGGAAAGGAGGAACAAGGAGCTGGTTCGGCAATTAAGATGCCAAATCCAATTTAAAAATCCAGGGAAGGGGGAGAGTGGCCGTGTCATTCCATCCCCACTCAGAGTCAGTCCCCAGCTGCTCTGACACACTCAAAGCTGAGGAAAAGCTTTTCCAGCCTGGATAAAACTGTGTGGTTCTCTCCTCTGACTGGGAGATGAGGCATAAATCCGTGTTTTTGTTCTATTGACGTTCTTGATGAAAATATATATTTAAAAAAAAACTTTATAAAAATAGGGGCCAATGAAAAGTGCAAGGCAAAGATCAGGATGGGGCACGGATGAGCGATATTCCAAAAGTTTGCACCTCTCCTTGGCTTTGCTCCAGCTCCATTTGGGTTTGGCAGGAGCCAGTTTTACTCCCAGTGGTGAAGGGTTTCGTGGAGGCCACGGAATTCTGCCTCTTATCCATGGAAAAGCTGCCCAACGTCCATGGATGGAGGTAAATACCCAGATCCACCGACATGTCCGTGGGTTGGGATGGAGGGGACCTGAAATCCCACCCCACTCCATGGACAGGGACACTTCCCACTGTCCCAGGCTGCTCCAGCCTGGCCTTGGGCATTGCCAGGGATCCAGGGGCAGCCACAGCAAATCTGGGAATTCCAGCCCCTCCTCACCCTCCCAGCCAGGAACTCCATCCCAAAATCCATCTAATCCCATCCTCTGGCAGTGGGAAGCCATTCCCTGTGCCCTGCCCCTCCACCTCCCACCCTGTGCAATGAACACCCGCCGCATTCTCCTCATTGTTCTCCAGGGGAAAAACCCAAAAATGAATCCTCTGCTAATTCCGGAGCGGCCACTTCCACGAGCTGTTGGTTTTTCCAACCCCACCATGCCGAGTCTGTGCCTTTTCCCTCCCCATTCCCATTCTCCTGGCGTCTCCCTCCACAGTCCAGCCCTTCCCTGCATCCAGCATCCCCAGTGTGACGTGGGGAATTGCAGGGATCAATTCCCCAGGGATCGCGGCAGTAACCACAGGGCGCCGGGGCGGGAAGGACGAGAATCATTCCCCCGGGATTTTCCTCCTGGAGTTTCTTCGACAGTTCAGTAATTATCCCGAGTTGAAAAGCCAGGGATTGCAGGATCAACAGGACGGGAATGAACAAAAGCCCAGGGCTGGGATCAGAACCCACCGAGCCTCCCGCTCCCACACGCCCAAATTGTTCATTTGGATCTCCAGATTCCGCCTGTTTATTAATTAGCCTTTGCAAGCCCGTGCTAACGAGGAGCCTCCTCCCACCGGGGCCATCCTGGCAGCCCCAACATTGCTGCTCCTCCAGGGAAAACTTCAAACATTCCCTGAAAAATCGCACAGAAACCGGAAAACCAGCCCGGAATGGGGTTGGTTCTTTTTTTTTTGTTCCTTTTTTTTTTTTTCCACATCTTTGAGCAAAGTTACATAAGGCAGCCCCTGCTCTGCTGCTGCCTTGAGACTCTCCAGGCCTCCAGAGCTGGGGCACCTTTATTCCCTCAATCAGCAGCTCAGGAATGTTCCCTGTCCTCACAGCAGCCTGGAAAAAAAAAAAAAAAAACCAGCAGAGGATATTTTGGGAATTTTGAGACGAGCCAGAAGCACGGAATATATAAAAAAAAAGGAGTTTATTCCGTGCTCTGTTCTCCCCAGATTCAAGACCTACCCTGAGGTAATATTGGGGCTTTTCACCCCGGATTAATGGGGTTTCACCCCAGCCAAAGAAACCCTCATCATGTTTCCTGGAGATCTCTTTATCTTCCCCCTCGTTGCTAATCACGGAATAATCAGGATAAGACACAACCAGCCCGGCTGATCATCAAAAACCACCCCAAAAAAAGGAGCTTTTCCACACTGCTCCTGATATTTCTCCTGTTTATCTCAGCACCACCGACCCCTTTTCCCCAAACACTGAAATTCCTGGGGGGGTTTTTTGCCACGTGCCACCGCGGGGAGCACAAAGCCGTCGATGGGTTTGGGGACGGCTGCGACTGCTGGGGCTCCCGAGCGGCTTTTCATTCATCCCTTCCTCGCTGGCCACGCTGATTGAGGATGATGAAATCCTCGTTTGCAATTCTAATTCCCTTCTTTTCTTCTTTTTTTTTTTTCCCCTCAACGGGCTGCCCGAGAGCTCCAGGAATATTACTTTGCCAGCCCTTGCAATAAACACCGACATTCCCCACCGAGTCCTGAAAAACGCACTCATTGCAGATCCTGAAACGCAGACCCACTCGCAATAATCAGCTCACAAACCCTGATCTTCAGAAAATCTATGTTTTTTTTACAGAAATTTGGGGATTTTATCTGGGGAGTAACGAGCTGTACCAACAGTGGGGTGGCTTGAAACCTGCGGGAGATTTGGTGTGCCGGGGGCTGCAGCATCAAATCCTGGAGTGGTTTGGGTGGGAAGGGAACTTAAATCCCATCCAGTGTCGCCTTCCAGGGATGTTTCCACCGTCCCAGGCTGCTCCAAGCCCCAGTGTCCAACCTGGCCTTTGGCACTGCCAGGGATCCAGGGGCAGCCACAGCAAATCTGGGAATGCTATTCCAGGACTTCCCCAACCTCCCAGCCAAGAATTCCTTCTCGATTTCCCACCCAAATCTCCACTTTTTCAGCTTACAGCCATTCCCTGTGTCCTGTCCCTCCATCCCCTGTCCCCAGTCCCTCTCCAGCTCTCCTGGAGCCCCTTCAGGCCCTGCCAGGGGCTCTGAGCTCTCCCTGGAGCTTCTCCTCTCCAGGTGAGCACCCCCAGCTCTCCCAGCCCGGCTCCAGAGGGGCTCCAGCCCTGCAGCAGCTCCAGGGGTTCCCTCTGGACTCATTCCAGAAGGTTCCTCTCAGCTTCCAGAGCTCTGGATAAAAACTCTCAGGGGATGGCACAGGCATTTGCTGTTTTCCAAAACTGGGATCCCTAAAAGTCCGTTTTCAGCAGGAACTTGCCATTTCAACCCACCCCAATGTGAGCCCCACAAATCCCACCCCAAAGCGCCCCCAGGACCATTCACCTTCCCCAGACAGACACGTCCACCTCCATCCTCCTCACCAGCACTTCCCTTCCCATCTTCCCATCCATAAAATCCCGTTTTCCAGGGATTTTATTGACGGGCAGCCGGTAATTGCTGCATCCCAGGAATTCAGCATGGGAGAGGAGGAGTTTCCAAGCAAACCCTTCACCCAGAGGGGCCAAACTGAGGTGGGGGGAGCGGGACAGAGGCAGGAAAAGCTGTGCCAGGAGCAGAGGGAATAAAAACACGGGGAAAAAAAAAAAGAAGGAAAATCATCTCATCCCCGCAAAGTTCCTGAAGAGTTTCCAAGGGAATGACTCAACGGCGGCAGCTGCCGCGTGCAGAGGGGTCTGGGGCTGGCTGAGCTGGCAATTAATGAATGTTTGCATCTATTTTCCATCAACACCAGCTCTGCTGACATCCTTCCAGCACTCCCTGACGGAGCACAGCGAGCCCTGGGAATGAGCAGCTCCAGCTCCCAGCACGTTCCCAGCTTCCCACCTGGATTAAACCCTGACCTCCCCTTGGATTGAATCTTCTGGGGGATGGAATTTCATGTCCCACTTCGGCTCCTTCCAACCTCTGGAGCTGTTTGTGGGGAAGCTGGGGCAGGGATGTGGGTTCCTGTGAAGGTTCTGGCTTCGTTTTCTCTGCCCAGGTCGGGATTTGTACACGGGAAATGTTGGTTTTGTGTCCGGACTTGGGTGTTTATTAATTCTTATCTATTTACACACTCACGAGCCGTGAGCTCTGACTGGCAAGTTGGAGAAATGAAGGTAAAATGAGTCCCTCTAACTCTGTCCGAGGTTATTTAAGTGATAATTACCCAATAACGAGGTGACACCTCTATTATTTATATTATTTATTATAGGTGACACCTATATTATTTATATTTTTGACCCAATAATGACCCCCCAAGTCCTGCAATGGGGACCTTTTTCACCCAATTACAGAAAACCACCCAAAACCAAGAAGAAGAAGGTGAGGAAGAAGGACCCAGACAATGCCCAAAGTCCTCCATCTTGCCCCATTTATTACTATGTACTAAAACCTTAAATCTCAGTTTTTCCCCCTGTGAGATCACACGATATTATTTAAACTACCAGTCCTGTCACTCAATCCTGGGAGCCTGTTCCACGGCCTCAGGTCAAATGTGGTGTTTGCCTGAGGGTCAGCACCTTTTAACACAGAAAGCCTCAAAATTTCAGCCTCCAGGGTTCCAACAGGTTCCCAGCATGGAATTGATTCCAGGAGCAGAAACCGCCACGAAGTTTGGGTTTAAAATGGAATTTTTTTGGTGCTGCACATCTTTGGAATGCAGATATTCCCTGGGTCAGGGGAGCAGCAGTGCTGGCTGTTCCCTGGATGAAATGAAATGAAACAACAGAGGAAAGTGCTGGAATTCACGAAATCAGTGAGGCTGGAAAAGCCCCTCGAGGTCATCGAGTCAATCCCTGCCTTGTCCCCAGCCCAGAGCCCCGAGTGACACCTCCAGGAATTCCCTGGGCACCTCTGGGATGGGGATTCCAGCCCTTCCCAACGCCTGACGCCCTTTCCACGGAGAAATTCCTGCTGGTGTCCAAGCTGACCCCTCCTTCAGGCTGGGGGCAGAGCTGATCCCACCTGGCTCCTGCTGCCAGGGCTTGTGCAGAGCCAGGAGGTCCCTCCTGAGCCTCCTTTTCTCCAATTCCCTCTGCCTCAGGAGCCCTGTGGGCACTCTGATGCTCTGGGATGAGCCACCTCTCCCACCCAGCATCCTGAGCTCTCCAAGCTCTGACTCTGGCTCCCTCTCCACCAGGGAATCCCTCTGGAAAAGCAAAATTCCCGTCCAGCCCCAGAATTCTCTCCCCCCTCCCAGGCCAGGAGGGCACCTCAGCCCCTGGATGAGTAAAAAACCCCAAAGTGGCGTTTCCAGCCCGGACACCCAGAGCTGGATTTGGGCTCGGATCCCAACACGACGATCCCGACCTCCACGAGGAGCAGGATGAGGGCTGGGAAAGGCCCTGAGCATCCCCAACACCTTCCTGGTTTCCCTGCGCCTCCTCCACGGCGCCGATTTATCCGGGAATAAAATCCCTGCCTCTGCAATAGGTCATAATATTATGACTTATTACCCCCCACAGNCACATTTGGTGTTAAAACAAGCAGCTGACAATTCGGGAGCGCCACTTAAGGAGCGATTTCCTGCCAGGAGCCGAGGGGGGGGAAAGCAGCGCTCTTCCCTCGGATTGCTCCTTTCTCCTCTCCCCTAATGTTCATTCCCGTCATCCCTCAAGCTCCTGGGAGCACGAAGCCATCTGCATGGGGAATGTTTGACAACATTTCCCGTTCTGTCGGGGTTTGTGGCGGGGAGGAAGGCCCAGGGCAGCACAGGGAAGTTTAATCCCGTTTTCCAAAAGTTTCCTCGCTGAAAGCTCCACACCCAGTGTGGCTGTGGTGATCCCAGGAGGAGAAGATCCCAAATCTTTGCAGATGGAGCTCCTGAAGCTGCCCGGTGTCGGCACTGCCCCATCTGCAGCATCCAAAGAAAAGCTGGGAATACGAGGAGCCTTGGAGCAGGACGCAGGGAAGGACAATCCTAAACTCTTCATCTCCCTTTAACAAAACCCTTAACCGCTGATTTTCACTCTAAAACAAGCCCTAAACCCGGAAAAGTTGGGAATCTTCAGCTTCCCAAACCCCTTCTGACAACTAAAGGAGCAAAAAACATTGGAAACCCACCAAACCTTGGGATTCAGTCCCACAGATCCCCCGGATGATGAGGCTGGATGAGCCTCGCAGCAACCTGGGCTTGTGGAATGTGCCCCTGCCCACGGAATGATACCAACTTTGAGATCCCTCCCCGCCCAAACCTGTCTGGAACTCTGGGATCACTTCCCTGACACGCTGAATCTCCCCTCTCGGTGACACCCCAAATTCCTGCCACAGGAATTAACTCCTCCTGACAGCAGTGATTTCTTCCACGGAAAACAACTCCCGTCCCAAGCCCCACAGCACGTTAATATTCCCTTCTCCCTGCACACTCGGCCAAGGCAGGAGATTTGGGCACGCTGGAAACTGTGAACACGCACAACAGCGCTGATTTTTAAATAATTTTGGGAAGGAGTGGACGTGCCAGAACGTTTCCCAGAGTTAACTGCACGTGGTGGAGCTGAGCTTTGTCATGCAGAGCCTTGGAGCTGCTCTGCTGGGAATAAAAGTGGATATTCCTTCAAATTCCACCTGGGTGCACCTGTTCTCCGAGGAGGCTCCAAAATAAACTTTAAAAACACCAAATAATGGCTTTGGGAATTCCCTGTGCAGCTCTGCAGGAGCCCCTTTGGATCTGGGGGGGAAGTGCTGCTCCCAGAGCAGTTTTCAGGGAGAGGTTCAAGGCCTTGGGGGGATTTAATCCCGATTCCCAGAATATCCCACATCACACGTCCACACATGGGGAATTTACGAATTTAACTGTCATTGCCTACCCTGTAAATATCCTTATGTCACAACAGGGAGAAGAGATTTCCCAAAGTTTTCCCAAAAAACCCCCTCCACTCACACAGAAACGTTTGGACTCTGGCATCTGGGCTCTTTCCAAGCTGTTTGCCCATTCTTATGGTTTTCAGATTGTTTTTATTGCTCCCCTTCCCCTCATTTCCAGGGGAATGGGGGATGGAATTGGGAATTCTCTCCCCTTGGCACTGCTCTGCCCTTTCCCGCATCGCACCTGCTGCACATAAAAACAACAATTCCCAAAATCCTGGAGTCCTGGAGTGGTTTGGGTTGGGAGGGATCTTAAAAATGATCCCATTTATGGGCAGGGACACTTTCCACTGTCCCAGGCTGCTCCAAACCCTGTCCAGGACAATTCCAGGGATCCAGGGATTCATTCCAGGGCCTCCCCACCCTCCCAGGGAGGAATTCCTTCCCAAAATCCCACCTCTGGCAGTGGGAAGCCATTCCCTGTGTCCTGTCCCCCTGTAAAAGTGTAAAACCACTCCGACTTCCTCATTTCCCATGGAATTCCATATTCCACGAGAAAGCAGAGCCGGAATTCAGCCCAGGGCTGTCATTCCTGGTCACACCTTCCAAGAGCCCTCGGAGCACGGAGTGACCCCACAGAGCTGAGACACCGGGATGGGGCCACCACCCCTTCCAGGAAATTCCAGCAGCACCTGGAGCTGCTGGAATTGGTCCTGAGCCTCCCAATCCCAGGAAAACGGGAATTTTCAGGTGCCAAGTCCCCCCTCTCTCTCCCGGGAACGGCGATGGCATTTCCCCGCAGGAGCCGCGGGATGATGCACGGTGAGCGCCGAGCGTTTGTTTCCTTGGAAACAAAACCCTTCCAAACCTCCGGCGCACACACACAATCCTCGGGAAAAAAGCAAACTCTGTAATTAAACCCGAGGCCGGGCTATTTTTAGCCCCTGTCCCCGCCGTGAGATGTGAAATCCCGAGTGTTTTATCAGGGATGGAACCCAAGGAAAACACATTTATCTCCGTTATGGGAGGAGGAAAGATCTGTGTGTGTCCACCCAAACAATGAACCCACGGAGCTGTGATGAGGAAAAGGATTGCTGTGGCCTTGGGAAAGAAAAATTGGAATATTTGGGATTTTTCTTTTTTGGGGGGGGATGCTCTGAGCCGGGGTTAAAAGCAAAACTTGAGAGAATTCAAAGAAAACCTTCAGGTGACAAAGCTGAAAAATCAGGGGGGGGAGGGAAATTTGATTTATTCCCTGGAAGTTTGGAGCTCTTTTCCAACCCTGATGATTCTGGGATAACGGAATTAGATCAAGGAATTGGGGAGTTTAATTGGAAATACATTGGCCAATCCTGTTGTGCTGGTGATACCTCAGAGGTTTTCCTGGAGGAAATCTGCAATTAAAGAGGTGCCAACGGGGTTCTATTTAAAAATCACCTGAAAAGATCAATTTGGAAGCATCCACCCTGAAATTTAAAAGTATTCACCTTAACATTTAAAATAATTCAACCTGAAATTTAAAAGAATCGACCCTAAAATTTAAAATAATTCAAGCTGAAATTTAAAAGAATTAACCCTGAAATTTAAAATAATTCAACCTGAAGTTTAAAAGAACTAACCCGGAAATTTAAAAAAATTCACCCTGAAATTTAAAAAAATTAAACCTGAAATTTAAAAGAATTCACCCTGAAATTTAAAAGAACTAACCCTGAAATTTAAAAGAACTAACCCTGAAATTTAAAAGAATCGACCCTAAAATTTAAAATAATTCAAGCTGAAATTTAAAAGAATTGACACTGAAATTTAAAAGAATTAACCCTGAAATTTAAAATAATTCAACCTGAAGTTTAAAAGAACTAACCCGGAAATTTAAAAAAATTCACCCTGAAATTTAAAAAAATTAAACCTGAAATTTAAAAGAATTCACCCTGAAATTTAAAAGAACTAACCCTGAAATTTAAAAGAACTAACCCTGAAATTTAAAAGAATCGACCCTAAAATTTAAAATAATTCAAGCTGAAATTTAAAAGAATTGACACTGAAATTTAAAAGAATTAACCCTGAAATTTAAAATAATTCAACCTGAAGTTTAAAAGAACTAACCCGGAAATTTAAAAAAATTCACCCTGAAATTTAAAAAAATTAAACCTGAAATTTAAAAGAATTCACCCTGAAATTTAAAAGAACTAACCCTGAAATTTAAAAGAATTAACCCTGAAATTTAAAATAATTAAACCTGAAATTTAAAAGAACTCACCCTGAAATTTAAAAGAATTCACCCTGAAATTTAAAAGACTTCACTCTCAAATTCTCCCGTGAAGTTGCTGTTTTCTCCACGCAAGAAACATCAAAAATCCCGGAATTATTTCTTCCCTAAATCTGCAATTTTGAGTCATTCCCCAGCTCCACTGCTGGGTTTGATCCTCGGATCCTCCTCTGAATTCCAGGATATTTTTTTGCTCTGTGCACCGAGCAGATCATCCACCATTCCTGCTAAATTTGCCTGTTGGAAATAAACCATTAAAACCGAATTTATCAAATTAAAAACCGGACGAAAAACCCGAGAGTTACAAAATCGCAACTTGGGTGTTTTTCACAGGGAAAAAAAAAAAATAAGAACCTGGGAGCGAAATTCACCCACAGCCCCCAAGTTTTATTTGTCCTCTGGAGATTCTTCCCTTGGATTTGGGTGGATTTTCCTTTCCCTTGTATAAATGTTTGGAAAGGAGGAAGATTTATCCTCCGCCCTTCACGTTTTTGGATTAAACATCGCATTTTTGGGTTTGTTTTTGGGTTTTTTTCCCCACCATAAACAGAGGAATTTTCACTCCAAGGAAGCATCCCGACACTTTTGAGCTGAAGCAGCTGAGGTGAAGCACAGGGCAGGGAATTTTCGGGCTTTTATGGATAAAGATTATTGCGCCTGATGTCGAAAATGAGCTTAAATTTTCTTCCTAAAACACGGTTTTAATCTCTTCAGCACCGAAGGAAGTGCCCCGGGAGCCATCCCAGCTACGGAGAGGAGTCAGATCTGACTCAATGACCGTTTGAAAATATAAAACTCTGCTGAAATTCTGGTATTTTTGAGGTGAAGGACGGGATGCTGAGCTGCTGGAATGTCAGGAATTCCCGAGGGTTTCAGGGTCTGCGGTGATTTCATCCGGACGACAAGGAAGGCTGGGAGTCCCATCAAGTCATGGATGTGCAGGGAAGGGAAATGTGGGTGGTGGAAGAACAAAACCAGCATTGGTTTGTCTCAGTTTGGCCACTGGAGCTGGTTCCCTTCGGAATTCCAGGAGAAATCCCTCCCCCAGAGGGTGGCAGGCACTGGGATGGGGATGGGCACATTCCCAAAGCCCCCAGAGCTCCAGGAGGGTTTGGAAAATGCTCTCAGGGTGGGATTTTGGGATCGTCCTGCAGGGCAGGAGCTGGATCAACGATCCCTGTACGTCCTTCAGCTCAGGATGTTCCACGATTTCGCGATTCTCGCTCATATTCCGCATCCAAATTTATCCAACAACTCCCCCAACATCTCCAAGGGGAGGCTCTGAAACCTCCAAGGAGCAATTCCAGGGAGGAGCAGACTCAGCTGTGAAATTATCCCTGAATTTAAGAGAACAAAAACTTGGCCTGAGCCTGATTTTTTTTTTTTTCCCCAAGTTTCCCACACGAGGAGCCCAACTGGAAACCCCCCAGGCACCAATATTGGTGTGTTTAGACATAAAAATTGGGAAAATCCAGGGTTTAGGCCAGGGAATGTTTGGGTTTTTTGGGATTTGGAGAGCAACTGGGAAACTGTTTTGCCTGGAAACTGGGATCAAACTCTTAAAATCAGAATCAGATTCCAATTAATGAAATCAGATCCCAGTGAATAAACCCAGAACCAAACCAAGGGGATGGGATCCCTCCTCCAGGAAAAAGTCACCTCTGGATTAATGAGCCGCTAATTGGACACGACAGGAATTCCACCCGGGGGGCTTCCAGTGGCCCTAATGAGGCTGAGGGGAGGGGAATTAATTAATTAATGAATCTCCCTGCAGCCCCTCCCTGCCACTGGGGCTGCCATGAATAATTCAGTTGGTTGGACAGATCCCAATGGATTTCAGTCCCAGTTTTCAGGAGGAATTTTGTCCTCCCCGTGTGGAAAACTGAAATGAGGAATTTGTTGTGTTTTCAGCTGGTTTGTTCCCCTTTTTAACTCTTTCTACCCGAGGGAAGCTAATTAATCCAATTACCTTGGACTGCAATTAAATCCTGTGGGAATATCATGGAATCTTGGAATGGTTTGGCTGGGAAGGACCTTAAAGCTCCATTCCCACCCCAGGGACATTTCCAGGATCCCAAATTCCTCCGGCCTGGCTTTGGAGACTTCCAGGGATCCAGGAGCAGCCACAGCAAATCTGGGAATTCTATTCCAACCCCTCCTCATCCTCCCAGCCAGGAATTCCTTCCCAAAATCCCATTTAACCCCTCAGGTTAAAGCCTATCCCTGGAAATCTGCCTCAGGAAGGTTAAAAATTCGGGATTCATCAATCAGGGATGGTTGGAGACGTGGCCAAAGGCAACTGCTGGGATTTTTCTAGGAAAAATTCCCTGTTTTCCTAAAAAAAAAATAATCCCACAGGATGGGATCCACGGCTCCCAGTCAGCCCTGGAGCAACGAAACACTGGTCAATAAATTCAGCTTCTCCAAATTTAATTCCAAGGCAAGTTTCCCCACCCACATCCGTGAAATCCAGCTCTGCTCCCATGCTCTAAAGCCCTGCCTTTGCTAATTGCCCGGCAGCTCGTTAGGGAGTTAATTAGGAATTTCACCCAGCTAAAACCTGCTGTAATTTACAATTACCGTGTCCATAACATCCATCCATAACATGTTGTTCTTGGGACATCAAATGTGCTGGGAATATGAAAGATATTCCCAGGAACAGCTCCTAAAATGGGTGGAATTCCAAGAAAACTCAATTCCAGGAAACTCAATCCCAGGAAACTCAATCCCAAGGAACGGATCCGCAGAAATCTGCAGCTTCTCTTTCCCAGGAATGTTCCTCACCTGCCTCGTGGTTTATTTTTGCATCCAGCCAAAGCCTCTGGATGCAATTCCCACCCCGATTTTGTGGCATCCATGAATTTGGCAGCCATTCCCAGGATCCCGTGGAATCCGTCACTTCCCAACGTTTGGGATGAGCTGCTGCACTTGGGATTCTCGGTTAAATCTAAATAAAACCTTCTGCCAAACCCCAGGATAAACCATTTGTTGGTGACAATTTCACGGCATTAAATGAACGTTTTTTAATTCACTTCATTATTCCAGCTGATGGAATTCCGGATAAAATGGTGGGAACCACACACAAGGAAAGCAGGAAACGACTCCCCAGACCCAGCTCTGTTATCACAAAGTTTCTTTTCCCAAGTAATTTAGAACCAAATAATTTGATGGGAGCCGGGAAGTGGGAGGTGAAACCTGGATTCAACAACACCTCCATACTTTTAATAAATCTCATTTTCATGGGAAAGCACAAACATTCAACTCCCAACCCCAACCCCAAAAACGAATTCAGAGCCTTTTCCAGAGGCCAATCCCATCCCCAAAATCCAAACGCACCCTGATCCCCTCTCTGGCGGTTCAGACAACAGCACGAAAACAAAATTCCAAAATTCCTCTTTTTTTTTTTTTTTGGGAATCCAGGAGGATTTTCTCCCGGCTCCGTGGGAACCTGCTGCATTTGGGAGGCAGCAGCCCCGCGTGGGAGGCAGAGAACGGGATTGTGAAGCCTCTGTGCAAACACGACACAAAGGAATGAAAATAACAGCAGGGGTGAAGTTTGCTGTTCCCGGTGTTTTTCCAAGAGGGGATCAGTTCCCAGAGGAATAAAGGGATGGCAGCTTGAATTCGGGAAGATCCTTGGAATAATTGCAGCTCCTCCCGGTGACTGGAAGGTTTGTGTGGGTTATTTTTGGGGGAATTTGGGGATTGCAGGGAGGTTCTGGAGTCCCCATCCCTGCAAGTGTTCAAGGCCAGACTGGAAAGGGTTTGGAGCAGCCTGGGAATGATGGAAGGTGTGGAATGGGATGGGATTAAATCCCCTAAAAACCCAAACCATTCTGGAATTCTGTGAAGGGACTCGATGGTCTTTGAAGGGCTTTTCCAGCCTCAGTGATTCTGGGATTTCACAGACAGAAAGCATCCCGAATTTTTCCAAACATTCCTCCCAAACTAACACAAAAAATAACCCCTCAACCTCCAGGGGCAGCTGGAGATTAAAGGGTTTGCCTGGAATTTAAAAAAACAGAATTTCCAGACGGGCTTCCTGCAGCACAGGGCGGTGGGAAAGGGCTGGAATTCCAGCTGAGGGACCCGATGTGGAAGTGAGTCAGAGGTTTGCTGTGCACCTTGTGGGGACATTCAATCATTTCTTTCCTATAAAAGATGGAAGAGCTGCAGCTGGAGGGTAAAGACATCACCAAAGGCCTTAATAATAATAATAATAAGAAGAAGAAGAAGAAGAAGAAGAAGAAGGAGGAGGAGGAGAAGGAGAGGAAGAGGAAGAAGGAGAAGGAGAAGGAGAAGGAGAAGGAGAAGGAGAAGGAGAAGGAGAAGGAGAAGGAGAAGGAGAAGGAGAAGGAGAAGGAGAAGGAGAAGGAGAAGGAGAAGAAGTTTCTTTTCCACCTGACATCTCCAATCCTGGAATTCTGCTGAGCCTGATAAGAGACACGTTCCCTTTTCCAAGAGAAAATGAGTTATTCAGTCCTCTGGATCTCGCAATATTCCCCTCAGAGTTTTCAGAACAAGCAGGAAAGGTTTGACTTCATAAAATCGGGATTTGCTGCCCCTGGGTTGACTCAGACAACACCAAAATGGGATTGGGAGCACAGGGAGGAAAAAAAAAAACTTCCCAAGGCAAGAATTATATAAAAATTTGGAAACATTGGGCAGAAAACTCTGCCTGGACTAGGGAGCAACGAATGGTTGTGAACAGGCTCCTTCCCCAGCAGCTCCTGCTTCCACAGGGCGACAAATCAGGAATTCCCAGCTGGAGATTTCCCAGTGTCCTCTTCCTTTTGGGGCAGAGGTTGGGCTCTGGCTGCCCCTGTTCTGGGAGCAGAAGGAAAACTCATCCACGTGGGTTCAGCATCAGGAGCTGCAGGAACATCCCGAATTCCAGGGCTCCTCCCTGACCCCATCAGCCCAAACCCACCTCCTATCCCAGCACAGGAAATCTCCTGTGCCCTCCCCATAACCCGTTTGTTTGCGTTTTTTCAGGAAAAAGGACAGGAAATGGGAATGTTGGACTCGTCAGGGTTATCCCTGACATCTCCAAGTCCTTCCCTCCGGGTCTGCAGCACAAACTCTGATTTTCCCTGCAGAGTTTTCCTCCAGGACAAACTCTGCTTCCAGCCACACAGCTGGGACTAAACCAGGACCAAACTCTGGACTAAACCAGGAATCTGGGAAGCAGATCCCAGTTCCAGTGGCAGGTTCGAGCTTCCAATCCCTGCCTTGTCATCCCTCCACCCCTGCTGACACCCCAGACTGCTCCGTCTCCTGCTGAGCCACAGTTTCTGCCAGCCCACACACTCGTGGATCCTCCAGCTCCTGGTTTTCCTCTGCTCCGTCATCCTCAGCTTTTCCTGGATCCTATCACTTCCCCCTTCCTCTTGCTGTGTAGTAACTCCCTCTTTTCCCCTCATTTCCAAAATTAAACACGGAGTAATTCCCGGTTTTCTCGGAGGTTGGACGGGGCTCAGAGCAGCCTGGGATAGTGGGAAGGTGTCACTGCCCGTGGGATCATCCTCAAGGTCCTTCCCAACCCAAAACATCCCAGGATTCTGCGATCCCAGCCGGGGATTGACTCCATAAATCCAAGTACAACTGGAAACAATTCGAATCCAGCTTACAGAAACCAGACACTCCTGATGTCGCTGAAAAAAGGTGGGGAAAAAAAATATCCTGGAATGAAAAAAAAAAAAGATATATTAAAAAAAAAATAAAAATCTTTGTTTTGTCTCCACAGCCTGATCGTTTCCTGCCGAAAAGGAGGAGTTTGCACGTCCCCCCTTTATGGAATTCCCCAACCCCCAGCAAGGTCTCACCCTCCATTTGCATGGAAAAAAAATAATAAAAAGCTTAAAAAGAGGAGAAAAGAATGATACGTCGTCTGAAAGGGCTGCCATTGTTTCGCAGCTGCCAAAACAACCCCGCTCCCTCCTCAGCACCGCTTTTCCTGCCTTAATGGACTCGTTTTCCATCAGCCTGACAAGCCTTGCCTTCAATTAGCGGGAATTTTAATTGATGGGATGTTTAACGCGGGGCCGAGGCACTTATTTATATCACACTAAATATTTACCGGCCTCTCGGGGTGATGAAGGGAAGCAGAGCACAGAAAGGAAAGGTCTGTGGGGTAGAGCAGGAAAAACATCGGATTTGCTGGGAATAAGCAAGATCTAAACATAAGGAATGACGCAGAGCAGGGTCTGGAAGCGAGGTCAGCTCTGAACCTTTGGTTTGGAAAAGGGAATTATGGAAAAACTCGCTGGTGTCTGGTACAGAAACACGGATGGAAAGGCAGAAAGACAAAAATCAGCTTTCAGGAGTATTTAGGTAGAAACAGAAAAAAATCCATTCCCGTGGCAGGGGTGGGATTGGATGGGTTTGAAGGTTCCCTCCACCCAAATCATTCCATGGTGATTCCATGTTGGAAGGGACCTTCAAGCCCAACTCGTTCCAAACCCAGACTCCTCCACGGGGGATTTGGATGTTCCAAGGGTTTTCCTCTGGGAAAACAATTTATTCTACCAGATTTCTGAATCCATTTAAAGTCTCCACTGGTACCAAAGCATCCAGGGGAAAGCTTGGAATGATTTCCAGGCTGGCAGTTATTGGGTTATTTGGGAAGGATTCCCCATCCCTGGAAGTGTCCAAGGACATCCTGGAGCAGCCTGGGATGGTGGGAAGTGTCCAGGCAGGAACGAGATGGGCTGGAAGGTCCCTCCAACCCAAACCAGTCTGGGATTCTGGGATTTGAGGTTTGAGCACCCAAACCATTCCTGAAACAACAAAGGATCCGTTCTCCCATCATTTCCCTGGAGGAATTCCTGAAGCGCCCAAAACATCCCCGGCCATGAAGCCTTGAAGGTTCTAAGATGAGGAATAAAAGACCTGAAATCAGAGGAATTCCAGTCCAACCCCAGCTCTTCCTGAACCAAATCCAACCTGAGGAGCCACCCACAGCTGTCCCAGGTTGGGGATTCCTTTATCAACCCATTAAAATCCTGGAAAACAGTCAAATCCTGACCAAAAAAATTCCCTAAATTCCAGAAGGAAAAGGCCAATTTTTGTCTGTTTTTCACAGACCATTAATGATGTGGCTCAGCCACTTTTCAACGTGAAAAATGCTGTGCAAGTGATGCAAATCCTTTATTTTTTTTTTTTAAGGAAAATTCCATTTCAGACTTTTCCTTGCAATTCAGGACCGCTGTCCAAACAGATCCTCGATCACACCGACGATTTTAATTGCAATTATTTTCAGCTGGACCAGGAAACTTGTTCAGAGGAGAGCCACAAGAATCCTCCTCTCAAGGAATGAAAAGCTCGAAATGTCCGTGTTTCCATGGAGACAACCTCTATCCTTTCATGCTTCCCAATCTATCCTGGGCGATCAATACTTTATGGTAATTGTTTCCATGGAAATTGCAACCAGAATAATCCTCTTTTTTTTCTTTTTTTTTTCTTTTTTTCCCATAGAAAAGCAACAAGGAAACAACTTGGGGAAGGCAGAGCGGGTCTGGAGCGGCCAGGGCAGAGTGAACACCAGGGTCTTGGGGAAAAGAATTCAAATTTTGGGTTTAATCGGCCCATTTTGGGAAGTTTGATGGGGAATGTGAGGGTGAGGATGGGAAGTTGGGTTTGTCCAGCACTGGGATCAATCCTGTGCTTCCAAGGTCAGGAAGGACCAAGCAGGGGTGGGGAGGGACAGGAGCGAAGTGGTGCCAGAGCAGAAGGTTTGTGTTGGACTCGATGGTCTTGAACATCTCCTCCAACCTAAACCATCCCGTGATTCTGTAACATCAGGGACCGAGGAATTCCACAATGATAAAATCATGGAGTGTCCTGAGCTGGAAAAAGATCCCCAGGGATCACTGATCCAGCTCCTGGCCCTGCACAGACACCCCAACAATCCCAGCCTGTGCCTGCTTTCCAATGGCTCCTGTGACCATTCCCATGGGGTCTGCTCAGCGCCCCCCCTCCATCCCCTTTTCCCAAAATCCAACCTAAACATTCCCTGGATCCTGTCCCTGGAGAGGGAAGATTGGCACCTGCCCCTCCATCCCTGCTCAAACAAGCTGGGGAACGCGGGGTTTGTTCCCAGCCTGGAGCTGCATCCGACCCCACTCGTCCCCAGGATGTGCAGGAATCTGGAGATCCCCCACGGAGCACCACAGGGAACAGCCCCGAGCCCGTTATCTCCGTCATTAACTCCCAGAAATGATAATTAAAGCCTCATTAGCATTCAACTGAAATCGTGAAATCGAATGAGAATGCAAAGTTCAGCCTTCACATGAAAATTCCAGCCCCAGTCGATTGGGGAAAACTTCCAAAACAACCACGAAAAGTTCAGGAAAATCCTTTCCTGGGTTTTAATCCATGCCAAGAGAACTCCCTGCCAAAGCTGTTCCACACTTTGGGAAACGGCAATTCCAGGTAAAACAAACCCCATCAAAATTAGGGATCAACACCTGGATCAAAAGAGATTTACTTGGAACACTTCAGGAAAACCCTGAATTAGGAGCGTTGGAGCAGTTTGGGATGGTTTTCCACGAGAACCAGGAGAGGAGCAGGATGGGAATTCGTGACGTTGATCATGGATTTGATGGCAGGAGGTTAAGAAACATTCCAGGAGCTCTGATCCCACGGCAGCTCCCAGCAAACCTCTGTCAGGAAAAGGCAGCAGCTCGGGAACTCCAGGATCCGTCCCCAGCTCTTGTGAATGCTCACGGTTGGTTTCCAGGTTAAAAATCCAGAAAAAAAAAATGGAATGTGAAATCCAGAAATGGAATGTGAAATCCAGAAATGGAATGTGAAATCCAGAAAAAAAGAAAAAAAAATAATGGGATGTGGCATTCCCTGCTTGAGCTGTGCAGATGGAATCTGGGAATGGTTTGGGTTGGGAGGGACCTGACATCCCATCCCATTCCACCTCTGCCATGGGCAGGGACAATTTCCACTGTCCCAGGCTGCTCCAGCCTGGCCTTGGGTATTGACAGGGATCCAGGGGCAGCCACAGTAAATCTGGGAATTCTATTCCAGCCCCTCCCCACACTCCCAGCCAGGAATTCCTTCCCAATATCCATCTAAATTTACCTTCATTCAGCTTACAGCCATTCCCTGTGTCCTGTCCCTCCATCCCTTGTCCCCAGTCCCTCTCCAGCTCTCCTGGAGCCCCTTCAGGCTTTGCCAGGGGCTCTGAGCTCTCCCTGGATCCTTCCTTTCTCCAGCCCAGAGGTTTAATCCCTGGTGCCAGCAGCTCTCAGCGACATTCCCATTCCCTCAGCCGTGACAATTCCCAGCCTGGTGGAATCCCACTGGAATAAATCCAGCCCCATGTCCGGATGAGCCAAAGGAGCCCTGGTGCCACCTCCAGGTGCCGGAGGGAGCCAAGGACACCCCCGACCCCGTGTCCCACAGGAACAGCTGCTCTGCCTTTCCCATGGATGTCTCAAATCACCAACTAATCCATAAAAACACACACGAAAAAGGGGAAAACTGCAGGAGGGACACAAAAGGCAGATTCCTCCTTTCCAGCAGCTCACCTGCTTTCCCAGGAAGCTGCTGAGGCAGCCCTGAGGGCACGGAGCTGCCAAACCCAATCCATCAGAGCTGGCTGGGAGCAGCGACCCTCCTGAACCCTGCCTGGATGTGCAGAACGCGGCATTCCCGAGAAAACACGACATTCCCGAGAAAACACGGAGCTGGGAGCGGCTCTGGGATGGAGTTCATGCAGATTTGATGAGCCCTGCTCTGCAGACGGCCTAAAAACGGCACAGGGTTTGTTCCCGTGATTGAGGGATGGGGTTTTTTACCCCCAAATAGCTGCACCCTGGCTCTGGATGTGTTTGTCATTCCAGGATTTTAGATCTCTATTTATATATTTATATGTATTTTTTTAAAAAATATTTCTATATAAGAAAATAGCACCTCATTATTATCCATTATTATCCATGATTATCCATTATCCACCTCATTATTATATATATTATCTGTATTTTCCCAGATTTCTTCGGGAAGAAACTCAAGGAAACCACCGAATCCCACAGCTGGTAATTAGGAACCTTGCCATAAATGTCAGGAATTTGGGGAAAACGCTGAATGTATCAAGTCAATAAAAACACGGATTTCACGCTGAGCATGGGAAGATAAAAATCTGTATTTTGTGGAGTGGTTTGGGATGGAAAGGAGCTTAAATCCCATCCCGTTCCTACCTCAGGGAGATCTCCTGTCCAAGTTTTCCAACCACTACCCCCAGGTTGCTCCGAGTCCCATCCAACCTTGAACGCTCCCCAAATATATTTTATTACCTGAATAATTTATGGCACAGCTCTTTTCCGAAGTTGTTTAAACCCTCTGAGAGAACAAAACGTCAAATTTTAGCTCTTTCAGTGCCTGTGGATCAGAATCCTTAAAAATACAGGTCTGGCAGAGGATGAGCAGATCAAAAATCACCGCTGGGGTTCTGTGGCAGCACCGCTGCTGTATTCCCTGAGTTTGGAATGGATACTCCATGAATCCTTAAAATCCAAATGAAAATCCACTCTTGCTTGATTTGCATTTAATTAAAATTTTGGTTTAAAGGCTTTAAAGAAGCTGAGAGATTTCTGGGGGGAAAGCCAGGAAAGGGAAGGAAAAACCTGGGAAATGTGAGGAGGAAAGCAAAGGAATAGAATGCAGCTTTGCTGGGTGTTAACTCCCATCCAAAGGGAATTTTTTTAGGAAAGGTGGAAGCCAGGGAAAAACTACAAGTGGCAAATAAATCCTCCCAATTTCCAAACTCCCTCCCTATAATTCCACCTCACTTGGATCTGGAACAAAAATATCTCAGTGTGGGTTTTGTAACCACGCTGGAAGTCCCCAGTTGTTCCATTCCCCCGGATTTCTACAATCCTGCTACACTTCAAAATCCAGCTGAGAAATTCCCGGGTTCTTCTCCTTAAATTGTTGATTTAGGAGGGAAGAACTGCAAACCCCCAGTTCCCTGATGGAGAATCTACCGGGGGATTCTCTTTCAGCACTCCCAGTTTTCCCTTCACACCGCCTTGTTCAGGTCCAGTTGAGGAGCCGTTCCCTGGGCCTTTTTCCTGGGAATTATAATGATTTCAGCTCCACTTGGAGAGCTCGGAACTATTAAGAAAAAAAATCCATCCAATTCCCAAGTCCATATGTTTGCCTTCCCAAAGTTCTCCTCGTTAAAGCGCGTTTCTCGCCCTCCTCCTCAGGTGGCAGATGGAGTAGTACAAATCCCACTTCCACACTTCCCAGGGAAGGGATTTGAGTCAATCCAGCTCCGTTTTAAAGCTGTAGGCACCAGGAATATGGGATCAGGAGGACCAGGAATATGGGATCAGCAGGCCCTGGAGCTGCTGGAGAGATTCCAGAGGAATCCCCGGAGCTGCTGCAGGGCTGGAGCCCCTCTGGAGCCGGGCTGGGGGAGCTGGGGGTGCTCACCTGGAGAGGAGAAGCTCCAGGGAGAGCTCAGAGCCCCTGGCAGGGCCTGAAGGGGTTCCAGGAGAGCTGGAGAGGGGCTGGGGACAAGGGATGGAGGGACAGGACACGCTGTAAGTGGAAATAAGGTAAATTTAGATGGATATTGGGAAGGAATTCCTGGCTGGGAGGGTGAGGAAGTCCTGGAATAGAATTCCCAGATTTGCTGTGGCTGCCCCTGGATCCCTGGCAGTGTCCAAAGCCAGGCTGGACAGGATTTGGAGCAGCCTGGGATGGTGGGAGGTGTCCCAGTGGAATGGGATGGGATTTCAGGTCCTTCCACCCAACCCACTCCACGATTCCATGTCTGAGCTCACTCAGGACGTCCCTCACTCCAACTCCTCTTCCAGGCCAGCACGGGGTTGGCAGGAATCCCTTTGGACAAACCCAGGGATTCACCCAGCCAAGGGAATCCCTGCAGCAGCCACTTCCTCTGCTCCCAAACTTCTGGGTGAGCTCATCCCACCCATCCTCTCTCCCTGCTCCCTCCCATGGCTGGCTCCAAACTCCACCTCCGGGGCTTTGCAGAGCTCCAGGGAATTCTGGAGAATTCCCAACGATTCCCAGCGAGGATAAACCACGGGGGAGAGGAAGCTTTGATGCCTTTGGTGTGGATGATCCACGATTTTTGGCACGGCCGGGAAGGGATTTTACCTCTCTTCTCACGCCGTGTTTTGCCAAAGAAAACTCGGAATCCTTTGATGTCACCTCCCCTGTGCTGGATTTATTGACTCGAGCCCTCGGGCTGGGGGTTGCCGGGAGGGAAAAGTTTCCCAAGGTTTCCTTCCTCGGAAGGATGGTTCAGTGTCAGGGATGACTCAGCTGGAGGTGAGTCAGGCCCGTCGCTCCATGATCTGTTGGGGATGATCTGGGAGCCCTCAATGCACAGGAGGGGAAAAAACTTCCCAAATGTTCCTTCCAGACGGGAGAATCCCAACAGCAGCGCTCCCACAAAATCCGTATTCCATGGATATGGAATGTAACTACTTTAGGATTTATTGGATTTTTTACTGGGGAAAAAAAAGGCACTTTTTGCCTAAAAGAGAGCAGGAAAGTCACCTGAGCACAGGAATGTTCCTGACTGGGAAAGTGGTGTCCAGTTTTTAGGCTGGAAAAGCCCACAGGAATGAAAAGAACTCTTCATTGCTCCAGGATTTCTGCTGAATTTATTCCCTGAAGTTAAATTTTCCCTGGACTTCTCTGAGCAGCACCAAAAAAAAAAAAAAAAAAATCTGGAAATTAATTCAAAACTTCGTTTTCCTCTCACTGCATCAAGAGATAAAAACGCTCAAGATCATTTTATTTCCTGACAATTTATCTTCTGCACGAAAAAATCTCTGGTAACAATATTTATCCACAAACACGGAGAAGTCTGTCTTTGTTAAAAGAGGCAAATAATTCAAAACAATAATTAATCTTCCTGCCGATTAATTTTTTATTTTTTTTTTTAATTCCCAGTAAACTTTCAGTTTTCACGGAAAAAGAATTGGGAATTATTGGTAAAATTTCAATTTTCAGGGAGGGGGGATAAAACCCGATCCTTGGAGGTGGGATTCAAATTTCCAGGGAGACCCTGTCAGCTTGGAAGGTCACCTGGGAATTTCCTTGGAATTATTTCTACCTTGGAAGGACACCTGGGAATTCCCTTGGAATGATTTCTACCTTGGAAGGACACCTTGGAATTTCCCTGGAATGATTTCTCGTTGCTCTGACCTCCTGCCAAACAACTCTGCTGAAAACAAGGAGGGATTTATTTCTTGGGCATTTCCAGTGGGATCATTCCTGTATAATCCCATTATTTTTTTTTTCATTCCCCTTCAAGGAAAACTGGAAGAGAANCCATTATTTTTTTTTTAATTCCCCTCCAAGGAAAACTGGAAGAGAACTGGGAGGCATAAACAAAAAACAAAAACAAAAAAACCCAAAAATTCAATTTTAAGTGTTTTTATGATAAATCCTACAGCACCAACACACGGGAGGGATCAGGTACAATCCCTGAGGCTCTTCCAGGTGGGAAATATCCCACCCATGGCAGGGAGGGGCCAGGGAATGGAATTGTCATGGGATGGGGGAGAGGAGGGAGGTATTCCTTCATCCCTCTCTGTTTCCCACCTGCTCCCCCCTTTCCCAGCGTCCATAACAAACGATCCCAAGAGCATTTCCAGGGCCCTGACGCTTTCCCATCCCAGCTCCCGGCGGGATTATTCCAGAGAGGGCACCACCAAACCTGCTGAATCAGCAGAGCCAAAAACCTCACCGGGAAACGAACCCATCCCCATCCCAACATCCCCCTGGAATCACCTTCCCGACCCCTGCCGCGATTCCCGCGGCTCCAATTCCAATTTTATTGTTTTTTTTTAATTTCGGGGAGTTAATCTATATGCAAATGAGCGGCGTGCATATGGCAGCGGCTCCGCCGAGGACCCTCGGCTTTGTTCCCGCAAATGTTCCCGGCGCTATTTTCCCGGGATGACGTCCGTGGAGTCATGGTTACAACAATGCCGCAGGAAGCATCCCTCGCCTCTCCCCGCCCGGCAACAGCTGAGCCGCGCACGGATCCCTGGATCCCACACCCGGGGCTGGGGGCTGGAGCGAGGGGGAGGGCGGTGTTTTCAGATCCTGGGAAGAATCCCGGGGAAATTTCCCTTCCCCACCCTGGATCCCACATCCAGGGGTGGTTTTGGAGGGGGCAGTTCATTTTAAAAAACATCCTGGGAAGAATCCATAGGAAATCTCCCTTCCCCACCCTGGATCCCANTCATTTTAAAAAACATCCTGGGAAGAATCCCGGGGAAATTTCCCTTCCCCACCCTGGATCCCACATCCAGGGGGGTTTGGATTTTGGATATCCTGATGTTTAATATTGGTGTTTTTTAATTATCCTGGGAGGAATCCCTGGGAAATTTCCCTTCCCCACCTTGGATCCCACATCCAGGGGGGGTTTGGATATCCTGGTGTTTAGTATCAGTGTTTTAGTATCCTGGGAAGAATCCAAAGGAAATTTCCCTTCCCCACCCTGGATCCCACATCCAGGGGTGGTTTTGGAGGGGGCAGTTCATTTTAAAAAACATCCTGGGAAGAATCC
>VXBN01004623.1:70996-108022 GCA_013397395.1 Sinosuthora webbiana
GCCCCCCTTTTTTTTTTTTTTTTTTTCACGGCAAAAATTCTGCAAGCTTTCTCCTAAAATTAACCTGCGAAAATGCAAATTATTTGCTCCGAGGGTGTTTCCTCAGGCTTGCTCTGGTGCTCCGTTTCCCATTCTGGACGCAGGGGTTACAAATGGAAATATTGCTCAGCCAGCCGAACAAAAAGACTTATCGCGAGGAGAAGCAAATTGTTGTTGCAACAGATTACAAAGCACCAAACAATTCTTTCTTAGGGCTGGAGGCAAAAAAATATCAATCCTCTCTGCTGGCCTAAAACCAAGATTTCAGTGTGAGAGCAGCTTTCAGCACGAGGCCAGCGGTGAAAAGTGTGACGCGCACACCGAGATCATCCCCGTGAAATCGGCTCGAAACTCCCCCGAAAATTAATTTAACAATTATAACCGGGGAAAGTGCGGGCAGATTAATGAACTCCAATTTGTGCCGTGGATGTTTTTGCTGCAGTAAACAAGCAGCAACAAGGAGCTGCTCGATTGTGATTCCTGGCTGGAATGGCTCCGAGAAAGCAGCCGTGAATCATCGGAACAGTCATGCTCCTCAAAGGGAAAAATCAGCCGTGAATGTGCTGGAATAACGGGGGAAAATCGATCTCTCGGTGATCCCTGGCATCCAGAATTCCCCCCACAGCTTCCAGGTGGTCGCTGGGATGTGACACAGAGGCAGCTTCACCTGACAGGTGTCTGCAGAGAGTCCCAAAATCCCGTGGAAATCCCAAAATCCCAGAGAAAACAACACTGGGATGGTCGTTCCTGCAGGAAGAGGATGTTCCCCACTTGGGGTATGATCAGCAGCCAAGAGGAGGCAGGAATCTCCAAATCCCATATTCCAAATTTCCAGACTCCAGTTTCCACCAAAATCTCCAAGTTCTTCAAATCTCCAAATTCAAATTTCCACCAAAATCTCCAAATCCTCCAAACTCCGAATTCCAGTTTCCACAAAATTCCACCACTTTCCACCAAAAGCTCCAAACTCCAACTTCCACCAAATTCTCCAATCTACAAACTCCAGTTTCCACCAAATTCCACCAACATCTTCAAATTCTCCAATCTCCAAATTCTATTTCCACAAAATTCCACCAAATTCCACCAAATTCTCCAAATCTTCAAACTCAAATTTCCACCAATTTCCACCAAAATCTCCAAATTCCAGGTTCCACAAAATTCCACCAGAATCTCCAAATTCTCCAATCTACAAACTCCAGTTTCCACCAAAATCTCCAAACTCTCCAAACTCCAATTTCCACCAAATTCCACCAGACTCCAAATTTTCCAATCTCCAAACTCCAATTTCCACCAAATTCCACCAAAATCTCCAAATTCTCCGAACTCCAATTCCCACCAGAGCCTGGCAATTGCGGTTAGCTCACAGAGACCTTCCACAAACCCTTTTTTTCCATGGTTTGGACTGGAAAACAACAAACCAGACACACTCAGCGCCCATAAATCCTGACCACAGCATTCCCCAAAGCCCCACAGACACAAATCATTTCTATCTGCAACGTTATTAATTCCATTAGGGAAAAAAAAAAAAAAAAAACTACTGAAACCCCCATAAAGAATTAATGGGATGACTGTGAACATCCACAATAAAGGAATTTAAAAACAAAACTGCGGGTTCACCCTCGCGCTGCGCTGAGTTCAAAATTCACGGAAAAGAACCCTTGGCCAATTTGTGCTGGAAGCAAAACAAAGAACTGGGATTTGTGTTGGGAATCCCTGGGCTTCAGCCTCGTTTTTGTGACCAACTGCCCTCAGCCACACGACGACTCAGAATCTGGAGGGGCTAAATTTCCAATTCTTATTCCAACAACCAAACTGGAGCAGGCTGCACTTGCACTCCCTCAGGACACCCCATGGGTATTCTCAGCCATGAAAATTTAATGCATGAACTGAAGGAAATTGGAAATTGTTTTCCCAAACTCCAGCTCTCCAAAAATCCAAAATCCTGTCAGGAATCCCAGGTTTAGCCGTGGTGGTTCCGTGCAAAGACATTTAGAGAATGAAGATACCAAGTGATCACACTGCACTTTCCCACAGAATTATCCACAGGGGGCTGATGAAGGGACCAAAACCCAATTAAGAACGGGAGATGAACCTAAACGTTTTTTTGGGTGTAATTACTGGGTTGAGTCTGCTCCTGCTTCAAAAACAGCGTGGTGCCCTGGGATGTTGGTTTGCCAGGAGAAGAAAACCCAAAAAAACCCTACAAACACAACCTGGGGTGAGTTAGGACCTTAAATCCCATCCAGTGCCACCCCTGCCATGGGCAGGGACATCTCCCACCGTCCCAGAGTGCTCCAGCCTGGCCTTGGACACCTCCAGGGATCCAGGGACAGCCACAGGAACCTGGGAAACCTGGGAAATTCATTCCAGGGGACAATTTCTCCCCAAAAATCCCATCTAACCCTGCCCTCTGGCAACTTAAAATAATTTCTCCTTAATTTAAATCATATTTAACGTGTGGCTCCTTCCCTGTGCCATCAGCCTCCCTCTCCTGCTCCGTTGTTCCTCTGGAGCTGCTGCTCCCCCACATCCAGAGTGACCACAGCTCTTGTTCCCAACCCCTCAAACCCCGGGATCATCCCAAATATCAAATCCTGGAGCTGAGGGATCACCCACTGATGCCTTTTTGGGACTACCCAAAAACAGAGGCCAGACAAAATTAAGGAAATAAAAAGCAGTTCTATTTATGGAAGGGCCTGCAGGTACATTCAGGGCAGACGAAGCCTCCCCAAGGGGCTACACCCAAAAATGGATGATGGGTCACGGGTTTTCACACTTCTGTAAGTTTGGGCCATTTGCAGATTGGGGTAAATCTCCCAATTACAGGTAATGAAGTAATTCATTGGTTAATCTCCCAATTACAGCTTCAGGTAATGAAGTCATTTACCCCAAATTTGCTCCCCCCCAAACTCACTTTTGTTTCCATCTCTCAGGGCCTGAGGCAGTGAGGTGCCCTTGATCCCCAGGCCTGGAGAGGAATTGTTGTGTCTGACCAAAACGTGAAGACAGCAGCTAAAATTCCATATGGGGTTTAGAGCTCTACACTAAAGAACTACAGGATCACAAAGAGATGAAAAACAGGAAAATTAAAATCCTGAGGCATCGCTAGGACAGCGCTGTCCCTTCCCCTGGACTCCAAAGGGACAAGGGAACGGGGACAACAGGCACCACCCAGGGGCTGCTGAAGCCCCCTGGAACTCAGAAAACACCCAGCCCAGAAAATTCCTGCTGCTCTGTCCTCAGGAGACTCCAAGCTGACGGTCTGGAGATTAAATCCTGTGCAGGGAACACAAACCCAAGGAGGGCAGCGGGAGGCCCACACGTGTCACCCCAATCAAAACCAGTTCGTTCAGCCGAGGATTAGAGCACTGCAGCCAGGGGGAAAATGCTTTAAAAAGATCAAGCCAGGGCCTTAAAAATATTGAAAAATATAAAGATGCACCTCATAATTCTAAAAAATTAAACTCCAGATTAGAAATGTGTCATTTTTCACCTCAGCTTGAGTGCAAATTCATGCGCTCCCTACGAGGCCCGGGCCCGGTAAAAAGCGAGATCAAAAATAGATGTTCCAGCTGATTAAATCCTCAGCTCAACAAATTGTCTACAGGAAAACGCATTAGAGAGATGCAAGAGCAGCAGGACACTGGGATGAAATTGGATTCTTTGGGCTCGTGTGGCTGGCTGAAGCATTCCAAATTCCCTCGTTTATCGGGAGAAATTAGCACGACAGGGATAACTCCGGGCACGGAAATTTCAACACTCCCACCTGAAACGTGGGTGAGGAACCAGATGGGTTTGAAAGGAAATAACAAAAAAACAGGCAGAAAAACCCCATGGGATTAGAATATAGAAGGATTAATATAAGGAAACAGCCCTCTTTTGGCTAAAACAGTTAGGCTGATTGTCAACGTTTGTTTGCAGGTATTAATACAAAAAATAAAATCATCTTAGAGCGGTAAAAGATAAAAGTATTACCGGGAATAATGGAGTGAAATGCAGAATAGAAGTGTGGATTATTTAAAAAAAAAAAAAAAAACACCTTCTAGGCCGCTGTATTTACTAAATATGAATAGTCCTGATCATTTGGTGTATTAAAAATACACTTAAAACACGGGGCAGATAATAACAAAATACAATAAATGAATATTGTGGTGATAAATCCCTCAGTATTTAGCCAGCAATCCCAGATTTTGGGGCGAGGGGAAGGGAAACAAGAACAAGTCCCTCCGAATTCCTTCCAAAATGGTCAATTTTCTGTTTGTATTATATCCATACATCCTATTTCACAGACACGCCAAGCTCCGTGGAAATCTGATGGCTCGTGTTCAAAGATCTCTCAGCGGTGCTGAAAGGAATGACTGAAACTGCTGACAAACAAAGCAGCCTGGGAATGAAAACAGGACCTCGCTCCAATGACACCTGGGACAATCCTTCCATCCCCAAAAACGATCTCCTTGGAAAATACATCTGTGACAATTCCAGATCAGGAATGGCTTCATCAGGTATTCCTTCTTCTCATCAACACCCAGTTTTTTTTTTAATTTGTGGAATCAAGCCAAAAACCCTAAAACCAAGTAACACCCCCTCAAAAAAATCATGTTTTTCAGCTCGCTAATCGAACCTTTGTCACAGAAACATGAACTAATCAAGATCGCAGTTATTAGGCACTGAGAAGCTTTTCATCTCGGTTATTCCTTTCAGTTGAGTCATTACTCGACTGTTTTTCTTGCCTTCCTGAAATGATTAACGGTGGTGACCTTTTCAAACTTGGGCAGGATCTTCCCTGCATGCAAAATAAACCCACAAAAAGCTTTAATTTAAAGCACAGCCCCAATCTACTTTAAAAAAAAAATTAAAATAAAAATCTCTGTCAACAATTAATTGAACATTCGGGAAGTCAAATTAAAAAAAAAAAATGAAGTGTGGTTAACGGTGGTTTTGTTTTGAATTCATTTGTCCTCTTTAATATCCTGCTCGAGGCAGGAATTACTGGTGACAAAAGCAGTCACAGCTCTCACATCAATTTAACTCAGAGCGTGGAGCTGCACAGATCGATTTCTGCACCACAAAACCCTCCCAAAAATCCACAGGAGAGCCCTATGGAAGAGCAGATCCTCAGAACAAAACAAAACAAAAAAACCCTCAACCCCATCTAAACAAACAAATCAATGAAATGATACCCCAAAGCCACAGCTAGAGCAGCAAAAACCAAGGAAAAAGGGATTGGAAGGAGATGTTTGTCCCAAAAAAAGGCCACAGCTCTGAAATTCTAAGTAATCACTGCTTTTTTTTTTTTTTTGTCTCAGGTAAAATTACTGGGATTTTGGGAGCAGCTCTCCCTTGGACGAGGAGCATCCACTCAACTCTTAAAAGCCACAGGATTCCCAACCTAGGGGGATGGCAAATGGGAATATCAGGAAATTCCCTACCCTGGGATCACACCAGAATGGGAATTAAAGGGTTATTTGTCAATGGGAACATCAGGTAATGGGAACATCAGGAAATTTCTCACACCAGATCATACCAGAATGGGAAATAAAGAATTATTTGTCAATGGGAACATCAGGAAATCCCCTACACTGGGATCACACCAGAAAGGGAATTAAAGGGTTATTTGTCAATGGGAACATCAGGAAATCCCCTACACTGGGATCACACTGGAATAAAGGGAATTAAAGGGTTATTTGTCAATGGGAACATCAGGTAAGTCCCTGTTGGGATCACACTGGAATGGGAAAATAAAGGGTTATTTGTCCAATAGGAATATCAGGAAATTCCCAACCCTGGGATCACACTGGAATGGGAAATAAAGAGTAATTTGTCAATGGGAATGTCAGGTAATTTCCTATTGGGATCACACTGGAATGAAGGGAATAATAAAGAGGTTTTTTGTCCAATAGAAATATCAGGTAATTCCCTACTGGGATCACACTGGAATGGGAACTAAAGGGTTATTTTCAAGCCCAACAAACATTTTCAGGAGATTTCTGCATTCCCGTGAATCCCAAATGCCTCAGAACCGTGTCTGCCCCGGAAAGGGGACACGGAAAGGGGACACGTGTCACAATCCTCTGTTCTCCAAGTCTCAGGAATCCTTCCTCTGCCTTTGAAATGCAGAGTTTCCATTCCTGCAAACCCAGATCAAGAGATCCAGGATGAAAATGGGGCACCTGGAGCTGGGAAAAGCACCGGGATCCGCGGCTGTTGTTCCCAGGATTGAACATTGACATCCCTGCTTTCACTCTTGTCCCTCTTGGAGATCGGCTTTTATCTCTCCTGCCTCTTTTGAACCTTCCTCTGCGGTAATTGTATTTGTTAATCGTGTTAATTAAGGCTGCCAGCTCACCGGGGAACGTCCTCCCCTTTGTTTTGGAGCTGCCTGTCGGGCCTGGCAGAGGGACAGCAGCAAAAAATGCCTCAGATGTTGGGATCAACAAAACCATTCCACGGAATTACGGGCTGGAGCTCCTGAAATTCCCCTCCCGTGCTTGGATCCCAACTTTCCTCCCCGCAAATCCCGGCGCTTTAGGGGTATAATCTCATGGAATTGGAATTACAGCTGCCGGGGAGAGATTTTAATATTGACTAATAAAAAAAAAAATCCATGCTAATTTAATTGTCCCTCTCTCAGCCAAGAGCTGGTGCCCTTCAAAGGTCCACAGGCTTCAACCCTTGGGTTGGTTGTTTAGTTAAATGCTGGGTGTTTATTCTCTTTGTTTACAGCCAAAAACCGCTGGATTTTAATCCATATGACACAGTTCCTAAATTAGCCACCCTAAATTATTCATTGGCTCTTTAGCCAAATGCTCTCCCCAAGCCCCCAGTCGTTTTCAACCGAACAAAACCCCATTAAATATTCTGTTTTTCTCTCTAAACACCACATTTTCTTTTTTCCCAGAGACTCCTTAAGGCATCCCGACTTTTGCCTGGAGTGATCCCGGGCTAAAAGGCACGTTTAATAATCCGCTGCAGTTTTCTTCTCTTGCTTTTCCCTGAGCCACGAATGGGAAGTGAAAGCAAAAAAACTGGAGCTGGGCTTGTTCTCTGTGCAAAAACCACATCGGGCCACGGCGGGGGTGGTTTGCCCGGGGCAATGCCACTCCCGGTTTGTGTCACCGGTTTGTGTCACCGGTTTGTGTCACCGCTCCCTGGCCCCACTCCCGTCCCCAAGGAGGGAACCGGGATGTGCCAGCGGCTGCTGCCACTCATCCCCAAATCGCTGCTTCCCCCGGGAATTTCCCCCATCCGAGGGAACCCACCCGGGGTGCTGATTGCACGGGGAACGTTTGCTTTGAAGCACTGAGACCATTCGGATTCCTTGCCCTTTGCCTTCGCCGGGAGAAATCTGAAATAATAATGACGGCAACCAGAAAAACCCAGACGTGGTTTAGGGGAGAGACTTCTCCCGAGCAACTCGAAGATTTGAATTTTTAGCAATAAAATAGGGTGGGAAGCACGAAATAAATACAAATGAATTAAATAAATAAAGACAAAACCCAACCAAGACACAAAAAAATGCCTGAAATTCGAATCTCCAGCTTGACCTCTCCAGTTCAAACCAGTTTTGACTGTCCAGCCACTGGTTTTGTAAATCCTAACTCATAAATTCCATCTCTTCGAGATTTTGTGAGTATTTCCCTCACATTGCCGTGCACAAAACTCTAAATTGAGTACTGAAAACACCAACCCCAAATATTTCTCAGCTTGCTGCCAACCTCATTATTTACATCGTTAATAAAGCGACTCTAATTATTGTGCTTGATTATCTCGTGCTCCTTAAAATCCCAGCACCAGAACTGTTGGAAAATACCTCTAAGATCAAGTCCCACCACTGATGTTCCTCTCCCACCTTCCAGCACTGAAGTAAATCCTGGTTTTCCATTGAACTGCGCTTTTGAAATTTTAATAATAAGCGAAAATAAGTTAATTAACAGCAAAATTAATAAAAAGACGGGTCTGAAATGTGAGTGGGATTGGTATTCGAGTGGGAATGATGCCCAGGGACAGAAGTGATGGGGATGAGTGATCCAGACTGGGATCGACAGGAATTCTCTGGCAAATCCAATTGTCAGCCCAGTCCACGAGCAGAATTCCTCATTTTTCCATCTGTTCTTACACAACAGACCCATGAGTTTAATTCCCAATATTTTTCAAGTTTTGCCTTGTGATTACCATGGACTGAAGCCGTTTTAATGAATTTTAGCTGCTCTGAGCCCACCTCAAGGCCGGCTGGAGCGATCCCGAGCGTTCCCTGTGCCAGGCTGTTAGTGGGGAAACGTGAATTCCCAACAGCACAAACAAACACCACGGAACGACCTCCCGGGAGGGACCTCCAGCCCACAGAGCCCTGACGTTTTTATCCTCCACCTTCCTTGGAGACCTGGCTCCTGTTGCCAAGGATTCCCAGCGGTGTGGGCTCCCCGTGGAATTGTTCAAGGATAGGTTGGATGAGCATCCTGGGATACTGGAGGGTGTCCCTGCCCATGGAATGAGCTTTTTCCCAACTCAAAGCATTCCAGGATTCTGTAATTTACAGGATTCAAACCCACAAAATCCCAATCCAAGGCTTCAAGGCCGGTTCCCCAAAGCTCCCGATGCATTCCAGGCATGGCTGAGGATTATTCCCATTCCTAGGGATTATTCCCATTTTTAAGGATTATTCCCATTCCTGAGGATTATTCCCTTCCTGAGGACGATTCCTATTTCCTGAGGATTATTCCTATTCCTGAGGATTATTCCCATTCCTGAGGGTTATTCCCATCCCTGAGGACCGTTCCCATCCCTGAAGACTATTCCCATTCCTGACGATTATTCCTATTCCTGAGGACCATTCCCATCCGAGGACCATTCCATTTCCTGAGGACCATTCCATTTCCTGAGGACCATTCCCATCCCTGAGGACCATTCCCATCCCTGAGGACCATTCCCATCCCTGAGGACCATTCCCATTCCTGAGGACCATTCCATTTCCTGAGGACCATTCCATTTCCTGAGGACCATTCCCATCCCTGAGGACCATTCCCATCCCTGAGGACCATTCCCACCCCGCTCACCCCGGGCTGACCAGCTGAGGCATTTTCAAGTTGCCACAGCAGCTTTTCTCCCTGTAAAACAACAAGTGACAAGGCCACGGCAAAGAGGGATAATGGGATCCGGCAGATCCCGGTCGGGACGCAGACGGCAAAGCCGGAGCTGCTTCCTGGGCAAGGCTGCAAAAATAGCAAGGGCTGACATTTCAGCTTTCCTCTCCTTCCTTCTGGAGGCAGCCTGGAAGTGCAGCAGAGCAGATTTCCATCAAACTCTGCTGGAAAAACCCAAGCCTGAAGTCTGGGGGACTGGGGAAGGTGGTGGTGGTGTTGGAGGAAGGGTGGGAGAAGAGAACTTTGTGTTTATAGGGAAGAAAAAGCTGGGAAAAAACGGCAACAGCTGAGTGTGGATGCCAGGCTGGAGCTGGCCAAGACACTGGGAAGGAGGATTCCCAGGAAATCCCTTCCAGATCAGGTTTGTAGAGAGGGGCTGTTGTTTATCACCCCGGTTTCCATCCCACGTGCACCTTCTCCACCCTGTCCCACCTCCTCCCTCTTGCTCCCTCTTTGCCCTTATCCCGACGGGACCACCTGGATCTCAGCACCGACAGGGATCTCCAGAGGCAGCAGGATTGTTCCTCATGGATTCCTCTCCGGATTTTGGAATATTTGTCTGCCAAATATCACTGACACGACAACGGAGTGGTCTGAGGGTTCTGTGGGGTTTTTTTGTGGCGAGGACATAATTCCTCCTTTGTTCCCGGCCGTCTTTGAGAGGAAAAAACCAAATCCATAAATGCTGTCCCTGGCTCTGCCTCAGAAATCCATTTGCTGCTTTTATCCATCTCCCCTGGAGCTGCAGGAGGCTCCAGATGAAATTGATCCCCAACGGTACCAAACCCAAAGTCATCGTTTATGACCCCGTGACGTCTCCATGAGTTTGTTTACAAAAGGGGTTTAATCCAAGAGGAAACTCCTGGAAAAGGGGAACACGGAGCCCAGCACCAGCTGGAAGGAGCTCACCCATGGGGGAGGTGACACCAGGGCCATTTGTCCTCCTGTCCCAGCCCTGACCTCCGGTCTGTTAAGAGGAGCCAGCCTGGCAATCCAGATTTAAAAGGACGCATTCCCTAAGGACAAGAGAAAGCTTTGGAAAAACAGCCGGATACTCAGCTCCTGCCATCATTAATTTATAGTGATCCCACTTCTATAATTACCATTTGCTCTCAAAACTTCCCTCCTGCAGTCAGCCACTACGGAAAAAAATCAAATGTAAAATGCTGACCAGCACTCCAACATCCACCAGCAATCCCGGGATAAATTCCCAGCTTTTGGAGACAAGGCAGGATGAGGAACACGAGTTTCTCCTGCTGTGAATTCTCCTTCCTTTCCCAAAATTTTAGGATGTATGAAGAGCACCAGAGCTGGATTTACCTGCCCTTCTCCCTTTCTCTCCTTGCCTTGTCCCGTGCTCCTTGTCAGCCCCTTCCTGAAATTCCACATTTCATATTTGATGCTTTTCCATTCTTTCTCCACCTTCCTCAGAAAAAAACACAGAATAAAAGAATCCCTGGATAAGCAAGAGGACGGTTTATCCAGGCAGGATAAAATTACAGGATACCCTGAGTGGGAAAGGACGCCCAGGGATCATCCAGTCCAAGGCCTGGCCCCGCACAGACACCCCAGAATTCCAACCTGGAGCCTCGTCCACGTTCCCAAGGCTTTGCTGCATTAACAACTCGAATTAATAACACAAAATTTGACTTCTTACGATGTTTTAAGGGACAGAAACCTGAAAACACCTTTGACCCAACAAGGCCTGGACGCCTCTGAACGTTGCTGAGTTCCCTTAAACCTCATTTTGGTGACAGGAGCCCTGAAATGCCACCGGGCTCAGCTGCACCAGTGAGCTCAGGAATAACGGCTCCAGTAACATGGAAAAGTTAATTTCCCCTTTTTGTTAGGGGAGGCAAACTTTCACCTAACGAGGTTGTCCATCATCCTGCAGTTTTTACCTGCAGGGCTCATTAAAGCCTTTGGAAAGGGAGCTGGCAGCACAAAACGTTTTGAGAATATACAGGAAATCCTAGGGAAAAACAAATAAAACAGGAGAAAAGGAGGTTCAGGGGGATCTTCTGGCTCTGCACAACTCCCTGACAGGAGGGGACAATGAGGGGGGACAGACTCTGCTCCCAGGGAACAGGGACAGGAGGAGAGGGAAGTGGCCTTGGTTGGATATCCAGGTAATTTTTTCATGGAAAGGTCCATGATCCATCAGAAAAGGCTCCCCCAGGGCAGAGGAGGAGACAGCCTGGAGCAACCTGGGATGGTGGAAGGTGTCCCTGCCCATGGCAGGGGGTGGCTGGGATGTTTTTTAAGGTCCCCCTCATCCCAAACAACTCTGATTTTATGATTCCACGATCCCCTGATCCCTGTGGAACCGCTGAGGCGACGCCGGGCAATCCAAGTAAAACACCGGGATTATTCAGAACCAAAAAAGCTAAAAATTTACCAAAAAAACCCCCACAAAAACCCCAAAAAGGATGAAGGAATGTCGAGATGTGCAGTGAAGCCAACCCACAGAGCCTGCAGGATGATAAACCAGGGATGTGTCTGCCACAGTCTGTCACGGCAAGCCCGGCAGGAGCCAAGAGCACATCCCGAGAACGCGGAGCCCGAACGTGGGAAGTGCACGTCCCAAAAACACACAGCCCAAACGTGGGGATGCTGCCACGAGGGAAGCCCCACACAGCAACGCTTCCAACAAAGCCAAAGCCGGCGGGAAAACCTCCCGGAGAAATCCCTTTTTGCCACAGGAAACGTCACTTCAGTTAAACCCACGTGCGAGGGTTGGAGGCCAGGGGGTTCTCCAGGCACCACGGATCCTCTGGGAATGTTTATTCCTCAGAGATTTGGACACTGCAAACTCATTTAAAACTTATTTAAAGTCATTAAAAGCTATTTAAAGGTCGTAAAACTCCAGAAATAATTTCTCTGAGAAGGAACCTGCTCCCTTTCCTCTCTCCCCTTCCCCGGGAATGGCTGAATGCATCCAACTCCAATTATTAATCCAAGGATCTGTTGTATTTCGCTGGGATTTCGAACAGCTGGCCACTATTTTATCACCATCTTTCCCCCCATATGCGGCTGGGGGGATGAAGGAAGTTGCTCCTTTCTGTTTTCCATGGATTCAGCCAGGGCTGGGAGCCAACTTCCCTGGAGAGAGCAGATGCAGGGATGGCACAGCTGGTTCTGTGGTTGCCGCGTGGGCTTGTTTGTCTCCTCCTCACCTCCGTGTCCTTCACAACCCCTCCTCCAAGTGCTGAGGAATTCTCCTCGGAGACGGAGACAGATGGGAGAACACACTCAGCTGAGAAAAAGTGAGGAACCCTCTGGTTTTCCCCCCCCTCCCCAATCCTTTTCCCTTCTCCCTTCAGTTTGTTTCTCCTGGAACTTTCCGTGGAGGATTGAGAGACGTAGCGTGTCCAACCCCAGCCCCAGCCTGGAAGCAGCAGAATCATCCTGGGTTTTTTTTTTTTCTTCCAAACTGGGAAAAGAAGCTGGAAATCACATCAACAGAGGGTGAGAAACACGAGCAGAGCACAGCTCGTCAAAGCACAGCCCAGGGTGTTCCCAGCACCGGGATGTGGGAATGCATCCTGCTAAATACGGAGAGGAGTGGGAACAGCTCCAGCGGCACATCCTGAGGAATCCCGGAATCACCGAGGTTGGGAAGGACCTCTGAGGTCACCCAGCACCGGTGACAGGCACTGGGGTTGTGTCAAAAGGAGGAATCGGCTCCTCCAGGCCAAAGCCTGGGAGAAGGTAGCCAGGAGAGGTTGGGTTTGGGATCCTGGAGTGCCAGCGCTGGGCAGGGCCACCTCAGCAGGTGGGACACGCAGGGGAGGGCACAGGGAGACACCAGCAGCACCTGAGCTCCTCCTCCAGCACCACAAAACCTCCGGAGAAATTCAGGGATCTCATCAATTCCACGGACCCAGCAGGAGCACCTGAGCTCCTCCACAACCATCAGAGAAATTCATGGATCTCATCAATTCCAGGGAGACACCTGAGCTCCTTCACTAGCATCAAACCTCCAGAAAAATTCATGGATCTTATCCCTTCCAGGGACCCACCAGGAGCACCTGAGCTCCTCCATCAGCACCACAAAACCTCTGGAGAAACTCATGGATCTTATCCATTCCACCAGCAGCACCTGAGCTCCTCCTCCAGCACCAAACCTCCAGAGAAACTCACGGATTTCATCAATTCCAGGGAGCCACCTGAGCTCCTCCACAACCACCAGAGAAATTCATGGATCTCATCAATTCCATGGAGCCACCAGGAGCACCTGAGCCCTCCATCAGCACCACAAAACCTCTGGAGAAACTCATGGATCTTATCCATTCCACCAGCAGCACCTGAGCTCCTCCTCCAGCACCACAAAACCTCCGGAGAAATTCAGGGATCTCATCAATTCCAGGGAGCCACCTGAGCTCCTCCACAACCATCAGAGAAATTCATGGATCTCATCAATTCCAGGGAGCCACCTGAGCTCCTCCACAACCATCAGAGAAATTCATGGATCTCATCAATTCCAGGGAGCCACCTGAGCTCCTCCACAACCACCAGAGAAATTCATGGATCTCATCAATTCCATGGAGCCACCAGCAGCACCTGAGCTCCTCCAGCACCGCAAAACCTCTGGAGAAATTCATGGCTCTCATCAATCCCACCAGCACCAAACCATGAGAGAAATNCTTATCCATTCCCAGAACCCACCAGGAGCACCTGAGCTCCTCCTCCAGCACCAAACCATGAGAGAAATTCATGGATCTCATCAATTCCATGGAGCCACCAGCAGCACCTGAGCTCCTCCAGCACCGCAAAACCTCTGGAGAAATTCATGGCTCTCATCAATCCCACCAGCACCAAACCATGAGAGAAATTCATGGATCCCATCAGTTCCAGGGAGCCACCAGCAGCACCTGAGCTCCTCCACCACCACCAGAGAAATTCATGGATCTCGTCAATTCTATGGACCCACCAGGAGCACCTGAGCTCCTCCACCAGCACCAAACCTCCAAAGAAACTCAGGGATCTCATCAATTCCATGGAGCCACCAGGAGCACCTGAGTTCCTCCAGCAGCACCAAACCCCTGGAGAAATTCATGGATCTCACCAATTCCACCACCACAAAACCACCAGAGAAATCCAGGGATCTTATCAATTCCACCAGCACCAAACCTCTGGAGAAACTCAGGGACCTCATCAATTCCAGGGACCCACCAGCAGCACCTGAGCTCCTCCACCACCACCAAACCTCCGGAGAAATTCACGGCTCTCATCAGCTCCCGCTGCCCTCAGCAATTCCAGCTAAATACTCTCCAAAATCCCACCTTTCTCCAGCACCATTCCATTGAACCCTTTCCTATCTGGCTCCACGTTCACAGAACAACACCCGACCCCACAATTCGATCATTTCCATTCGCCTCCACGAGACTTTGCAGCTTCCAGGAATCCGAGAGCTCCGTTGTTACTCATCGGGCTTGGAAAAATCTCAGCTGGATTGTGCCACCTTATTTAACTCCCTGAATTCCTCCAGGGGAGGTCGGTGTGCCACGAAAACACAGCGTGTTTGCCAAATATTAATGGATATAAAATAAAATTATTTCTATTTGATATTATAGCTTGAAAAACAAGTTTCTGGCTGTGTTTTAGCTGCACTGAGGGATAACCAAGAGAAAAAAGCAGAGCAAAATTTCCTGAGATTTCATTTCTGCTCTGCCCTGTATTTTCTTCATCCACGAGGTAATTATTAAATTATTTGAAGCTAAATGTCAATTAATTCGGGGAAAATCCACAAAAATCTTAATTAAGGAAAGCAAATCGACATCATATTGTAGAAATCCCTTCCTTAAAACCTCACCAGAACCCGAATAAATAAAAACTGACTAAATGGTTTAGGCCGCAGAAACATCCACGGAATTCCAGGATGGTTTGGGTTCAAACGGATTTTAAATCTCACCCCATTCCCATGGGCAGGGACACCTCCCACTATCCCGGGTTTCTCCAAGTTTCTTGAGGAACTGTTTACAATTTTGAGGCTAGATCCAGCAAAACAAAGGAACCTGTGCTATAAACTGCAGAGTGCATTTGGAAAACACTGAATTTTGGGATCTTCCAAGCCAGTGCTGGGAAGGACCTTGCTGTGGGGGTCAAATGGATGAATTAAAGTTATTGATTGGCAAAAAATGAGATGGAAGAGGCGTAAAAATCAAAGATATTTTTTAAATGATTCCTTTGGAAGCCTCAAGGTGTGGATGGGGTGAGGGAGAGCAGATTGTGGGATGTGGAATGAGAACGGGCCGGGATTTGGCTGGCAGGAGAAAGAGCTGAGGACCATCTCCAGGAGATCTCCAGTCACCCCAAAGGAAACTCGCCATGTCCAAAATTTCCATGGCTTCTGCCTGCCTTCCTTCCCACAAAATCCCCCCAAAATGCACCAAGGGGTACGAAGGGAATCATCAAAGCTCATGGAATTCCGGGATCTCCGAGGCAAAACTGCCAGATGCATGATGGGAACGAGCCTGGTGGATTCTGGCGGAGGAAAATCCCAAATCCCCAGAGGTTTTGTGCTGCTCTTTCACGGGAATGAGGCATTTGGAGATGGGCTCCAGGGCTTGGAGCAGGCAGGGATGGAGGTCACCGTGGTGACACGTGGATGGTGGCCAGTGGGAACGGCCTTTCCCTGAGGAAAAGAATCATTTGGATCATGGGAACACTTGAATCGTGGCCTTATTCTTAATAAAACCCCTCAACATTTGCTTTTCCATTTATTTTTTTTTTTCTGGGAGCAGCCTGTGCTGACACAGATTCCACCAGCGCCAGCAGGAGAAGGAAACTGCCATGTGCTGTCAGAAAAGCAGGAAAACGCCTGGAAAAGGCCCTGAATTCAAAGGGAAAGAGGACTGAGGGAAGGCAGAAAACTGAGAACAAGAAAAAAGAGCAGAAGGTTCCTCAAACAACATCAACGTGGTGAAAAGGCTGATTTCCCAGCCCCAGAGCGAGGAAGTTCCCTGGTTAGGAGGCTGGAAAAGTTACAGATCCCATAAAACCCGAGGTGGATGAATCCCCTGCCTTGGCACTGCTGAGTGCCTGGTGTTTACCTTTATCCCCATTTATTCCCATTTATTCCTGAGGCAATTCCCTCCCTCCCCAGCTCCCACAAAGGGCACCTTACGTAAGTGACATTTGGCTGGGCACAGGTGAGGCTGCTCCATGTCCTGCATCCCAAAATCCCCAAAATTTCCCCAGCACGTCCAGGGGTTCAGCTGGACCCCCCCACCAGCACACAGGGAACACCCCCCAGACAGTCCAAGGAAACGCTGGAGCACAGGGAAACACAGAAAATGGGAATATTGTAAATTAAACTGAAGCTGGCTTTGGTGTGTGGTTTGTGCTGAGGGTGTCCTCACACACTCAAACACTCCTGGAGCCTTTGAAGAGATTTTAAAAACCCCTTTTGAGAGTGATTTCCTTAATTTCTACATTTATTTCTTTCTCATCTGAGCTTAAAACACTTCCAAACCACCTGATGTTAAAATCTCCTAAAAACTGAGTTGAAAACCTTCCCTTTTTTTTTTTTTCTCCATTCAGAGGGATCTCACCTCCTTTCCAAGCTGATCCAAGCTCCATTCATAAACGAAATATTTGAATTCTTTTTTTTTTTCCACCCAAACAACACAGATGCTGAGCCTGGTCCCACTGCGCTCCCCTAATTCCCAGCTGGACCATCTCTCCCTCATTTCTCTGGACTGGCTGCTGGGCTCAGATGAGCTCCATGACAGATGTTGCAGGGAATTAATGTGAAATAACCCCAAACACCGGTGACTCCAAGCAATTAAAATCCCTCCAAGAACTGCTCCGGAGCCGCTACAGCTCATGACCAGCTTGAGGTTGTTATTGCTGCTTGGATTTAAATTAAAAACAAACAGCAACAACAACAAAAACACCCAAAACAAACAAACAAATTGAAAAAAAAATTCAGGAAATCTTCAGGATTCCAGAATTCTAAAGGAATGGGAAAGTGATGGATTTATGGCTGTGTGAGGAGGGATTAAAAAATTCACATTACTCGAAGTTTTCTGGTTCAATTCCCACACTCAACTGGTGCGTATTTTGGGATTTAAAAGGTGGATGCAGCAAAACACATCCAGAGGAAATTTAGGAGATGAACCAGGGAGATGCTCACGGATTTTCCTGGATTTTATTTGACTTCTGGACGGCTGTTTATGGTTTAAGCAGGATAAGTGACCCTCAGAGGCAGCCCCAATCAATGTAATGGCCCCCAGATCGACTGTTTGGGGTTAGAGATTTGTGGGGATGGGAAAGAAACCTCTCAGCCAGGATTCCCTTGGAAAAAAAAGGTGGGAAAGAGGGAGATTTGTAGCCAGCAAAAACCGTCTCAAAGCCTTTTCCAGGATTTAAGTCTGAGAGTGCCCTGCTCGAATCACCCTGAGCTGGGAGAGTGAAGGAAAAGACGTGACCTGAAGGCTCTGAGATGAATTCCTGGGCTCTGAAATGTGTTCTGAGATGAATTCACGGGTCCTGAGGTGAATTCATGGGCTCAGAAATGTGTTCTGAGATGAATTCACAGGTCCTGAAATGAACTGATGGGCTGTGAGATGAATTCCTGGGTTCTGGTATGAATTCACAGGCTCTGAAATGAATTCCTGGGTTCTGAAATGAATTCACGGGTCCTGAAAAGAAATGATGGGCTCTGAAATGAATTCCTGGGTTCTGAAATGAATTCCTGGGCTCTGAAATGAATTCATGGGCTCTGAGACGAATTTCTGGGCTCTGCCATGAATTCACGAGTGCTGAAATTACACCATCGGCTCTGAAACGAACTAACGGGCTACGAAATAAATACACGGATGGCGAAATGAATTCCCGGGCTCTGCAACGAAACCCCGGGCTCTGCAATGAAACCCCGGGCTCTGCAATGAAGCCCCGGGCTCCCCCGCACGAGCACAGGGCGCCGGGGAAAGTTGCCGTCTGCCGCCTTTGTTCCCGGGAATAAAGGGCTGGATTTCTCCCGGAGCACGGCGCCTGCACACGCCGGCGATGGAGGCCCCGGCATGAACCATCATCCCCCGCCCGCTCCTCTCCGCTCCCTTCACCCGGCAGCGACCCGCGCTCCTTCTCCCCCGCTTCAAACCCCCACAGCTCCGCCGCTTTCCAACCCGGCTTAAAGCCAGTTTAAACCCGGGCAACGGGCTTACCATGTGTGTGCCACCGTGAAGCGCCGGCGCTGGCGGATGCTTTTGTTCACCAGCAACTTTCTGAAGAAGCACGGGGAGTTCCTGGGCGAGCTGCGGGGAGAAATCTTTGGCGACGTGGGTCTGTTCCCGGGCAGCTTGGGCAGCTCCAGCTCCAGGTGCATCTGCTCCTTGAAGGTCCTGATGTAAACCTCGGCCTCGGGAGCGGCGATTTCCCGGGAAGGATCCCTGGCCGTCATCGCTGCGAGGAGCTCAGGGACGGCCACGGCCGAGCATCCCCCGAGCCCCGGCGCTGGGAACGCGGAGCTGCCTCCCCCCAGAATTCACCCAAATCCACGGCGGAAGGATGCCGCAAAGCCCCGGCTCGCCGAGCGCTTTTTATTTTTTTCCTGGGGAAGACGCTGCCCGTGGTGTTGTTGTTGTTGTTGTTGTGGCCGCTCGTGAGAAATTCAGCACGCTGTGCTTCGGCATCCCGCCCTCCCCGAGCGGGAAAAGCGGCGGGATTTTTGGGGATGGGCGCCGGGAATCGCGCAGCCCGCCGGTCCCGGGGCTTTCATTGAGAATTAGTTTTGCCCGCACGGCGCTGGCTCCACCCGAGGCGCGCTCATTGGCTCGGGGCGGTTTTGACAACCGGGCTCCGTCCTGCCCTCTCGGCGCTCCCAGGGAATTTTAAGGACCTGTCCAACATCCCGCTATTGCTCCCGGGCACTCCCCCGAGCTCTGGGAGCGCTGAGAGCGGAGAGAAAGGCGGAAAGGGAATAAAAAACAAAGGCGAGGGATGCTATCCCGCAGGAACAAAGGCTGCGGCAGGGATTCCCGCTCCGGGGAAAGGCTCCACCGTCCCGGGATGCAGAGCCAAAAATAACCCCTCTGCCAAATCAAAGCACGGGGGAGCCGGCAGCTCCCTCCCAAGTTAATTCCAATGGTTTTTAGAGTCTGTGTACTTCAAACAGAAAAAAAAAAAACGGGAATTTTATCATGGATATAAACGCCGTGAAAGCAATTCCTGCTTTTCCAAGGATAAACAGCAACGCGGAGGTAAGGAAGTTAAAGACAAGGAGCTGAGAGCACAATAAATCCGTGAGGGAGGGAGGGAGGGACATGGTTTGGAAGGGTCACAACGAGGGGACCAAACCCGCAAACGCAATGAGTGTTTTTGCAGGAGGAGGAGCCAGGGAGAGGAAAGTGCTCTGGTTGCTCAGTGCAGGCATCGATCACGCAGCAAATCCCTGCCCATTCCAGCGGGTTTTCCGTCAGATATCCCAAAACACTGGACAGGAACAGCAGCGTGCCTTCCCCAGCTTCCAGCAAAGCCTCATCCCGGAGAAATTCCCTTCAGAGGAGATCCCACCCAACCCGCCCTCAGCCCTATTCCCGGTTATTAAAAACCAAAATGAACCAAAATATCTGCCCAAGCCTTTCATAAGGGCGCTGGAACTGCAGCGGGATTTAATCCTGAGAGGTTCAGGCAGCAGCAGAACGGGAATATTGGAGGATTTAGGAATTTTGGGGTGGTAGGCTGGGATCTGTTACTGCACCGACAGGCAGGGGGAGAGAAATGGGAACCTGGGGGCTGAAAGGGGAATCAAATCCACACAAATGCTTCGGAGCTGGAATTCCCAACAGAAATAAAAATGGAATTCCAAACAGAACTAAAATCTGGAATTCCCAATAGAAATAAAAATGGAATTCCCACTAGAAATAAAAAAAAATGGAATTCCAAGCAGAAATGGAAACGAACTTTCTAACTCTAATGGGATATGAGAGGGGGTTTGTGAGGACACACCTGGTACTGGAGAAATTTCCATGCCTTTTCCTAAAGCTTTTCCAAGGGCAGGGAGAACAGGAGGGAAATGACATTTTAAAAGCAATAAAACCGTTTCCCGGCGTGTCCATTAAGGAAATGCTTCCCATCATTCGGCCACCCATCAATCATTAAGGACCTGGCAGCCCCAGAGCCTGGCCCAGGTCCTGTGCTGGGATGGGCACAGAAATTCCAGAGGATGGAGCTGATGAGGAGGGAGAGGAAGAAAAGCTCCATTCCCTTGGGAAAGCAGGAGGAGAGGGAATACAAAGTGTCACCCATGCAGGGAGCTGGAATGCAGGAGCTTCTCCAAGCCGAGGTTGTTTGGAGCACTTTGAAGGCTGATCCTGAGCACAGCAGATTTTTTTTCCCAACACTTTCCAGCTCCTGGTGGCAATGGATCCACACTTCCCTGAGAAAATTCCCTGGGGAAGGTCCCAGCACAGCTGTCCTGGAGCTCTGGCTCCCAGCCCTCACCATTCTGGTGTTCTCCACACACACACAGGACCCTGCAGCCAACATCTCCCAGTTCTCCAGGGATTTACAGCCTGGAATTCTGGCCAGACACTGGGCTTCACTCCGGGATGAGCCAAGAGGAGGTGAGAACCAGACACTGGAGATGGAAATCTGGCAGGAAAGGTGGGGTCTGAAAATCCTGGCAGGAATTCCCTGTGTTTGCAGGGAACAGAGAGCACCCAGGGCACTCAGAGCTTCTGGGGGGTTCGTGGAACCCTGGAATGGGTTGGGTGGGAAGGAACTTAAATCTCATCCAGTGCCATGGCAGGGACACTTCCACTATCCCAGGCTGCTCCAACCTGGCATTGGGCACTGCCAGGGATCCAGGGGCAGCCACAGCAAATCTGGGAATTCCATCCCAGCCTCTCCCCACCCTCCCAGCCAGGAATTCCTTCCCATTATCCCATCTTCTCCTCTGGGAAGCCTTTCCCTGTGTCCTGTCCCTCCATCCCTTGTCCCCAGTCCCTCTCCAGCTCTCTTGGAGCCCCTTCAGGCCCTGCCAGGGGCTCTGAGCTCCCCCTGGAGCTTCTCCTCTCCAGGTGAGCACCCCCAGCTCTCCCAGCCCGGCTCCAGAGGGGCTCCAGCCCTGCAGCAGCTCCGGGGATTCCTCTGGAATCTCTCCAGCAGCTCCAGGTCCTGCTGCTGTTGGAGCCCAGGGCTGGGGCAGCTCTGCAGGTGGGGCCTCACCTGAGAGGGACAGAATCCAGCCCAGTCTCACCCAGCACCACTCCCAACCCTCCCAGGGCTGTTTTCCACCTGTTCATCCCAAGCCTGGATTGGACCCTGGGAGCGCAGGGCCATGAAAAATGATTCCCAGGCAAATCCCTGTTCCCTGAAAACCCCAGGAACAGCCCAGGCCTGCACTGATCTGTCCATCACCACGGATTATTGTCTGCAGAGGAACAATTCCATTGGAAAAGGGATCAGAAAATTGAAGGAATCGTCGAGGAGGCGGAAAAGATGATGGAAGGGAAAGCTCCTGGCAGGAAAATGAGACCGCTTGGAAGAGAAAGGAAACAATTAAGGAAACTTTCAGAAGTTTTAAGTGCATTTGGGTGAGATTCCATCCCCGCTTCCCGACTCAACTGAGGAGTCTGGAAGTGCTGAAAGTTTTAATACATTCGATTAAAATAACTGAAAGGGTGGGAAACAACATTCCCGAGCCTGCAGCTCCTCATCAAAAGCTGATCCTGAGTGTGCCGAGAGCAATTGCTAAGCAACAAGAACACATCTTTTTTTTTTTTCTTTTTTTTCTCTTTGGCAGCACCATTATTTACCTGTTCCCGAGTCCTGCCAGGCAGGATGGAATAAAACACCAGGGAAAAGGGAATTTTGCAGCGTCCTGCACGCTCCAGGGGCAAAGGAAAAGCTTTTAGTTGACTTCTCACTGCGCTCTCAGCCAGAGGAATTGGAAAATTCTTCCTCAGAGTGCATTTAGATAAAAACAGTCAGGAATTCCCCCTCCCTCTTGCTGCAGTCGCTGCTCCATCCATCCCAAGGGCTTCCCAAAAAGATTCCATCGACCCCAGAGCAAATTAATTAGAGGAATTATTTCAAGGGATTGCGCTTCGCTGGTGCTGCTTGGGCTTCTTCTTTTCCAAGCGAGGAAACCCGGGGGAAAACGTATTTTTAATCAAGTACTAAGTACTCCTTTCCCAAAATCCTGGCTGATAGGATTCCCTCTTTCACAGCAAAAAAAAATAAAATCTTTATTAAACTTCCAAACGATCTGAAAATTAAGATTATTCTTTATAAAACATAAAGCACAGATCCTCTCTGTGTGTTTTAATTGTTGTTCAGTAATTTGTTGTTTAATCCATGGAATATCCATGTGCTCCTGGAGCAACAAGGAGCTGTTCCTGAATTAGTTCTGGAATTACACACACAGCAGGGTTTCCTTGGCTTAAATCAAGCCCAGGATTGGGAATGGCAGGAGAGATGGACAATTCCAGAACATTTATTAAAGCTGAGGATGCACAAGGGAAGGATTCAAACCCTTAAAATCCCTTTTAGACTAAAATTAGACCCCATTTAATGGAGGAAAAGGCCAGGACATGATGGAATTTCACAGCGGTGTCCCTACTTCAGGTGGATTTCTGCCAAATGGGTTGGGAAAGGATCCATGATGGATTTTCCAGGAGAGAAATTCCAGGAGCCAAGCAGCTCCATTAGCTCTGGGAGAGATGAGCCTGAAGAGGAGGCAGGGCAATCAGCCAAAGCACATTCCCAGTAGGAAATAAATGGAAAACAGGAATGTCTGGCTTTGGAAAATGAGATTTTGAGGGAGAGCAAACCAAGCTAAGGCAGGAAAAAAAAAAACAAAACCATAAAACAACAACTTTTTCTTGGTCTAAACCAACACAGTGACCGGAGAGAGAGAAATAAAAAAAAAGAGGGAATGAGAAGGAATGAGAGAGCGGAAAACACGGGAATCGTCGTCTGTACTGGAAAATAACTGGGTTACAGAGGCAGCAGCAGAGCAGGGAATAAACCTGCAGTGGAAATGTCACGGGAGTGACAGGGATGTGATCCTCGGCTCAGCCCCTGAGGCGGCAGCTGCGGCTGCCAGGATGAGCCAGCGCCGGGAACAAATCACAGCAACCCCGGGAACGGGAGACAGGCCGAGATCAGGGAAAAGGAATCACAGAGAGAAACGTCGGGAGCGAGACAAGGAGAACATCAAGGAGCTGGAAATGAGGGAAGGGAAGCAGCCGGGGAAAAGAGATGCCAGGGAACGGGGCTGGAATGTGGAAGTGGATTAAAATGTCAGGAGGAGGAATGACAGGCGAGGCTGCGAGGAAGGAGAGGAGAAGGTGGAGATGTGGAAAGGAGAGCTGGGAGCAGAGAAGCTGGAGAAGATCCCCAGGGAATGCAAAGCCGCAGGGCAGGATGTGGTGGTGGCACAGAACTGGAGCCTTTGCAGGGATGGAGCAGCTCTGGAGACACAACAGGAGTGGAGGAAAAGGGAGAAGAAAGGAGAGGAGCAGGGAAGTCACCAATACAGGAGGAAATTATCCAAAATAGAATTAATTTTTTCCCTTATTTCCCTTCCATCACATCCAAGAGATGCCCTGTGTCCATCCCATTGGAGACTGCCCCTAATTCCATCAGGGACAGACCAGTCCTAGTTAATCCCACTCCATCCTAGTCCCAGTTTAACTCCCTCAGAGCAGCAGCAAATCCGCTGCTACGCCCGACTTAACCACCCCATTGGCTTTTTAACCACCCCACCCACCTCTGGGGGGTTACAATGGTGATTCCACCTGAAAACCAGGAATTCAGCACTGGAATTGGAGCTGCACTGGATCAGCCACATCCCCCTGCAAGGCAGGAGAGCAAAGCCCCCCTTCCAGAACACACAGCAAAGCCCCAGGGTTTAACAGGAGTAAAAAGGGGACAGCAAAGAAATGATTGGGAGCATCATCCCTTAAAGTGTGAAGAGATGGTGGTGATTATCCCAGAGATAATCCCTGGATCCCTGGAAGTGTCCAAGGCCAGGCTGGATGGGTTTGGAGCAGCCTGGGATGGTGGAAGGTGTCCCAGCTCATGGCATGAGATGAGAAAATCCTTAAGATCCCTTCCAACCCAAACCAGTCTGGAATTTTATATCATAAAAAATATCTCCAACCCTCCCTTCATCATCCCTTTTGAACAGAAGGCTGAACAAAATCCCAGCAAAATCTTTCCAGCCCAAAAGCAGAAGGTTTCGTGGTGTTCAGCTGGTTGATTTTTAAGGGGGAAAAAAAAATCTCCCCCCTCCCAAAAAAACCCACCTGCCTTTGCATCTGCTGCCTCACGGGCTGAGCTTCTGAAAGATGGCTCCAGCACAGAAAACTGGAAATTACATGTTTGAGGATTTTCCTTCTCCTTCCCTGAGCATTTCCTGCTGCATGAGAAACAGGAGTCCATCCCTAATTACAGGTTTGCATGACAAATTCCCCACGTCTGAGAGGCAAAGGAAAAAAAATTAATAACAATCCGCTGTTATTTAGATTGCTGTTGGGGGATGAGGTTGTTTTATATTTAGGAGTTTAAAATTATCCAGTCTGGATCTTTATTCCCATAGATTTAGTGTCTGCTGGAGTTTTTGGGAAGGGAATTTGTGGTTGGGAAACCGACGAAAAACGGAACAAAGCTAACCAAAAAAATTAATTAAACCAACCAAAAAGCGGAACAAAACCGATCAAAAACTGAACAAAACTAACCAAAAACTGAACTAAACCAAAAACTGAACAAAACCAACCAAAAAATGGAACAAAACCAACCAAACACTGACCAAAACCAACCAAAAACTGAACTAAACCAACCAAAAACTGAACAAAACCAACCAAAAACTGAACTAAACCAACCAAAAATGGAACAAAAACAATGAAAAAATGAACTAAACTAACCAAAAACTGAGCAAAACCAACCAAACACTGAACAAAACCAACCAGAAAATGGAACAAAACCAACCAAAAACTGAACAAAACCAACCAAAAACTGAAATAAACCAACCAAAAACTGAACAAAACAGAAAGCTTTCCTGCACTAAAACACCCAGAATATCAAGAAGGCCAAGAGGGCCCAGAATAATTTCCACCTCAGTCCCAAAATCCCGATTTCCATCTTCAGGAAATATTCCCTGGGCGTGTGGGGCGGTTGGATGATCCTCTGCTGACCCCGAATTAACTAATCCCGACATCAGGCAGGCCCTGCCTCTGTTTGAGCCAAGCTTTCCAAGGTGTTCCCTGGCACAGGAACAACTCTTTGCCCTCAGAACACGCACGAAGCGTTTGGCAACACCAGCAAAAACCTGGTGCCTTTCCCTTCCCCATCGTCCTAAACTGGATTTGGGAACAGGTTTTTTTTTTTCCCCATATTAAATCCCCCACAAAACACGATTTATCTGCCAAAAACAAAAATAAAATTACAATTTCATGCCTTTTTTTTTTTTTTTCTCTTCCAGGTATTTCTGCCGTTCCCTCCCGGTAACTGGGAATCAATTGATATTTATAAATTCATGATAAATTTATATCGTTTCGACTTTTGTTGTCAGATTATATAAACCCCCAGGGCGTGATGTAAGAAGGGGAATTTGCTTAGCAACTTGGGATTGTGCCTGGTTTATTCCCAGAGAACACTGAGATGCCTCCTATACATCCAGAGTGAGTAATCCCATATGTCAGAGCGATCTGTGGTAATGGGTGATTATTTCCTCATTTCACACCTATAAATTACATAAATTACGAATAATTCCAGGAGGGGGATATTTGTAATATATTACCAAAACAATTCAATTTATTCCTCACAGGCAGAGAGACCTCCAGGGTGACTCCAGAGAAGGGAGAAGTTGATGGAAAAAAACCTGAAAATTTCGTATATTCTGATGTGAAAAGGTTTTGTGTTAATACAGAGATGGAGCAGGGAAAGACTCCTCCATGGAAAGGGTTTTTCCAGTGGTGGGATCTCCATTCCTGGAGGGATTTCAAAGCTGTGTGGATGTGACACTTGGATGGACTTGATGAGCTTTTCCAACCTAAATAATTCCATGATTTTTTAATACAACAACAACAAAAAAAACCCAAATATTGCTCTGTCACCAGAATAATCCCGTGGATCCAATCCAGGCACCCACTTTGCCTGGCAATTTTTGCATCCTGCCACAGATTCCCATGGAAAACAGCCCAAAATAAAGGGACAAAAAGGAATCCTGGAGCACCCCCCTCCTCCTTGCCACAAAAGGATTGAAATCATCATCACGAGCCAACAAATTTCTCCAATATTGGTCCCACACTGGCTGAGGAACAGAAAATCCCACCATCAATCCAAAGCTTTTGCTTTTTCCTCCTGCTTTTCCAGGCTTTTGGTTGGTTTACAGAACATAATTCCGGTTTCATTCCAGTCATTTTGATTTCCTTGTGCCTCGGATCATCTCCCCCTCGGATTAACCAGAATCAGTTATATAAAGCGGATTTTTTTACAGCTATTATTTCCCCTAAGGAATTCCAAGGAAAAACTCCCAACATTCCCTGTTCAACACCTCCAGCTTTGCCAGTGCCTCATGTTTTGGAGCTGGGAAAGAGCAGGATTTGCTCCGTGGTCGGAATTCCCAGAAAGCTTTGTCCTTTAATTAAAGGAATAAATCCACAGCCAGAAATCCTCGAGAGCGGCTCGGTGCCACTGCCAATAAAAACAGGGTCAGCGAGGAGGTGGCCAAGGAAATCAAACATTCCACGATTTTTTTTAAGGGATAAAAAGTCTCCAGTGGTGGATAAAAAAGCCTCTGGAGCTGCAGTGGCTCAGGGACAATCCTGCATTCCCAACGCTCTGGTTATTCCAGTGACATTCCCAGTGTTGTCCAGGCCTCTGTTCAAAATATTCCAGCAGGGAATCGTCACAAAATTTAGATCTGGGAATATTTCAGATGTGGATGCTGGAAACACATCAGGGAAGGTCCAAAGGCATCGGAGGGCCCCAGGTGGAGATGGACCATGAGGAATTTGGGAAACTGAAGGAGAAACTTGGCCACAAGTGTTTAAAAATGGGATTTATTTGGTGAGTTTTGCTTGGGGAATCACAAAATCACAGAATCACAGGATCATTAAGGTTGGAAAAGAAGTTTAGGATCAGCAAGTCCAACCCTCAGCAGCACCACCTCATTGTCCACCACTGAGCACATCCCCAGGTGTTACAAACCAAAAACTGACCTAAACCAACCAAGAACTGAATGAAAACAAAACCTGAAAGAAGTCAACGAAAAACTGAACAAAAATTACCAAAAACTGGACAAAATCAAGCAAAAACTGAATGAAACCAACCAAATCCTGAACGAAACCAATGAAAAACTGAACGAAACCAACGAAAAACTGAACGAAACCAACCAAAACCTAAACAAAGCCAATCAAATTCTGAACAAACACACAAAAAACTGAACAAAACCAACCAAACACTGAACAAAAGGAACCAAAAACTGACCAAAACCAAATCCTGACCAAAACCAACCAAATCCTGAACAAAACCAACCAAACACTGAATAAAAGGAACCAAAAACTGAACCAGACCAACGAAATCCTCAACAAAACCAGCCAAGTCCTGAACTAAAGCAACCAAGTCCTGAACTAAACCAACCAAATCCTGAACAAAACCAACCAAATCCTCAACAAAACCAACCAAAACTGAACAAGACCAACCAAATCTTGAACAAGACCAACCAAAACCTGAACAAAACCAACCAAATCCTGAACAAAACCAACCAAATCCTGAACAAAACCAACGAAATCCTGACCAAAACCAACCAAACACTGAACAAAACCACCCAAACGCTGACCAAAGCCAACGTAAAGATGGAACGAGGGAAGATCTGTGCTGGGAGGGCCCTGAGGGCTCAGCCCCCCAATCCCCCACCCCCGGACACCCCAGGGATGAAGTCCCGGAGCAGCAGCCGAGCTGCAGCAGGCTCTGCAGGTGACAACACACGGGCTCCGCTCTTCCCTCGCAGATGAGTTATCATTAGTCAGAAAACCCCGTCAAACCTCCCGTCTGATTCAGCTTTTCCATCAGCTCCCATCGCCACCACTTCCATTTATTTTCTCTTCCAGCGAGGGGGAAGTTTGAAGAAAACATTTCAGAGGCTTCGTTGTCTCCTGCTGATTAACGGTGACTCATTTCTCCCCCCCTTTTTTTTTTCCACACACATCCCAAGCTGTCTTTTTTGCACTCAGCGTTGAGGTGTATAATTAAAATTGAATCATTAAAAGCCTTTTTTTTTTTTTCCCCCCCTTTTTTTTTTGTGTGTGTGTGCTTCTGTTTTCAACCACTTTCATCTCCAGGCAAAACCTCCGAACTTCCAGGCTCATCCTTAAGGAAATTATTGGGATCACCTTGCAATTCATACAGAAAAAAAGGGGAGGGGATGTTATTTGGGAGTATTTTCGAGTAAAATCCAACGGGTTCGATAAAAGGGAAAGGAATGGAAAAGATCAGGTGGTAACAAGGAAATGAAAGTTGTGGACAAAAAGGGATTTTGAAATCACCGTGATTTTAATTCCTGACCTATGATTAATCCATCTGAAAAAAACTCTTCTGGGTAACTACACCTCGCATTAATCATAGTTCTTTTTATTTAGAGCTCGGAGAAAACATAAAAATGAAGTTTTCTGAAGCTGCAAGAGCTTCAGGAACTGATGGCACCAGCCAAAAAAATCTAACTATAGGCAGACCAAACACTCCTCTGGGTATTTTCAGTTGAGAAATAACAGCAGAGTCAAGTCGGACGGAGCAAAATTACCCTTTTTTCCCCCCAGGTTTTTTTGGGATGGGCTGGCATTTGGAATGACACAGCAGCTGTGACCTTGGGATACTCGGCCTGCCCAGGTTTTTTTGGGATATAAAGGATTTTTGGGGTTTATTTTGACAGAAGATGTCCAGGGTTTGGGGTGGGATGTCAGATGTGACCCCTCAAACCCCGAGGGCCTCGCGCCGCCGTGGTTTGGGTTCATTGCTGTGACTGAGCCTGGATTCCACACGGGAATAACCCCATTCCAATCATGGGTATTCCCTGGGGGAACACCACAAAATATTGGGAATAAACCCATCCCAACCAAGGATATTCCTTGGGGAAACACTACAAAATATTGGGAATAATCCCATCCCAACCAGAGATATTCCCTGTGGGAACACTTCAAAATATTGGGAATAACCCCATCCTAAACCTGACAGGAGATGGAATATTCCCTGTGGGAACACTTGGGAATAACCCCATCCCAACCATGAATATTCCCAGTGGGAACACTTCAAAATATTGGGAATAACCCCATCCTAAACCTGACAGGAGATGGAATATTCCCTGTGGGAACACTTGGGAATAACCCCATCCCAACCAGAGATATTCCCTGTGGGAATACTCCAAAATATTGGGAATAACCCCATCCCAATCATGGATATTCCCAGTGGGAAAACACTACAAAATACTGGGAATAACCCCATCCCAACCCTGCCAGGACATGGAATATTCCCTGTGGGAACACTTGGGAATAACCCCATCCCAACCAAGCCAGAAATGTGGGATATTCCCTGTGGAAACACCTCACAACATGAGGAAACACCAAATTTCATGGAAGTCGTTTCCCCAGATTCTCCATCGCCATTTCCTCCTCCAGGTCTCTGTGAGGAGATAAGATGGCAGCGACGAGGCCAACAAATCCAAGGAATTTCCTCTTCCCGCACCCATCTGGGGATTTCAAACGGATTTAAACTCTAATTTCTACGATCCACCTGCAGATAAAACCAGGGGCTCTCATCTCCCAACAACATTCCCAGTTTTTTGAGGGATCTCGGCTCTCCAAGATCCCCCCAAATCCCGAGTTCATTCCCAGGAAAAAAGCCCTGAACAGACCAGGAAATATTTCCAGCGACTGAAAAGAAAATCCCAGAGCAGAAAATCTCTGAGATATCGTTGGGAAACTTTGGGAAAATCCCAGGAATTCTGAGTTTCAGGATGAGATTTCCACAGACATTTCCCAGAAACCTCATTTCCCCTGCAGATTTTGGGATGTTGTGAGGGAACGTCCCTGACCTGCTTTTCCAAGGTAAGGGAATGCCCCCCGGAAATGCGGAGCGGGATTTTGAAATCCAGGCAGGATGTTCAATCAGAATAATTGATCCTGCTCATTAGCACCAAAAAAACCCCAAAAAAACCTGATGGGATTTATGGGAATTCTCAGTGTTTTGAACTAGGTGATGTCCATTCTGTGATTTCAATAATTTTAATTATCTGTATGAAAATTAAAACCCCGTTTTGAAGTATTTTTTTCCCTCAGGTTTTTTATTTTTCACACCACACGGGAAGCCAGCTCATCTCTTTCTTCCTTTTTTTTTTCCCCTATTCCAAGCTTGCAGCACATTCCTTCAGTTCTTATCTCCTGGAATCTGAAATTATCTAAGAAATAAAACTCCAATTTCTCAGGGCATCATCACAAGGTCTGCAACAGCATCGAAAAAAAAGAAAATTAAAAAAGAAACCAACATATTTCTCCAAAACATCATCTCCTTCTGAATTTCTGGGATTCATCTCACGATTCCTGTTAAATCTTCCCAAAGATTTCCTTTCACCCACGGGATATGGAAGGAGTTTCAGCCTCGGGTCTCCCCGCCTGATTCCAGCTTTGTTATCCTTAATTCTCCGTGCAAATCTCATCCCCTTTATCATCCCAACTTCCCTTATCTACCCCTCAATTAATCCCCACTTATCTGGCCCTCAATTCACTCCCCTTTGATCAATCCCCCCTAATTAATTCCCATTTGATCAACCCCTCAATTAATTCCCGACAGCTTCCCGGGGAGGCCGAAGCCAGGATTCCCGAGGAAGGTTCGGAGTAACCCAAAATTATCCCGAATTTTGGATCGATTGAGCTTTTAACGGTTTTAATTTCAGCTGGTTTTAATTTCCTGCCCGTCACCACCATCTGGAGAACAACGTGGGTACTACAGGAGTGGAGACCGAGGTGATTTATCCCAAATTCCAGGAAGGTTTCCAGGCGGATGTGGGGGGATAGGATCGATCCCTTCATGTTTTCCTTACAGATTCTCATCTTCAGGTTCCCCCAATAAAATGATTCCAGGAGAAAAAAAGTCATAAATGAGGGATAATGAGGCAGTCAATCTGTATTTTAATAGGTATTAATTAAATTAAGTATTATTAATTAAATTAAGTATTTCTTCCCATATCCTAAATATTTACCGGCCTCTCTAGCCCCTAAAAAAGTACATTCCAATATTTAATATTAAACCAGATCGACTCCTCGTGGAATTCTTAAAGCTTTGATCTCCTCACTCTTTGGGATTCACCATAAATCCCAATTTTTGTTTCAACATCAAATTTTGCTGCAAAAACCCTTCAAAATACCCAAATATTCCCCCAAAGCTGAGGGGAACTGGGGAGAAATGGTGGGAAATAGTGGCCTGATGCCAAATCTAACCCAGGAGATGCTGAGCAAAAAAAAAATTGGGAAAAAAAAAAACCTCTTTAGGATGCTCCAAGTGTAGCTACAAATTTATTCTTCACACCCTCACTCTTCCCTCCTGCCTGGATTTCTTATCACAAAGCTGGAGTTAGAAAATACGGAGCAGGATTGGGGAAAACATTGGAACAACTTGGATGAAAATAGGGACAGAAATTGTGCAAAAGGAGCTTGGAAGGTTTCTCCACTCAGATTGTCACCTGAAAATCTCTATCCCGTGTCCCTGCTGCCTTGCAGGGTCCATAAAAACTGTTTTGTGGGAATATTCCATTTCTTTTCCACAAAAAATATAATTATATCACAGCTGGTTTGGAGCTGCTGCTTTGGGATCTGCCTCTCTTGGTTTTTTCACTGTCTCCAGAAACATCTTCCCTGTTTTATCCTCTATTTTTTATTCAAATCTTTGATTAATTTGGTTTTTGGATCACTAATAAGCAAATCCATGATCTTCACCAACCTTAACACTCCATGATTCCATGGCTGTGCTCCCTGAGAGGGTGGGAGGAATTCCAGAGGGAAGAACTGCCTGGAATGGGACAGGGCTCAATGCTAACCTGGTCCAGAACCCCTTAATGCCTAAAACTTCAATAAAAAATGGGAATTTTAAGCCCAGTTTTTGTAGGATCAGATGATATAAGTGGTCAGGGAGGGGAGGATTAGGACTGAAATAAAAAATGGGAATGTTCAGCCCAGTTTTTGTAGGATCAGCTGATCCAAGTGGTCAGGGAGGTGAGGATTAGGACTGAAATAAAAAATGGGAATGTTCAGCCCAGTTTTTGTAGGATCAGCTGATNATTAGAACTGAAATTAAAAAACGGGAATTTTAAATCCAGTTTTTGTAGGATCAGCTGATACAAGTGGTCAGGGAGGTGAGGATTAAACTGAAATTAAAAAACGGGAATTTTAAGCCCAGGTTTTGTAGGATCAGCTGATCCAAGTGGTCAGGGAGGTGAGGAGGATGCAGAAAGAGGAGCTGGGACAGAGCCGCACCCCAGTCACAGCAGCACCTCCCAGTTCCTGTGGAAAACCGGGAATTTCAGGGCACTGCAGGAACAGCAACAACCTGAGCAGCGCTGTCACACACCGCCCCAGGAAAATCCACACGCACAGGGAAAGAGGAGCAGCGATGCCCTCTTGTGTTCCAAGGGATAAATCCAGGATAAATTTCTCCCCAACCATGGACAGAGGCGCATTCCAAGCTCAGAGCGAGTCCATCCTTTCAAGCCCAGCACTGTCAGGAATGCAAATTCCCGCCCCCACAAAAGGGAACATTCACACAATCCCCACAAAGGTGAACCGACCCTTTTATCACCCAAATTCCCGACCCATTAAACGGAGAAAACTCATTTGGTTGCGTTTTTCCCAGCAATGAAAAACCTGGACAAAAGCTCCTGCAATTCCTCTATCTCAGCTCTTCCAGGGCAGTTTAGAAATCCTATTTTTCAGCGGGAAAACTCTTTCCAAAGGACTTGAACAAACGGATTTGGGATGTCACCTCTAGAGCTGTTCAAATGGAAAGTGCTGAGCTGGACAGAAACCCGGATTCCAGCCTGGAATAATGATGGGAACATGAGCAAACGGAGCCAGGAGAGGAAAGTTTAGAATCTAAAACCGATCCTAAACCCAAGTGTGAGCACAGAATTTAAGGTGCAATCAATACAATCTCAGTATTCCATGAAAACCAGGACACCCATCCTGATTTTGCCAGGAAATCCAGCTCCAGGAACACCCAAGGCTTTGCCTTCCCCCTCTCCCTCTGGATTAACTCCCTTGTTTTGGCACTCGACACCAGTTCCAAGTGTGGGTCTCACCTCGGAGCAGCCCCCTTGTAATCAGATCTCTGATGTTTTTTTTAGGATTTATCTCGAGTTTATGGGGTCCTCTACAGTTGTACAAACACAGAGGGTGCTGAGCTCAACAGAAACCCAGATTCCAGCTGGGAAGAACGACAGGAACATGAACCAGCAAATGCAGCTGAGAGCGGAGCATTGATAAACCAGAGCCTAAAACTGACTCTAAACCCAAAGCTGAGAGCACAGAATTTAAGGTCACCTCAATATTTCTATGACAAGCAGGACACACATCCTGATTTTGCCATAAAATCCAAATCCAGCACAGGAGAACTCTCCTCTCCCTCTGGATTAATTCCCTCGTTTGGGCACTTCACCCCAGTTCCAATTTTGGGATTCACCTTGGAGCATTCCCCTTGTACTCCGATTTTTTTCTTGGGGATTTATCCCAAGCTTAACTTTAGATCCCAGGGGGGTTTCTCCAAGCCAGGGGTTTTAGATCCCCTGGGGGTTTTTCCTTCCAAAAGGAAAACATCCTTTTCCTCAACCCCTTGTGGGAGAGTTCAGCACCATCCTGAGCTGGCCTGGGTGCAAAGTTAGGAACACAAACCCTCTGGCTGACACCTGAATCAGAAATTTCAGGTTTTTAACACAGTAGAATTTCAAAAAACCATAAAAATAATTTGGTTTACAAACTCATATCCCCGATACAACAACTGATAGAGGTTGATTAATCAGATTAATATATATAAGATGATTAGATGTGTGTTTGTAATAAAAAAGAAGGGAAAAAAGCGAATTTGAAACCAGAAAATGAACAAGGGAATTAATTAATTACTAAAAGCAGAAAGGGGAATCAGAAGCTTCAGGAGAGGAAATATTTACATTTTACCTTTTAACTAAGCAAAATTTCAAAAACCCATAAAAATAATTCGTTTTACAAACTTATATCCGTGATACAACAAACTGACAGAGGTCGATTAACCAGAAATACATCCATGAGATAACTGGACAAAAAAAGGAGGTAAAAAAAGCCAATTTGAAACCAGAAAATGAGAAAGTGAACGAATTAATGACCAAAAGCAGAGCTGGAGGAGACTCACCAGTCGTGGTAGGTGGTGATGGCGATGCTGGGAGGCGGCAGCAGGGGCAGGGTGGTGGGTCTGCACACGGTGTCCCTGTCGGGCGTCCTGCTGTCCCTGTCGGGCGTCCTGCTGTCCCTGTCGGGTGTCCTGCTGTCCCTGTCGGGTGTCATGGCCCTCTCAGTCTGCCTCTGGGCCAGCGGGGGCAGCTGCAGGTTCCCCGAGCAGCAGCGGCGGCCCCTCCACAGGTCGATGCCCAGGGCGTGGCTGGAGGTGCTGTAGGATTTGCTGAGCCCGCACTCCAGGTAATCCAGGGAGCTCTGCAAACAGAGAGGCCCCTGAGATTCCCACATCTCAGAAACAAAGCATTTCCTCCGTGAGGATACACCACAGCCAGTTCTCCAGGCAAGAACTATCCCACAAGTCCAGAGCTCAAACCTACAGAGGATTTCCTCCAGGAGGGTAAAACACACTCCGTTCTCCAGCCAGAGATATCCCAGGAGAATTCCACAATTCTGCAAACAAAGGATTTCTTCCATGAGGATAAACCACTCTCAGTTCTCCAGCCACAACTATCCCAGGAGAATAGAACTGCACAACTCCAGAACTGAATTCTACAAATTATTTCCTCCACAGGGGTAAAACACACTCGATCCTCCAGCCAGAACTATCCCAGGAGATGAGAACTCCACAAGTCCAGAACTAAATCCTGCAAACTAATTATTTCCACCTTGAGGGTAAACCACACTCAACTCTCCAGCCACAACTATCCCACAAGTCCAGAACTCAATTCCACAAAGGATTTCCTCCGCAACAATAAACCACACTCGATTCTCCAGCCAGAATTATCCCAAGAGAAGAGAACGCCACAAGTCCAGAACTAAATTCTACAAGGAAATTGTTTCCTCCACGAGGACAAAGCACAATTCTCCAGCCAGAACTGTCCTAGGAGAATTCCACAACTCCCAAATTAAATTCTGCAAACAAATTATTTCCTCCCTGAGGATAAACCACACTCGATTCTCCAGCCATAACTATCCCACAAATCCAGAACTCAATTCTACAAGGAAATTATTTCCTCCACAAGGATAAACCACACTCGATTCTCCATCCAGAATTATCCCAAGAGAAGAGAACTCCACAACTCCAGAACTACATTCTACAAACAAATTGTTTCCTCCACAAGGATAAAACACGCTCAATTCTTCAGCCACAACTATCCCAGGAGAATAGAACTCCACAACTCCAGAACTAAATTCTACAAATTATTTCCTCCATGAGGGTAAAACACAATTCTCCATCCAGAACTATCCCAGGAGAAGAGAACCCCACAACTCCAGGCTCTGGCACAGCCTGACTGCTTTTTTTATTTTATCATCACCAATGCCCTTGAGAATTCCCACCCTGGTGAGTGATGCCTCATTATCAGAGAACCACTGAGTCATTAAGGCCAGAAAACACCTCCAAGGTCATTGAATTCATGGAGCTGTGCAAAACTTGGGATAAGAGTGGGAAACCACATTTATTTATTTATTTATTTATTTATTTATTTATTTATTGGAGAACTGCTCCAGGATACCCAAACCCTTATTTTCCACTCTTTTCCCACACATTCCAAGTGATTTCCCATTTTTTGCGGGCCCTAAGACAAACCAGCCAATTAAAGATTCAGGCCATCATTCCCAACAGAGATATTTCCTCAGGGAATGGGAGATGGAGCTTAATTATTAGGGAATTATGAGGATTATTAGGGAATTACGAGGATTATTAGGGTAATATTGAAATAAAGAAATGCATCATCACAGCAGGTGCTGAGCTGTTGAAACACTGAAATATTAACACCTTAAAAAAGTGGGATCCAGAGCAAACATTCCATAAATCCCAGCAACATTCCCTGCTCCCTGCACACACTACACTGCAAAAAAAACACCCTGGATAAAACTCCTCCAAACCTTTCCCAGGGCCTGAGTTATTCATTTTTTAATGTGCTGCTCTTATTTCCTGCTCCTGAATCTAAAAATCCTCCAAGATTATCCACCAGCAGTCAAAGCCAAAGCGGTTTGTATTCACCAAAGGAGACAAAATCGACTCCTTTAGCTCGTTTTCACAAGGTGAGAAAAAGGGAAAAGGAAAGAAAAGTGAGGCAAAATGAACCTTCAGCAGGAACTCACCTCGTCTGCAGTCACTGCCATGACACTTCTGCTTTTCTTCATTATTGACAGTCAAGGGCAGCCCGGGAGAAAAAAAACTTCTGGTAAACGGAATTTCTTCAGAGGGGCAACCCTGAAAGAGAAAAAAAAAATTAGTTATATATTTTTATTTATAATCACATGTAAATTATATATTTATATGATTATATTTAAATATATATTAGAGAATTATGTATATAAATTAGATATAATTATATATGGCTTATATATAAAAATTCCATGTAGGTGTATGAATATGTATGCATTATTAACATATAATTACATATAATATATTA
>VXBN01004623.1:108156-144874 GCA_013397395.1 Sinosuthora webbiana
CATAGTATTATTGCAAAAATATATTATTAATATAATTATAAAATAAATATTAAATCATCATTGTAAAATATATTAATATTTATTGCAAAATATATTAATAATATACTATATTAATAGTAAATGGTATTGATCATATTAACAATATATAATGTATCAATACTATTATTACTGTTATCTATTAAATAATTATATGCTAATCAAGATTATGATATGAATAATACTGATGGTCATCAAGACCAGGAAAAGACTTTTAGGACCATCCAATTTCCACCAGCAGCACCTCCATATTCTCCACCAAACCTCAACCCACACATTCCTTGGGGAAAAAAATCCAAAGGAATGAGAGTTTGAAAATATTTCCCAAATTCTGCTGAACTCCAGCAGGAAATGCGACCAGAAGATGATTTCTGTGCAAACCTGACCCTTCTCACACCATAATTTATGGATATTTATTAATTTGGCCCAGTTAATTGAAGCAGAACAGGGATAATGATCAAATCCAGCTTTTGTTCCGTGGGAATTGCAGTCCTGAGGCCTGAAGAAAACCCAACATTCCCTTTGGCCGTGACTAAATTACCATTAAACTCTGACTCGTCCTTCCCTGCGCCTTCCCAGGAAAACCTCACACCTGGGAGCAACATTGAAGGGGAAAATAAACCTCCAAAGAGGTTTCCTGGGGACTTTTTTTCTCCTCAGGAACGTTTTCTCATCGATGCAGACTTTTATTACATGCAGAAAGTTGCTCTCCAGCACCCAAAGAATCCAATTCTCCAAAAAAAATCTCTGTATCCCAAAAGATCAGTTGGGTCTGGGATCAGGGAAAGCTGAACAGCAGCAAAGCTTTGCTTTTGTTAATGAATTGTGAAGAAAAATCACAATTTTTCACAACTGCACAACAACCACAATGGCAATTCTGCAGTTGGGTCTGATCCAAAAGCATCAAATTCTCCAAAATTCTCCCAAATTCCCCCCAAAAATCTCTTTATCCCAGAGGATCGGTTGGGTCTGGGATCAGGGAAAGCTGAACAGCAGCAAAGCTTTGCTCTTGTTAATAAACTGTGAAGGAAAATCAGTGCTGCAGTCGGGTCTGATCCGTTTTCCTGGAATTTATCCCACATGGAATATCAATTTTCTTCTCACACCAAGCTTCCACCTGAAGGTTTTTGTGTGTCCATGACCTTGTGTTTGAAAATTGGTGGGAAAACACTCCAGAAATTCCAGAGGGATGCAGGCAGGGTATGAATTAAAGGGTTCCCCAACAAGCAGCTGCCAGGGAGGAGAAAATCCCATGGAGAAAATCCCATGGATTCACTGCTTTTCCTGATATTCCTGGTTATAAAATTGCTATCCAGTGTGAAATCCCTTATTTACAGAAATTCCTACGACACATCCTCACGTGGAAGCTGGGGAAGGTTTGGAATATTCCATCCTGTGTTTCCCCACAGGTTTGGGGTTCTCCATGGGGAGGATAAAAGCTCCAGGGGGATGTGAGGAGCAGACTGATCCCACAAAACACAGCCCAGGCTGCCTCAGAATCCCATTTTCCCACTCCCTGGATGAACAGCAGTTTGGGGAAGCAGAGCTGTTTATCCTTCCAGCCTCCAAATCCAGTTCCTCCCACTTCTCACGGAGGCAGGACACAAAAAAAACAAAATAAATCCCAGTGGAATTCCAAACCCAGCAAATCCTGCAGTCCCACAGCTGCTTCTTCCTCACCTCCAGCACGTTCCTGGAGCAGGAATTTCCCTGCCAGCAAAATGCTGATCCTGAAAACGCTCAGAGATAAACCCCAGGCCCCTGAATTGTGAATTATTGCAGAAGCTTTTCTAAGGAAAGGGACGAAGGAGACTGTGGGAATTGCATCATCCGTGAGCTGAGATTCAAACTGGATTCTCCTTAAAAATCCGTGAGAACTTCACGGGGAGAGGCACCGACTCAGACAGGGTGACAGCCACCCAAAAAAAAAAAGTGACAATCTCAGGTCTGGCTCTCCCAGGAGGAACAGATGGGCTCCTGCTTCACATGAAATCATGGAATGCTTGGGGTTGGGAGGGAGGTTTAAACTCATCCCATCCCACCCCGACACATCCCACTGTCCCAGGGTGATCCAACCTGGCCTGGGGCAATTCCAGGGATCCAGGGGCAATGAGGAAGGAGGGAAAGGCTGGAACAATTCCAGAGTCACTCCAACACCTCCCTGGGTAAATTATTCCAGTACCTCACCATCCTTCCAGGGAAAATCTGTTTTCCAATATCCAACCTGACCCTCCTGTGGGGCCATTCCCTCTCCTCCTGTCCCCTGGGAGCAGATCCCAAATCCTGTCCCCTCCTGTCAGGGAGCTGTGGGGTAAAAGATCCCCCCTGAGCCTCCTTTTCCTCCAGGCTGAGCTCCCTCAGCTGCTCCAGCCCTCTTTGGACACATCCCTAAGAATTCCCGCCCTTTTTTTCATTATTTATTTGCTGAGGAAAACGTTGTTCTTTCCCGTGACCTTTTCCCGTTTCTTGCGAGCGGCGACAGCTCAAGCGCTCCGCGCTGGCAGCTCGGAGAAATTCCCTCCTCCTCAGGAAACCCAAGCTGTTCCCATCTCCAGCAAAAGCTGGGAACGTTTCACAGAGCTCTGCAAAATATAAGCAAGGGAGTCTACTCACTGGAACTTGGGGAAAGAGGTTCGGAAAAGGGAGATTTCATGGGATCGTGGAATGGTTTGGGTTGGGAGGAACGTCAAAGCTGATCCAGTTCTGCCCTCCTGCCATGGGACACTTTCTTCTCCCCCAGGAGGATTCGAGTTCCGTCCAGCCCGGCCTTGGACACCGCCAGGGATCCAGGGGCAGCCACAGCAAATCTGGGAATTCCAGTCCAGGCTCTCCCCACCCTCCCAGGGAGGAATTTCTTCCCAATATCCACCTACCCCAAGCCATTCCCTGTGTCCTGTCTCTCCATCCCTTGTCCAAAGTCTGTCTCCACCTTTCCACCAGTATCAACCAGCTGGAGAAGGGATTTTCCCGTTTTGGCCTCTCCCAAGGCTCTGGAGAAGGAATTCCTCTACTTTGGCCCTCAACCCCAAAATTCCATTTTTGCAGAGCTGAAAATTGCCCTAAAAGCAACTTTTTTAGGCTTTTATGTCCACTTTTTATGGGCTTTCCTCCCTTGGGAACAGCACAGGAACAGGAGAATTCCATCATGGAATTCCAGGCTGAAACTTCCAAGTCCTTAAACCCAAAATTCCATCTTTGCAGAGCCAAAAATTGCCCCAAGCTCACTTTTTTAGGCTTTTCAATCCCCTTTTTATGGGTTTTCCAAGCTCAAAGCCCCTTGGGAACAGCACAAGAACATCAGAATTCCATCATGGAATTCCAGGCCGAATCTCCAAACCCCTCAACCCCAAAATTTGGCAAAGAATTGCCCTAATCCACTTTTTTAGGCTTTAAAATCCCCCCTTTTTTGAGGTTTTCCAAGCTCAAAGCCCCTTGGGAACATCACAAGAACACCAGGATTCCATCACGGAATTCCAAGCTGGAAATTCAAAGTCCTTAAACCCAAAATTCCATCTTTGTAGAGCCAAAAATTGCCCTAAAATCAACTCCTTTAGGCTTTTATGTCCACTTTTTATGGGCTTTCCTCCCTTGGGAACAGCACAGGAATATCAGAATTCCATCACAGAATTCCAGGCTGAAAATTCAAAGTCCTTAAACCCAAATTCCGTCCTTGCAGAGCCAAAAGTTGCCCTAAAATCCACTTTTTTAGGCTTAAATCCATTTTTTTTAGGAGAACCTTGGAGAACCAAGGGAAAGCTGAGAGCTGCAAGGAAGGGGCTTGGAGTGAGTTGTTAAAAAATGAGTTTGAAGGTCTCTTCTAACAGAAATCATTCCAGGACTCCAGGAAATGGGAGGTGAGGACGTGACCAAGCCAACAGTGCTGGGTTTCTGCCCAGGATAATCCCGATTTTCTCACCTCCCACATTCCCAAACACAACCATGGAACGCCGGATAAAAAATAACCCCAGTGCCTGAGGAAAAACACATCCCCTGGTCAGTCAGAACAAACACTTCCAGGTCAATTATCTGGATTTTCTGAGCACAGGGACACAAAAAAATCCAAATAAAAAGGGGAAAAATTGAGGATTTGCGCCACGGCAAAATCCCGCCCTCTGTGTCCTCTCTCCTTCCCAGGAAAAGGATTCTGGAGCAGAGAAATTGCATTTTCCTCAATATTCATCCCAAAACTGCAAAGGAAAAGGGCTGGGAATGTCAAACAAGACACCACAGCGTCGTGGTCAGCTCCAAATCCGATTTATCTCAGGTTTTTTTTTCCTGTATTTTCAATTTCCACACTGAAATTTGTGTCTGCCCAGCCAATAAATAAAAAGGAAATTAAGATTAAAGCAAAAAAAAAAAGGTTTTGGCATTCTGGAAACGCTGCCGGGTTTTCCACTTCCAGATTTTATTTCAGGATATTTGAAGCGGCATCTTGGACAGCACTAATTTATAACAGGAGATTAAAGGGGGAGGAAAAAACCTGATTTAAAGGGACATTTCGGCTTTTCTTCTTCCAGGATTTTCCCTGTGAGCCAAGGCAGATGTTCCTGGTGGTTTCCTTTCCTCCTGGATCTGATATTTTTGCTTCTTGGGCAAATATTTGGATTATTTTCGATGCCAGGCTGAATGATCAGCGGGGGTTTTATTTTTAATAAAAAAGTGATTTAGCTCGTTTTGTGATTTTTCTCCCAAATGAAGTGAGGTGAAAGTGGCAAATCCCAGCGTTTTCTCCCAACTTCTCCCGGGTAATTTCTTCCCCCAGTTATCAAAACCTCCTTTAATTACGTGGAGTGATCCCTGCTCTGCCTCTTGCAGAACGTTTTGGGGAGGTTTTTATGCAATTCCGTCACTTCAAAGGCTGCAGTTAATGAGGAGAGCCCCGCTCCGTGACCCCCTGCTCCCAAAATCCCATTTTCCCACGAGGAATCCTCATTTCCCAGGGATCAGGCTCCTTGTGTGGGATACCATAAAAAAAATTCTTCCTTCTTCTGCTCAAATTATTCCATGCTGAGGTTGAAGAGGGAATGGAAAAAGCGGGAAAATCTGAAATTTTGGGGTGTAGGAGAGCGCCAGGGCGTTCCAAGAGGAATTCCAACCGGGATCCATCCGGCCTCGCCAGGAAAATCACAGCTCTGGGGAATCACAGAGACTGAAAATGGAAAAAGCTGCCAGAGGATGGAATTCCAAGGAATTTTGGGAAGGAATTCCTGGCTGGGAGGGTGAGGAGGGCCTGCAATAGAATTCCCAGATTTGCTGTGGCCGCCCCTGGATCCCTGGAAGTGTCCAAGGCCAGGTTGGGATAGAGGGGATTTGAGGATTTATAATTTCCCTTCCAACCCAAACCAGTCTGGAATTCTGGGATTTTTGGAGGTTGAGGCTGATCCAGGAGATTTTTCCACCCAAGGAATGGGAAAACCCAAAACCCTCGAGGCTATTTGGAAAGAACAACATCCCAACAAACACCCAAATATTTTCATTTTGGGCAACCAGCGCTGCAAAGATAAAAATCCAACACAAAAAAATTCTCCGAGTCATGGGAACGACCCAACTTCTCCAGGGGTTTTCCCGTTTTATTTTTAGGATAAAAAAAATGCAGATTAAGAGAATGTAAAACTCCCAAATCCTGAAATCTCCACCCAGCTCCCTGAATTCCCATCAGGAGAGGAGTTTTGCAGTCCTCATTTTTTGGGATTTTGCTGGAATTCTTGTATTCCTGGGGGAAAATCCAGCAGGATTTAAGGACCACATGGATTATTTGAGGAGAGTTTTCCCCGACTTCTCCAGGATCACGGAGAGACCAGAGGATGGGATGAGCTGGTTTTCCTGCTCAGGGGTTGAAGATCTCCATCCATGCCTGTCCCAGCGTTTCCCTGGGATGGGCATGGCGGTGAGCAGGGAAAGGGAAGCTCCAGCTCTCCCTCCCCGGGCTCCCAGATCCTTCCCCCGGAGCTGAGTCACTCCCATCACAAATTCCAACCTCACTTCCCAGTTACTATAACAACTTCATGGATTTCTGCTGGTTATTAATTACACCCGGCCCTAATCTGCTGCTCCAGGATCAGGCACTCCAGGAGAGCTTCCCTTCTCCTTTTCCCTTCTCCCTTTTCCCTTCTCCCTTTTCTTTCTCTCTTCTCCCTTTTCCCTTCCCCCTTTCCCCTCCTCCCTTTTCCCTTCTCCTTCTCCCTTTTCCCTTTTCCTTTCTTCCTCCTCCTTATTCCCTCTTCCCTTCTTCCTTCTCCCTTTTCTCTCCTCCCTTTCCCCTTCTCCCTTCTCCTTCTCCCTTTTCCCTTCTCCCTTTTNTTCCTTCTCCCTATTCCCTTCTCCCTTTTCCCTTCTCCCTTTCCCTTCTCCCTTTTCCCTTCTCCCTTTTCCTTCTCCCTTCTCCCTTTTCCTTCTCTCTTCTCCCTTTTCCCTCCTCCCTTGTCCCTTCTCCTTTTTCCCTTCTCCCTTCTCCTTCTTCCTTTTCCTTCTCCCTTTCCCCTTCTCCCTCCTCCCTTTTCCCTTCTCCTTTTCCCTCCTCCCTTTTCCCTTCTCCTTCTCCCTTTTGTTTCCTTTTCCCTTTCCCCTTCTCCCTTTTCCCTTCTCATTCTCCCTTTTCCCTTCTCCTTTTTCCCTTCTCCCTCTTCCTTCACCCTTTTCCCTTCTCCCTCCTCCCTTTTCCCCTCTCCCTTTTCCTTTTTCCCTTTTCCCTTCTCCCTTTCCCCTCTTCCCTTTTCTCTTCTCCTTCTCCCTTCTCCCTTTTCCCTCCTCCCTTCCAAAGGTCTCTCATTCCCAGCTCTCTCCCACCTTCAGGCGCTCCCCTCACGAATCTGCTCCCACAGAGATAAGGAAATGCTGATACTCCTCCCTTTGAAAACTCAGAATAGAAGGAAATGGGTTTTTTCCCCTCAAAACAAACAAGATGCCCAAAATAAAACTGCAGAATCTGGGCCCTCAGCTGTTTTCCTGCAGCAAATGTGGAGCAGGGAACAGCTTGGAATATAATCCACCCCAGCACGGAGGGAATGAGCCCTTTGGAGGCAGAGCTGGAGCCAGAGCTAAGGAGCAGCTGGAATCTCATTTATTGGAATCTGATTTAGAATTGCACATCCTCGGGGTCTGAAGGGGAAACCTCTGCAGCTGGAAAAGGAAGGAAAGGGCAACAAATCCAGGCCAGTCCCGAGGTGCTGGAGTGAGCACAGGGAGCCCCTTTTATTTTCCTCTGCATCAGCTTTGAAGGGACTCCTCTGCCCAAGAGAACAGAGGGATTCCTTTCCTTTCCTTTCCTTTCCTTTCCTTTCCTTTCCTTTCCTTTCCTTTCCTTTCCTTTCCTTTCCTTTCCTTTCCTTTCCTTTCCTTTCCTTTCCTTTCCTTTCCTTTCCTTTCCTTTCCTTTCCTTTCCTTTCCTTTCCTTTCCTTTCCTTTCCTTTCCTTTCCTTTCCTTTCCTTTTTTCCTTAAGTTTCCTCAGCCTGGACCTCCCACTATCCCAGGCTGCTCCAAGCCCTGTCCAACCTGGCCTCGGATATTTCCAGGGATTCAAGGGGCAGCCAAAGATTCTCTGGAAAACCTCAGCAAGGAATTTTTTCCTCTGGAAAACCTCAGCTTTACCCTCAGTGAGGAATTTTTTTTTTTTTTTCCCTCCCACCTGAATTCCCCGGGGCTTGGGAACAGCCTGCGCCTCCTGACAAATGACTGCAGGACTCTGATGGAAGTTCTGGCAGATTCCCAGAGGATTTATAAATGAAAATTCCGATATCACTTGATCCATTTATTTTTAGGAACGTGTCTCCTGCTGGCTGAAAACAAAAAAGTCTCACTTCCAATACCAGCCCAAAAAACATGGAAACCTCTGGGTGCAAGGGAAAAGCAGAACTTCCTGCAGCTGGGATGGCTCAGGAACGAAGAATTCCTGGTTTTTTCCCCCACTGGATCCCCCAGTTTTAGGGGTGGAAGGCAGAACTGAGCTCATGTGCAGAGCACAGGATGACTTTAAGATGGAGAACATTCCTTTCCTCCTCCTCTGCTGGACTGAGCCCACAGAATCCCAACTGGGGGAAAAAAAAAAACCCTCTCCAGATATTTTATGCTTTAAAAAAAAAAAAAATCCTGGAAATGATGATTTGCTTCTATTTCCAGCGTGAAAACCCCGCGCTGCTTTAGTCACCAAGTCACAGACAAACACGGGGGGAACGTTTTTGTGCTGCCTCCGAGGGTTTGGTTTGGTTTTTTTTTTTCCATCTCAAATGACAAATTTCCATGAATTCCATCCCTCTGATTAAAGGGCACTTGTTACACACCTACAAACGCCCTTTAAAAACCCATCAGCGCAACCACAAATCCATAAAAAAAAAAAAAAAATAAAAATAGAAATAGAAATTAATGTCCAGCAGGCTCTGAGATCCAAACCAGAGCAGCTGCAGGATTCCCAGCATCAACCCAGGCTCGCTCCCAAGGGCACAATATCAATAATAAAAAAAAACCAAAATAGCTTTGCTTGCCTGCAAAGTTAAAGAAAAAAAAAAAATCTGGTTTATCCAACCAAAAAATGTAGGAATTGCTGCGCTGGGAAGCACCAAAAAAGAAATCCAATATTTCATCCAGGAAAACTCACCGAAGCTTCTTAAAAGTCAGGGGGAGTCTGCTCAGAACTAAATCATTATTTTTTAATCATAAAGCTCCTCTGGTTTTCCATGAGCATAAATAAATCCCTTTCTCCTGCGCTCAGGAAATTCTCCCTGAATTTTCCTACACACTCCTGACTCGAGGAATTCATTACAATTAATTTCCACGCCGGGAGTCTTGCACTAAATATTTTTATGCTGAGGGTGGGTGATTAAAAGGCAAGGAAAGAGGGGGGAAAAATGGAATTTTTCTACTTCCTTTCAGGGCCTGTGATTGGATTATTTTTCCCTTTCTTAAAAAAAAATGAGGAGAGGAGAGGAGAGGAGAGGAGAGGAGAGAGATCCCAGGGATCATCTAGGAAAATATCCCATTTTCCTCTGGAGATCCCAAAAGATCCACACACAGTTTTCCAGAGGGAAAGCAGCATCTCTGGAATATCCAAGCTCTCCAAGTAACATCCCCCATCCTGCTCTGCCTTTCCTGCCCTGTCCCTCATCACTGAGATCCTGGAGAAGGAGATGACAACCTGGAAAAAGCTCCCTGTTTTCCTCTGAGGAGCCCAAAAGATCCACACACAGTTTTCCAGCAGAAAGAGCAGCAGCTCTGGAATATCCAAGCTCTCCAAGTAACATCCCCCATCCTGCTCTGCCCTTCCTGCCCTGTCCCTCATCACTGAGATCCTGGAGAAGGGATGATAACCTGGGACAAGCTCCTGCCTTCCTCTGAGGATTTTAAAAGATTCACACAGAGCTTTTTCCATCGGGAAGAGCAGCACCTCTGGAATGTCCAAGCTCTCCAAGAATACCCCCCATCCTGCTCTGCTCTTCCTCATCACTGAGATCCCGGGGAGGCCTCCCTCCAAGGATAACCTGGGACAAATTCCCAGCTCTTCCTAGGAGCCCAAAAATTCCACACAGAGCTTTTTCCATCGGGAAGAGCAGCACCTCTGGAATGTCCAAGCTCTCCAAGAATACCCCCCATCCTGCTCTGCTCTTCCTCATCACTGAGATCCCGGGGAGGCCTCCCTCCAAGGATAACCTGGGACAAATTCCCAGCTCTTCCTAGGAGCCCAAAAATTCCACACAGAGCTTTTTCCATCGGGAAGAGCAGCACCTCTGGAATGTCCAAGCTCTCCAAAGAACACCCCCCACCCTGCCCTGCTCCTGTCCATGCTGGTGCTCCTGGGATCTCAAGCACCATCAGCCATGCCCAGATGGAACAAGGACAATCCTGTGCTGCTCCAGTGACACTTTTCCAACGTTCAGTGGGATGTTTTTTTCCTTCTGGGCAGGAGTGGGTTTAGCCCCAGCTCCACAGGCCCTGGGAGATTCCTCATCAGTATTCCTGAGCACGCTGAGCATCCCAAAAAATCTGTTTTTCCTTGAGCAGAATCCATCAAACCCAGCAGCCTGGCCCTGAGGGTTCCCAAACGCCTCACACTGATTTCTTCCTCAAGAGCCCTTGTGCTGCTGCTGGAGATCGTTTTCTGCTCCTCAGCTGAGCTGCAGCTTCCAGAAACGGCGACTCCCGAGGATTCATCCTCCTGGATTCCTCCCCTCCCCAAGTTCCTGCTCCCACTGTTTATAGTCACCCTTGGAAGTGTCCCTGCTGCAAGGAGATTTATCCCCCATGTCTCCCAAGAGCTCTGGGGGGTTCTCTGTGCTGTTTGTTCCAGTGGGATCCTGCCCGTGGCTTCCTGAATCACAGAAGCGTGAATGGGACAAAAATCAATGGCAAGAATTTAATTTTTTTTTTCCATGTGAGCACAGCCCTAATCCTTCCCCAAAGCTCAGGAGGGATTTGTCCCTTGGTGTCCATCCTGCAGGCAGCAAATATTCAATATTCCACGGGAGTGACTCGGGAGCTGAGCTTTGTTTAACAGCAACAAGGTTAGGAAAGGTTCCCTTCCATCAAGGGAAATTTATTCCCTTTTTTTTTTGCCTTTACATTTCAGATTTGAGGCATCAAAGCTGATTCCTGCACATCAGTGAGAAAACTCCAACAAGCCTCAGGTTCCTCCCAAGCTCCAGGCAGGGCCTGGATTTACACAAAAAGGTACCTGAGCTCACAGAGGGGCCCAGGCACAAACAAAACTGAAAATCTGCTGGTCCTTCACTCAAGCAAAGGCTCCAATTCTTGTTTCCAAGTTCAAATCCACTGAAATAAAAGCACAGCACCCCAAAGAATCCCGAGGAGCAAACCCTCCTGGGTCAAAACCACCCAGGGGATTGTTGTCCCTACAGCAAATGGAGATTCCCTCTGGACCTGGGCGAGCTCAGCTGAATTCTCTGCTTTCTAAACCCCCCCAGAGATCAGTTTATTTGCTGGATTGTCTCCTCGCATTTATTTTAGCTGACCTCCCTTTCCCCTCCTCTCTCTTCCCACACCTTGGCTTGCAGCACAGCCAGCTCTGCCTTGAACAGCGAAAACAAAACAAAAATCATCTTTTTCTTGCCAACAACGCCTGTCCTAATTCCTGCAGGCTGGGAAGGCTTGGCTGAAGGGAGGCAGCAGCACCTGGAGGAGGGTTTTGCGCGTCCTCCGTGCCCCCCAACCCCTCCTGCACGGGAGGCAAAGGCCCTGCCAGCACCAGCAGCTGCTCCCACCAAATCTGCTGCCCAAACCGGGTCAAACGTGAGCCGTTATCCCCCAGCAAATTAATCAGAGAGCAAACGAGGCCGAGTTAACTCCCCAACAGCTCGGTGGGAACGCTCTCAACAGCTGCCTGCAGAGGGATATCCCAAATATTCCTCACAAAAACCGCCCTGGGAGCGTGCAGCCGTCGGAGCTGAGCCCGGATCCTCACAACCCAAAGGGGTTTTGCCCACTTGGCTCCGGCCCCCGCGGTTTAAAGACCAAAATTCAGCGTTTTGCTGGTGTTCAGCCCTGAGGGCGCCGAGTTTTATCGTTTTACCCCCAGATGTGCAGGTTTTTCCTCTTATTTTGCTCTGTAGAATATCTTGCAATATCGTTGCTCCATGCTGTCCCAATTCCCAACCTGCATTTTCAGCACCACCAAGATTGTCCTCAACTCCTCCCTGGTTCCACTTCACTCCCATCGGTAAAAATATCCACAACCCTCTCTGCTTGGCTTCCAGAGAGGAGAGAAATCCGGGAAAGAAAATGGATGGAGGAAAGGGAAAAAATAAAACCCACAACCCCCACACAAAACCCCACATGGACAGAGAGAAAAGGGAGAAACAAACACCAAAAAAAAGAGGGGGATTTTCTGGATTTTCCTCCCCTGAGTTATTTGTGAACAAAGTGTATCCTCAAGTGGCCAGACACGAGGAAAAGCCAAACTCAGGGTGCAGAAAACGACATTTTTTTTTTTTTTAAGCACCTGAATAAGCAGGGATTTAATCCAGCCTCATCCTCTAATCTATTTTCTCATCACGGCCAGCAGCGCCAGATGCTGCAGCACAAAGTGCAGGAATTCCAGGGGAGGCAGGCGTGGAACAATCTGCTCCCCAAAGAAGTTCCCTCTGATCCCTCAGGCTGCTTTAAAACACAAAGGACCGACCATTTCGCCTTTTTTGTTCTCTGAAAATCACCTTTTTTTTCTTCCCCTTTTGCAAAGTTTCTCAGACTTCTGTGAGTGGCAGGAATTATTGTGCTTCAAGGACCCTCTGGCCAAGGAGCCCTTGGTCTAATTAGACACCTGATGAAAGATTCAGATAAAAATTAAATTCCAAGGGCTTGGGTTTTTCAATTTTGCTGCACAACCAAGATGAAAGTTCTTAGTTTACTCTCTCTGTGCCATTCATCAAACTCTGTCTAAGATTCCAACCTGAATAACGGGAATACCCTGGAATTATCTGGGATATGAAGGGCTCAGGGATGGAACGGGAAGCACAGCCTGGATTTCCCCTGTTTTAGCAGCAGCAGGATGGCATCAATTTGTTCCTTTTATTTTTTTTTTTTTGTAAAAACAAGCTGGAAGCTGAGAGCTGTTTTCATAATTAAAGCAACTCGGCTGAAATTCACCTAGCCCAGCTCAAGCATCGCCTGAAACCAAAACACTGCAGAGGAGCCCAAAGTGAAGCTGACAAATTGTTTTCATTCTCTAAACCGAAGGAAAAAGGAGGAAAAAAAAGACCCAGAGCATGAGTAATAACATCAGGGTAAAATCCTTTCCCTCCAAAGCAATATTTCATACAAATACCCACTCATCTGCTTGCAACAGGCATCAAGTTTAAGGGAGTTTTTTTCACCTCATTATTTGTCCTACACCTTTCTATTTTTTTTCCCCCTATCTGCCAAGGCTGTATTTATCCCACTGCCACAATTATCCAATTTTATCTGCTGAGGGAACCACAGAAAGATTGACAATTGGAAAGGCAGGCACTCAATTTAAAGGAAAAAAAAGGTGTTTCCAAGCGCTGCTTTTGTCACTGTTTTCCCCCCAAATGTTTAAAACTTCCCACATTTCACCACGTGGATCATCCCAAGGAAAGGATGTTTGGGTTAAACGAACCACTCCAATGAAAAGCTGCCATTTCAGGCAGGATTTCCCAGCTCTGTCCCTTCCTATCTGTTTCAAAGATGGAAATTCCAGGGATTTGACTGGGATGACTTTTTAAAGGAGCCTCGTGTTCCCAGAGACGATTACTCAGCTAATCTGGGTTAAGCCTCCTGATGGATAAATCAGGATTTGAGTGCTGAATAAGGAGAGGTTTCCATGTGACGTGGGAAGAGCTGGGAAGTAAATACAGAAGTGGCGGAGAGAAAAAAAAAACCTGAACGTGTTTTTGGAATAAAACAGCCCCAAAAAGGCTCAATATCGTCCTTTATTCACCTTCACACAAAAGCATTGCACTAAAAAATATTTCCTGGACTCTAAAATGTCCAAAAAAAAGGAGAATAAAGTAGGACCCAGCTGTACCTGGAGCACCTGAGCAGGCACGAGGAAACATTAAAATAGATGAGATGACAGGAGAAACAGAGAATCCCGATGAATAATCTGCCAGGGAAAGGCACTTGTTGTGCTAACAAGCTTTTATTCCAGATGATTTATAGATCACAGATTTGCTCAGAACCTTCTCCACCATGAGCTCCCTCTCTGGAGCCGATAATGAGACACGCTACAAACGAGCACCTCTCTCAGAGTGGCCTCAAAAAAGTTCCCTGCTCCTCTGGATTTACGACCTGCAAACGCAATTTATTCACCTCGTTCACTGCTGCTTCCTGCGGGCACCAGGATTCCAGAGGCAAAAAAAATAATAAAAAATAGAAGGCATTTTATGGATTCTGCGAGAAAGAGTGTCATACGGGAGAGATCTACCAGGAATTGTCTCTTCAGTGGAGGATCCCTTGGGATGTTTCCTGCAGCAACAGATGCTGAACATCGCACAAAACAACTCCGTGCCCTGGTGGCTCCATCGCAGCCCCAGAGATCGCGGCCAACACCTGGTTCCTCGGCAGAATTCATTCGTAACTCATCAACCTCCGCCCGAGGAGGGGGAAAAAAAAAAGCTCCTCTTTGTGCAGCCCCACCGAGGGAACAGCTCCTCTGTGAACTCACAACTCCCACCAGGCTCGGAACGGGGAAAAGGAGGCTCAGGAAAAACAAACTGACTCCGACCGAGCACATGGCCGGGAAATGATGCAGAGGAAATCAATGTCTCCGGCACCGGGAGGGCTCATCCCGCCCGGAGTTCCGAGGAGATCCCTCCCGAGGTTTTTGGGATGGGGCTGGGCTGTCCGGGAAGGGGGATCCGGCCCCATCCCAGGGCGCTGGGGAGGCGCAAATCCCGGGAATTGCGGTTCCAATGGAGCACGGCCGCCCTCAACGCGGCCAAGGGGGGGGGGAAATGAGCGATCCCCGCAGAAATGCGAGGCGGAAAGGACACGGGGAGAGACACACGGGAAATAAATATATCCACGGAATAGCCAGAAGGTGCAGAGAGCGCAGAAATAAAGTCATTTTGAAAAAAAACAATTAAAGTGCACATCCGCTCTGTGGCAAACCGCAACCCTCGTTTGTCGGGTTTGGTTTTGCTGGTTTGTTTGTTTTCCCTCTGAAGGCCATGTGATTCCCCACGACAAAACTTACCTGGGGCCAACGCGAACACCCCACAAGTGACTCGGTCCTCGGGCTCCCTCGGGCACGGAGCAGGGTCCGGGACCCGGCGGGACCCCCTGAGGGCCGGGCAGGGCCGGGCACGGGGCAGGGTCCCCTCAGAGCCCCCCGGAGCCCCTCGGAGCCGCCTCAGCCCCGGCCCCGGGCTGCGGGCCCACCGGCGGGCAGCGCTTACCTTCGGCCGCGGCGGCGGCGGCGGCTCCGGGGGCTCCCCGCAGCTCCTCCTCCGCTTCTCCTCCGCTTCCCCTCGGGCTCCCCTCGGGCTCCCCGCGGGCTCCCGCAGCCCCTCAGCGCTCCATGGCCCCGGCGCTGGCGGCGGAGCGGCGGCCGCGCTTCCCCGGCGCTGCGGAGCGAGCGGGGCCGGCCCCGCGGGGAGCGCCTCCGGCTGGGCTCGGCGGCTCGCCCGCCTTCCCNTCCCCGCTGCTCTCCTCGCCTTCCTTTCCGTCTCCTCGCCTTCCTTTCCCTCTCCTCGCCTTCCTTTCCCTCTCCTCGCTTGCCTTTCCGTCTCCTCGCCTTCCTTTCCCTCTCCTCGCCCCTTCCTTTCGCTCTCGCTCGCCGCCTGCTCCTCTCCTTCCCTCCCCTCCCGGCTCCGCTCCCTCCTGGCCCTTCCCTCGGCGCGGGGCTCCGCTCTCCCCTCACGGTTCCGCCCGTCCCGCCCCGCTCCGTCCGGCCCTCCCCCGCCGCAGCCCCGGCCCCGGGTCCCCCCCGGCCGGGTGGGAGCCAAGGCGAGCTCCGGGAGCGCCTCTGCAGCAAATCCGGCCAAAATTCCAGCCTGGATGGGGCTGGGAGCAGCCCCGGGCTGGTGCGTGGCCCATGGCGGGGGTGGGCTGAAGGGAGAGCGGAGGTCCCTCCCAAGCCAAGCCGGGCTGGGATTCCAGGGAATGGAACGGGAATTTATCGGTGTCATTGCATCCACAGGGGCAGGGCAGGAGAGAGGAAGCAGCTGGCGGAGGTTCGGGAACTGTCCCCGGGGAATATCTCCCGGAGCAGAGGACGCTGCACGCCCAGGGGAGGCTGCAGGTACCGAGCACCGGGCACGGCCGGGCCGGGATGGGATTTTGGGGAGGAATCCTCCCCTGTGAGGAGGAGAATTGTTGTTGTCCCCTTGGCAAAACAAGGGCTGCTCACCTCAAAGATTTCACGTCCCGTGTCACACCTGTGGGAGCTGCTGCCCGGGCACACCGCCCCAAACACCCAGGGGATAAAGGGGAATCCTCTTCATGTGGTTTGTCACTTGTGTTTCATCCTAAACACGAGATCTTTGGCTGTTTGATGTCCCCATCAAAGGCCGAGTTGCTGGAGTAATAACATGAAGACCTGACTCATGTGGTTGTTAAACTCCACAGTGGTCTTCAGGGCCGAAGAGCAGCATTTAAAAGGCTTAAAGAACCCACCCCAATTCCCCCAAAACCTCAGAGTCCAGCGGGGAAAAATAAAACCCATTCATTATCAACTCTTCTGAAAGAAGAGTTAAACTGGTTATTCGGGGATGACACACAGCCCCATGATTTTTTCCCAGGGATTCGTGACTGCAGCCTCTGAAAAGTGAACAGAAGGCTGCTGTGTTGGGATTCTTGCTCGAGTCCCATCCCATGGCCCAAGATCCCACAGAGCCACAGGCCAGCCCGCGGCAGATCTGGATAAACCACCCCTTAGGCAATAAAAGAACAATATTGAATGAAGGTTTTGTGCCGCGTGATCGTACGGAGGAGAAAAGGTTGTCTGTCCAGCGCAGTAAAATGAAGAGTTAATAATTCATGGAGAGGTTTCTATAGCATGCAGGCGTTTCTTTTAAAATATAAAAAGTCATTGCCAATCAAATTTCAACGTGCCAATACCCTTTTACAAAACTGGGGCTGCAGTGAGGAGAACCAAGGTGAATTTTTGTCCCTCTCTGCTGCCTTGGGCACAGATCACGTGCGAGGAATCTGGCCCAGAGCTTGGTGTGCAAAGGTGTTAAACCTGTTAAACTCTGTTAAACTCCACAGAATCTCCACTTCTGCAATCCTGCCCTGGATTTCAGGTGTAAACCCTGTGGTTTAGGCTCAGGCAAATCCTTGGAATATTTAGGAGTTGTGTCTACTGAACAACACGAATGAGGGCAGGATGTAGAATTCCCAAATGGCTGAGAGAAACGAGGCCGGGGAAATTCAAACCCTGCTCTTGGTCATTCCCAGCCTTCAGGCAGCACAGCCAAAGCTTTTCAACTCCCTGGCAACGGGAGAGCTCAGCAAATGCTGATTCAGAGCCATGGATGCAATTCCAGAGGCTGGGAACGGCAGCAGTGCCTCACCCTGCTGGCGAGGACGGGGCTGCTGCTGTTGGCAGCTGGCAGCAGCAGCCCCCGGGGTCCCTCCTCTCCTCCCTGACATCCCTCGGGGGGTTTGGGTGCCGGGAGGGAATGCTGAGAGCTGGAGGGTGAAATGGAGGAACTGCATCGGATCGTGGGCTCGAGTTACTCTTATCTCCCTCTGGGAGTGTGCCAAGGCAGCTCCAAGAAGTCTTTCCTGGCACTGAGCTATTCCAGAGGCCCTGATCCACACCCAGAGGGAATGCTGAGAGCTGCAGCGCTCCCTGCCCTGCTGCAGTCACCAAATGCCCCTCACAGGCACCAGTTTTTCACCATCGAGGAGCTCTGACCATCCCAAAGGTCTTCAAATCCATAAATCCGGCTGAGATGCTGCCAGCCTTGGGAAAAGGTCACTTCCCTGTGCACTCACCGCCTTTGTCCTTCCCTGAGCTGGCTCTGAGCTCTCCAACACGCAGCAGTCACACACAGGAGCTCTGAGATCATGTCTCAGCTCATCCTTAACGTCCTTTTCAACCCAAACCGTTCTGGGATTCTGTGAAATCCTGAAGGTTTTTGGTTATCCAGCTTCTCTTCCTGGATGAACCTCCCCAATTCCCGGGACAGTCCTCAGGGAAACAGCCCAAAAAAAAAAGCTGAGAGCACCAAAGGGGGTGAAGGATTCTCTGGGCAGTCAGGAACTGGACAGCTCCCTCAGCAAACAGCAGGGAGGCACCTCCTCTCTTTTCCCAAATTTTACCCTGGGATCCCTCTGCCTTCCACACAGGAATTCCCAGGAGGATGCACAGGGAGGCTGAGGCCACTCCCTGAAGGGGAACATCCCTTTCTCCCTGTTCCTCCCCTGGCAAGATCCCAAAAGCAGGCAGGGGATGAACATTTGTGGGTGACCCCTCGTGTTCCAGAGTTCTGGAGCGCCAGGACACAGGGAATGGCTTCCACAGGGCAGGGCTGGATGGGAGATTGGGAATTGGGAATTCCTGGCTGGGAGGGTGGGGAGGGCCTGGGATAGAATTCCCAGAGAAGCTGTGGCTGCCCCTGGATCCCTGGAAGTGCCCAAGGCCAGGTTGGAGCAGCCTGGGACGGTGGAAGGTGTCCCTGCCCCTGGCAGAGTTTGGAATTAAATGGGTTTAATGTCCCCCCCAACCCAAACCATTCCATGATTTTTTTTAAGTGCCAACACCACAGAGATGATGCCCAGGGATCACTCAGGAGGATTTTTGGGATTTGTTGCTCACACAGAGCTCTCACAGCTCCAGGTGATGCTTTTCCTCATTTCCCTGTGACCTGTGACCGTTTCTGTCCCGTCGTGGTGCGAGATTCCCACATTCCCAACCCTCCAGCCAAAAATGCTGCCTGGTGAGAGGAAGAATATTCCTGATATTCCTGACCCCTGTGGAGGGATGCTCCAGCTTTGCTTCTGGAAAGTGAAACTGTCTCAGGATCAAACCTGAGGATGTGGATGCTGTGGGGATTTGTTTTCTCTGCTAGAATGAAAAAAAAAAAAGAAACAAAACAAAACTAAAGCAACGTTTGTGGGAGAGAGGCTGGGGGAAAAGTCCAGCTTCCTAAAATAAAACTGTTGCTCTCATTTCATTTTTTTTTTTTTTCTCCTGAGGAGACTGAGAGGGAATAAAATAAAATAAAACAAGCTGGCAGATGTCTGTGGTTGTGCTGAGTGCACTCAGATCCTTGGGTGATAAATGTGGCAGGAGAGCTGGAACAGAGCGGGATAAATGGATTCTGTGGGGTCCTGTCGGAGGATACATTTCCCATTAAAGCAGGAAGGGAGCAGCAGGAAATGCTGGAGTGAGAATGGTTGGTCTAAACAGAGGAGGCTCCTGGTTCCTGTGGCCTCCAGCAGCCCCAGGGCAGCCTCAGAACCTTCCCTGAGACCATTTTGGGGTATTTTCACACAATTTTCTGGGTTTACTCTGGAGCTGATGCCCTCCCTCACCCCCAGGGCAGCCTCAGAACCTTCCCTGAGACCATTTTGGGGTATTTTCACACAATTTTCTGGGTTTACTCTGGAGCTGATGCCCTCCCTCACCCCCAGGGCAGCCTCAGAACCTTCCCTGAGACCATTTTGGGGTATTTTCCATGATTTTCTGGGTTTACTCTGGAGTTGATGCCCTCCCTCACCGCCAGGGCAGCCTCAGAACCTCCACTGAGACCATTTTGGGGTATTTCACACAATTTTCTGGGTTTACTCTGGAGCTGATGCCCTCCCTCACCCCCAGGGCAGCCTCAGAACCTTCCCTGAGACCATTTTGGGGTATTTTCCATGATTTTCTGGGTTTACCCTGGAGTTGATGCCCTCCCTCACCCCCAGGGCAGCCTCAGAACCTTCCCTGAGACCATTTTGGGGTATTTTCCATGATTTTCTGGGTTTACTCTGGAATTGATGCCCTCCCCCCTCCAAAATCCCTCTTTCCAGGGAGGATCAGGAGATTTCTTGGCACTGCCCACCCCAAGCAAAGCCAGCCAGGGACTCCCCACAGGGTTTTTTTCCCTCTCTGTGCCCTCAGCTCGTCAACCCCAAATGTCTTTGTCACCTCCCTCCTCTTCCATAAAGATCTTGGTGGCAGGAAAAGGGATTCAGGTGAAAACTGAGGGAGGCTGTGGGTTGTTGGGAGATTACCAGGACAGGATGGAAACAGGGAAAAGAGACAAATACCCCGGGTACTGTAAGAGATCCGTGAATTAATTCATTAATTGGGCAGAATTAATGAATCTCTGTGCTCCCTTCTCTGTCCTTCCAGCTGAAGGAGCTGGAGAAGCTCATGGATACCAAATAAACGGGAATTAAATGGGATATAAGAGCTGCTGGGCTCAGGCAATGGAATTTTCTCTCTCCATTTCATACCAGGAGTAGAAGGATTGTTGGTTTTGACATCGAGAGGGAGGAGGGAAGAGGTGCAGGGCAGACATTCCTTCCCTCCTCTGCTTCCTGGGGCTTTATTAGGGATTCATTTGGGAGAAGTGCGTGGAGCAGCAGCTGTGCAGTGAAGGATGTGCTTCCCACCCCTCCAAAAAATCCCTCTGGGAGGCCTTGATGAGGTTTTTCACTCCCAGGAGCTGCCGTGGATTCCCAAATCCTGCATGGAAATGGATAAACCAGCAGCTTTCCTGGGAAAAGGGCAGGAGCCTATGGAGCCCCTGGAGCTTTTTATTCCTTTGGGAATGCTGGGCAGTTTTTAAAGGCAGACACCTCCCTGGAGCAATGCCAGGGCTGGAGTGGAACCACTGGAATTTCTCATCCATAGAGCAGCAGGCAGGTGCAGGGGATGGGAAGAGGGAAGGGTTTGTCATGATCCCACGGATTTATGGAGGGTGATCCCATGGATTTATGGAGGGTAATCCCATGGATGGTTTCTCCTTCTGAAACAAACCCAGAACCCCAAATATTGTGGTTGAAGACAACAGCAAGGGAACATTGCAGCACCTCCTGGGATCTCACATTCCCAATTTTCTCTGCAGCCTGGGCTTCAGGAGGGAGGATGGGCTCAAATCCTCAGCCATGGGCATCATCCCTGACAGAGCTGGGAAGTGCTGGATGCTCTGGGAAAAAAACCCATGGAACAGAGCAGAAAAAATAAATCAGCAGGAAGGTGGATTAGGATTATTCTGTGCCTGCTTTGGAAAAGCTGGATGATGTTCCCACTGCCTCAGCTTTCCTGGCAGCCCTGAAAGTGCCACCAAGGGGATCAGGTGTTGGCTTTAGCAGGGAAGGAGAGGAAAAGGTGGATTTTTCCAGGCAAGGAATTGAGAAAGGAAGAAGCTTCTGTCACTTTTCTCCTGTGCTGCAGCTTCCCTGGATCAGCACAAGCTCCTCACTCCTCTTCCTCCCCCTCAGCACCAGGCTGGCAGACACGGAGCTGACTCATCCCACCGAGTTCTTTGGGAGCATCCCAAGCCCTGGGAGGCTCCAGGAGGAGCTGTGGGTCAGGCCTGAGAGGTGCTGAGGGGGAATCATCTCCTCTCTGAACCCACGGCGTGTCCCCAGCCCGATTTATCCAGCCGGAGGAGGATTTGTGTCTGGAAGTTGATGAATCCTGGGAATAAATAGCCACAGACGAGATTATTCATCCTGCAAAACAGCCAAGGCTGGAAGGTCCTTGGATTTGATGAAGGAAGCAGCTAAAATTTTGTCTAAATAAACACAACTCATGGACAGATACAAGAAATCCTGATCTTAAAGCTCGAATTCCTCCTGGAATAGGATCCTGGAATGGTTTGGAGGGACCTCAGGGATTCTCCAGTCCCCTCTCCATGGGCAGGGACACCTTCCTCTATCCCAGCTTGTTCCAACCTGGCCTTGGACACTCCCAGGGACAGGAAATGTGTGCCAGAGCCTGCCCACCCTCACAGGGACAATCTGGGAAGTGCCCAGGGAAGGGATTTTCCTCCCTGTAAAGAGCTCAGTTAATTAACATCAGCTCCCTAAAACCACACCAAAGCAGTGGCCATAAAGATTTTAGCCCCTAATCCTGGGATTGGGGGTTTTTTTTGGAGCAGGGAAAAAGGATCTCAAATTGGCAGGAAAGGTTCCACTGTCTTTTTGCCTACAAAAAAAAAGGAACAGAGCAGATTTTTAAACCAACAAGAAACCTTTCTGTGTTTTAGCCTGGCAAACCCTGGCTCGTGTTTCTGGGTGCTGTCACCACTGGAAGGGTCTGGGCAAGTGACACAAAGCAGGACTTGCAGGGAAATAACCTTCAGATCTCCTGAGTTTCCATCTGTGCAGTTTGAAGCTCCCTCTTTCAGCCAGAGAGGCCACAGAGCTCCGAGGGGCTCGGAGCAATCTCTCCCAGCTGCAGACATGGAATTGGATTGGAGTCCTCACAGGGCTCAACATCTATTTTCACATGCAGCTGATGGAAAAAAAGAGAAAAAAGGCTCCCACGGTTATAAAATCAGAAATCTTGGAATCATTAATCTTGGAAGAGTCCTCTGAGACCATCAGCTGCAATGGTTTCCCAGCACTGCCAGGGCCAGCACTGCCCCGTGTCCCCAAGTGCCACATCCACAGGGATTTGACTTCCCTGGAGGGATGGGGACTCAGCTCTGTCCTGGGTAGCCGTGCCTGGGCTGGAAAACCTTTTCCATGAGGAAATTTTCCATAATATCCAAGATGGACCTTCCCTGGGGTAACTTGAAGCCCTTTTCTCCTCCTGTCCCTGTTCCCTGGGAGCAGATCCCAAATCCCCCCCGGCTGTCACCTCCTGTCAGGGACTTGTGCAGAGCCACCAGGTCCCCCCTGAGCCTCCTTTTCTCCAGGCTCAGCCCCTTTCCAGCTCCCTCAGCCTCTCCTGGGGCTCCAGCCCCTTCCCAGCTCCATCTTCAGCTCCAAGACAAGCAGCAACCAAACCAATCCTTTTACTTTCAGAGCCCGTTCAAAATGCTGTCGACTGAAAACAACAAGAAACCCCAAATCCTTCACTTCAGCCGGAGCTGTTGGAATAAATCTCTCTGGGCCCATCCCTGCTCCAGGCAGGAGCTGTTTCCAGGCTCTGTGGGATGGTTCAGAGGGCACAAATGGGGAGCAGGGCCGAGTCCATCACTGTCCCTGCTGGTCCCTGTGCTGAGGAGGGATGTGGTCCTAAACCAGCTGGAGTTCTCCTGGTGATCCAGCTGGAGATTTCCTGATGATACAGATGGAGTTCTGACCATCCAGCTGGAGTTTTCCTGGTGATCCAGCTGGAGTTTTCCTGCCCACCCATCTGGATTTTTCCTGATGATCCAGCTGGAGTTCTCCTGCCCATCCATCTGGAGTTTTCCTGCCCACCCAGCTGGAGTTTTCCTGATGATCCAACTGGAGTTTTCCTGCCCACCCAGCTGGAGTTTTCCTGATGATCCAACTGGAGTTTTCCTGCCCATCCAGCTGGAGTTTTCCTGCCCATCCAGCTGGAGTTTTCCTGCCTGCCCAGCTGGAGCAGAGGGATTCCAAGCTGTTCCTGCAAACAGCAGCTGGTCTCCGACGAGCTTCTGACATTAGGCAGGCACAAGATTAAACAATTCCTTCCCTGCCAGATCTTTAATCATCGTTGGAAGCTCGAGAGGAGGCTCTGAGTGCTCCTCTGCAGCCTGAGCTGGCTCTCCTGCCCACCTGGGGTGGATTTGGGAGATCTAACAGGGAGCTGCTCCTTGCCTTTCCCATCCCATCCATTCACGGAATTCTGAAATCCCATTCACAGAATTCGCAGAGTTCTAAAATCCCCAAAACGGTTTGGATTTGGATGGAGATTAAATCCCATCTCATCCCACCCCAGCCTCGGGACACCTTCCACCAGCCCAGGTTGCTCCTTCTCCTTTGCCAGGTGCTGGATCCAGGTGGGAATCGCTTTTCTGGGAAAGCAGCCCCGGGTGGGTTTGTGTTTGTCACCCGTCCCGAGCTCTCCTCTCGGATCCGAAGGTATAAACGGCTCCTTTTGAACGAATTTTCAGGGATTGGAAACGAGCTTCATTTGCATCCCAAAAGGGCCCATCCAGGACGAGGGGAAAAGGGGGGGCTGCGAGTAAAAAAGGTGATTAAAAGGCCAGACGAGACCCTTTAATTAGCTCTGCCCTGCAGAGGTGGCACTGCCGTGACCTGTATCTCTCACGGCTTTTCATCGGCGTCCAACAACCCCCGCGCTGCCCTTTCCTCCATCCCTGGTTTTTCCATTCATCCCAGGAGCCCTCAGGGCTGGTTTGTGGCTTCCTGGGGAGAGTTCTCAGTGCCCGGCCCCGCTCTGCTGCTGCCAGGGAGTCATTAATTAATGAGAGCCCCCCACAGACAATTCCCGGGTTGTGGGTTTTGTTTGTTTGGGATCATTAGCCAGCACAACGGCGCCTGCCAAACCCACACGCTTTTCCCGGTTTGGCCCTTCCTGAAAGGAATTTTGGGGTTTTTTTGGGTCGTTTTGGTGCTGCTGGGGCTGTGTGCCAGCGCTGCAGTGTCCTTGTCAACAGCAGGTGCTCAAATCGTGGTGTTTTATTAGGAAAAACCTGGATGCACACCCCCAAAAAGATTTAATTCAAACCTTGATTTAAAGGTTTGAATTAAACCTTGAAGTTGCTTCCCCAGCAGGGCAAAGATTGGAGGAATGGGATCCTTCCTGTTGTGGAAATCCCCCCCAGAAACCTGAATTTTAATTCCCTTTTCTCCACCAGGGACCACAAAATCTGGGATACCCACGACAAAATCATGGCCTGGGTAAGGATTTGAAGGATGTATTTGATCCCTTTCTGTGCTTTTAAATCAGGGAATCATGGGGTGGGAAGGGACCTTAAAGGTGATCGAGTTCCAAATCCCTGGCACGGGAAGTTCTTGCTGCTTCAAACATCAATCCCAGATTAAAATTAAAAAAAGGGGGAATTTAACTGTAGCTGCGAGCGACGTGGAAAAGGGAAAACGACCCATTTGATTCATTTTCTTACATAAAAGAGCTGCACTCCTGAACGCTCCTCAAAAGGAATCTGCAGGATGTTAATTTGTGCTTCAGAAGCTGCACACGGCTCCTACAATTGCTTGGTCCACACTGAAAAGGCCTTTCCTGGGCAGTGCGAGGGAAAATCCAGCCAAAAAAATCCCATTTCCCTGCAAACTGCCCAGCCTCCCTGGGAGCTGCCTGGGGATTGTTTGTGGCACAGGGACATTTCTGGAGCTGCAGCAACGTTTTCCCTGTGCTGGGTCACTCCTGGGGCTGCCCTTGGGCTGCTCCCAAATGCAATTCCAAAGGGTTTTTGCTCCTTCCCCATTCCCAGGGGCTGGTTAAATCCCTTTGGATCTGCCAAAGGAGTGGAGGAGACCCCTCAGAGCAGAGCTGGAGGTGGAGATCATCACTTGAAACCCATTTTTTTGGCTTTCCTGGCATGACCCTGTTCCCTATTTTCTCCCTGTTCCTTGGCAGGGCTTTCCCAGCTCTCCTGCCAAGCACAAATCCCCTGCTCCAGACATTTTCAAGGACAGCTCCTGGAACAAAGCCCCTTCCAGCCCTCCCCGGGGTGACACCTGTGTCCCTCACGGGGACAATCCTTCTGGAACGAGTGGGAGCTTCTTGCAGCCCTGACATAAAAAATTCCCTCACCTCCCCAAATCCCCAGGCACTGCACATTCCCATCTCCAGCTCAGCCGGGAACAAACCGAGGAGATTTTGCTCCAAACACAGCGATCCCTCACGGCTCGGCTGGGGGAAACCACCTGACCTGAAGCTGAAGGGAAAAAAAAATGATGGAAAATAACTGGCCCCAGCTCCCAGTTTTTCCCCAGCTCCCGATTTTTCCCCGGCTCCCGGTTTTTCCCTCCCCGAGGGAGTGGCCGGAGCCGTGCGGCAGATGGAGCATTCAGGATATGCAGATTTCGGCTTTCGGTGGGAGCGCGGAGAGGTGAGCAGGGGGATCGGGTGTCCCTTCCAGCGGGATGGAAATGCCGGCCTCAGGAATTATTGATGGAGCTGTGGCCCGGCCCGGGCAGGATTTGCGGCATCCTCAGGAACTCCGGGATTATGGATGTGGGCAGGAAGGTCCCAGGAAGGGATGCAATCCAATCCAACCCCAAATGTTCTCTTTTTGCTCAGATTTTTCTGGATTTCCTGCAGGAGTTTTGCAGAGGAGATCCATTGGTTTTCCTGCTCTGGCCATGAGGAAAATCATGGGATGGCAGTGGGAGGACGGGCTGGGAAAACCTGGGAATCTGCCAATGTCTATTGAGGAGAGAACTCCTCCACATCTCCTCATTCCTGAATTTTTCCAGGAAAACCTTCCCTGCTCCCTCAGCTGATCATTCCCATGGTTAAACTCCCCCTGTTCGTGTGGAATTATTGGGAAAGGACTGGGCAGGCTAAAAATCAACATCAGCTTTTTATTTCTGGAGAAATAAAACACAACCAAATAAATTTTCTGGACATTTCCATGGAAGGATCATTCCGTTCTCCAGAGAAATGGGCTCTCCTGTCCCTTCCCAACAGCAGGAAGTGAATCCTAAATCCAGGATTTAGGCTGGGTTGCTACAGGAATCCAGGTTTATCTCCAGCCACAGTGACACGTTTTGGTTCCTAACACAAAACAGGTTTTTAATTCCTCACCCCACACAATATTTTGGAAACCAGAACATCACATCTGTGTCACATCCAGCATCAAGACCTTCATAAGAGCCAGGTCAGCAGCTTAACCAAAACCAGCAGTGGGGATTTTGTGTTAAGCTGGGTTTAAATTCACCCTTGCTTTGGTTTTTAACGTCGGTTTTGCCCTTTTGGTTTTGTGTCTCTGAAGTTTGACAGAAATTTATTCTTTGGAATGCACAATGGATTCATCCTCCTTTGCTCCTCAAAATAGTTCTCTGGAAAGGCAGGTGTAGAAAAATATTTATGAACTATGAAATAAAAAAACAAAGAAAAATAGCTTTGGCTTGAAAATAGGTGTGGGTTTGTTTTCCTGCTTCTCCCAGGAAATCCAGACCTGATTTATTCCCACCTGAGGCTTCCTGGCAGGGCTGTAGAGGCAAAATGACTTCTCCAAGACAGGTTGGATGCCCCAAAATCAGAAATGCAGGGTCCTTGGATCAAATTCCTGTCTTTTCTCCCATGGAATCTTAGGAAAGAGCTCGGGAAGAGATGTCAGTGTAAAACTGCACCATTTGGAACCTTGTGTCCCACAAGAAAATGTGGATGTTTTACTTGAAATACATCATTTTATCCAATTACTGGAGACACAGGAATCTGGATTCTCTTCCTCTCCCTGCAGCCTTTCACTCCTTGATCCATTCCTTCCCACCACATCCAGGCTGACTCGATGTCCCAAATCATTCCCAGGGAAATTGGCACATTCCAGCTTTTCTCCCACAGAAACATCCCAGGCCAGGGATCAGCTCCCACATCCTTGGGCACTAAAACCAGAACAGGCTGGATAAATCAAGAGAGAGAGAAAACTGGGGAATGCACCAACACCTGGAAAAAAACTTTAGGAATATGGAATTTTGGGGTGACTATGTCACTTTTTCTCCGTGGCCTCCTGCCCTTTGGCTGTAACCACCCGGAACTGTGGGACATAAGGAACGGTGGGATTAGGCTTGAGGCTGCTTTGGATAAACTCCTTGATATTTGCTGGGAGAACCCCTCTCTCCTTGAGCAGATCCTTGTTTGGGAGCTGACACGTCCCCCTGGAGCTTTCTGCCAGGAAAACCTCTCCCTGCAAAACCTCCCCGTGTCCTTTTCCCAGGGCTGTTATCCCCAGGTAGAACAGGCTCCGCTCGGCGCCGCCGGGGAAAGCTTCACCCAAAGGCTCCGAAAATCCCTCCGAGGAAACCAGGGACGGAGCCCTGCTGGGCTGGGAGCCAGGGAACACCAGCAATGCCCCATTCCCAACCTCCCAAGCCCCTAAACCTCTGGAATCTTCCCCTGGGAAGCAGCTCCTGGGGCTGGTTTTCCGCCGGCAGAGCCCGCTGGATCGGGGGTTGCTGACGACGGTGGCGTATCTGAGGTCACACTGAGCCGTGCTCTCTCCGTCCTGGCAGCTCCTGGAGCAGCTGCTGCTCTGGAAGTGGCTGCTGGAGCATGCAGAGTCACATTCCGAGTCCTGAGGCCTGGGATCTATCCCTAAAAAATCTCCTGGCTCCTCCCGTTCCGAGGATTTGGCGACGCTGATGTCTTCCAGCACCATCTCTGCCTCCACGAGGAGCGGCTCACACGACGCCGGCTCGGGGTGCTTGGCAAAGAGATGCTCCAGAGTTTCAGGCTGGAAGAAAAAAAAAGAGGGATTTCAATGCTCATTTCTCCTGAAGGTTTTTATGGATCACACCAAAGGTCATTCCCAGCAGCCTGGAGTTTTGCCACGTCGGGCTTCACGCATGGTTTTGTAAGAATTTACAGCCGAAAACCCTCTGGGACAAAATTTCCTCGACAGATTTAATCGTTGATGCGTCAGCTGGAGGAACTTTCCCTGCTGGGGATTGGATTATCCAGGTCAAATTCAGCCTTTCCATAGGATTTTTTTGGAGCAGCTGCGTGTTTGAACTGAGTGGAACACCTCAGTTTGGGAGAAATGCAGGATTTGCAGCTCCCTAAGAAATGCAGGATTTACAGCTCCCTAAGAAATGCACATGGAAATGATCCACCAGGAGGAACTGACAGCAGCACCAGAGCTCCAAAGGAGAATTCCCTTGTATTTCCTAATGAATTCAAACAGATAAATCCAGTTTTTTTGTGGATTAACAAACCACGTTTTACAGCAGGGAAGCTGCCAAGATAATGAGGGAAATGCCAAAATACTCAGAGTAGTGGGAAATTTGAGCAAAGAGTAAAATTCTTGGGCTCTACTCAGTCCAGACTCGCTGTTGGTGACACCTGGGCCCTGAATTTGGGATTTTTCCCACACCAATCCACCACCTTCCCCCATCAAAATGAACAGGGAGCTTTCAAATAATGAAAATAACATTTTTTCTCCTCGTGCACGTGGTTTGTCCCTGATGGAGATGTTTGTATCCCTCCCCCTCTCCACAGGCACCACAGCAAACACGGATGAACCCCCTCCCAGCCAAGGCCAGGGGTGTTTTGGCAAAGGCCACCACCTGTCACCTCTGAAAAACTGGATATTTATCACATCCAATGCATAATCCAGAGGCCTGGGAAATGGGAACCTCAGGATGGAGCCAGAGGGGTGAACGGGGCTGGATTTCCCCTGGAGACAGAGCTGGAACAACAGCCCAGGGTGGAGGAGGCAGCAGCCCCAGGGAAATACAAACCTGCTGGAAGTTAACTCCCCGTGCCCACGAGCAGTTCTTGGGGTTGGGAACATCCTCCCAGAGCAGCTTCTTCACCCTGAAAACGTCAGGGAAAAGTTGGGGTTGGTGCTGCTCCCACAGGGAAGGGATCTCTGCCGTTTGAGGTCTCCACAGCACTGTGGCCATGAAATAATTGTTGGGGAGATGGTAAATGGCCATGAAATAATCGTTGGGGAGATGATTAAATCTCCCCAAATGGCCCAAATTTAACCCCAAACACAAAGAAAGGGACATTCCAGGTGGCAGTTTGGGGAAATATAGAGGGTGAATGACCACGACCCACAGGGGCTCCAGGAGAGCTGGAGAGGATTTGGGACAAGGGATGGAGGGGCAGGACACAGGGAATGGATTCAGGCTGGAAAAGGGGGGGATTCAGATGGGAAATTGGGAAGGAATTCCTGGCTGGGATGGAATTCCCACTCCCCTGGATCCCTGGAAGTGCCCAAGCCCAAGCTGGAGCACCCTGGGACAGTGGAAGGTGTCCCCTGGGGTGTCCCTGGATGGGATTGAGGGTCCCTCCCAACCCAAACCAGTTTGGGATTCTGTGCCAGCAGCTCAGCAGGGTGGAAAGTGCAGCTGCACACCCTGGGATTTTGGATGAGGAGGAACAAAGTACCTTTGGTGTGAAACCAGCAACGCTCCCAGCAGCAAAACTGAGGTGGAAAAGACAATTGGCAGCACCACGTGGAGGCTGCCACCGCTGCCAGCTTCAAATCCCCCTGGAAATAAAGGAGTTCAGCCATTAATGCAGCAAAATGATTTGTCTGGGGGCAAAGAGTTGGCAACAGGGAAATAACAAGCAGTAGAAACAGCAGCTTAGATGGGGAAATAACCCTGAGCAACAGTTTTATTGCACACGGTCAAACCTCCCCCTTGGGAACAAACAGACAAAAAGGAATTATTTTAAATAGGAGTTTAATCCCTCACTCAGCTCTGCCCACAGAGAGTTTTCAAATTAAAGCTGAATCTGTTCACTGTTTGTAGGTACATTACGGTGACTTTATTACCACTTTTTTTTCCTTCAGATGAGACAGAGGTTTTGCATTTAAAGGTCACTTTTTACTTCATAAAAACTGGGGGGAAAAGATCCTGTCAGTCACCTTTGGCAAACTGATCCGTGGCTCTGGCTCTGCCAACTCCTCCAGCAAACACGGGGTAGAGGCTGAACTGGTACTTCTCAATCAGGAGGAAGTGATCTGGAAAGGGGAAACCAGCCTTTGGAATCCACTGTTTGCCACTTTTTAACCCACTCCCTCCACAGAGGCCCCGGGCACAGGTCAGAGCTCAGCCCAGAGAGGGCAATAATGGATCCAGCTTTTATAGATCTTCAAAATCCCAAGATCCAAACCATTAATCCAGAATTATTCTGTCATGGAATGAGCACCTTATGGAGTTACTGTGATAATTTCCAGGAGTAAAGTCAAAATGCAAAGCAAATGCAGATATTAATTCGAATAATTAGCTGGCGTGTTCAATATTCCAGAACTAATTTTATTGTATTGCCACAAAATGAGCTCACTCCAGAGCTTAAAGGGATTATTAATGCAACAGGCAATCCTCTAATGAGCATCAAAATTTGGTTTATTGGTCAATAAAAGTGATTAGAAAACAGGGAAGGGTGAAAAAAAAGGGCTCAGAGCTCAGAAATTCCCCATTTTTTTCTGTTCCACACCCATTAAGAATTATATTTTCAAGCACACACACTCACCATAAATAAAATATTTCCTGAGATTGGGAGGAACTCGCAGCCATTTCATGTGCTCCCCTTTGTTCAGGTTCCTCCACTCGATCACGAAGGATTTCAGCCCAGGGGTTTGGGGGGAGAGGCTCCAAACCACAACCACACAGGTGCTGTTCACCAGGTAAGCACTCAGGGATTGCACAGCATCCACTGGGGAAAAAACAGGGAAAACACATCCTAGAAACTGCTCAAGTCTCACCACTTTATCACTTTAATTATCTTTTGTATAATAAAAGCATCAGCAAAGATTTTTTTTTTTCCTCAAGCCACCAGAATTTGGGTTACACTAAACCAGCCCCGAGCACTAAACAGGTCAAGTTTCTTACAGACATCAAACATCTCAATTCTCACCTGCAATTCCTTAATTATCCTTGGCCAAAAAAAATTAAAAACTCCTGAATCCTCGAGAACAAATGAAGCAGAGTGCAGCCAAATCCAGGAACTGCTGCTCAGGAAGTCTGAGGACTCTGGCAGCCCAAAACACGACCACGTTTCATTTTGGAAACGACAAAACATTCCCCAGCAGGAATGTTGGGTGTTCCCAAATCAAAGGAGATGAAAGATCAGTTCTCCAGCAGGATTTTCTTTCTCTTTGATTAATTAATTTCTATTTTATTAGTGAAGACAGCCCAGAGGCAGACAACTCTTTTCCCAATCCCAAAAATCATTAGGATTTTCACGATGGGAATCTCAGTTTTCCAACAGCTCTGGGGCTGAATGTATCCCCATAAAACATTCTTTATTCCACCAGAGGGAATTTTATCCCAAAGAAAGCCTTCCCCAAGGCTTCCTGGCATGTGCTCTTACCTGTGCTCATTTGCTGGGACAGAGTTAAATTGGAATTAACTGCAGAAATCCCAACTGAATTCATGGCTAAAATGGTGATGGTGTGGGTCGGCTCAACCCATGGAAAAGTCCAGCTGGTGCCATGGTCCACAAATTCCTCCCAGGAGGTGTTCCCTGGGGTCTGGTGCCTGATGATGTATCTGCTCACGCTGCACAACGAGTGACTCTGCATCAGGGGCTGCAGCAATTAATTAATTAATGGGAATTAATTCCTCAATTCCCTCCCCGCTCCCTGATTCCCAGAGGAATGGTTGTTTGGGCAGCTCCACTTTTAAGGAAACAGGACTCAATATTCTTTTTAAAGGCTTCATTTCCCTCCCTGAAAGCTGACTCTCATTCCCTCTCTTCCCAGCAAAGGGAAGGGAAGGACAAGGAAAGCCAAACTTCCAGATTCCCACAGAAATTCCCTGCTTGACGCATTTCTCAGGGCTCAAACCCCACAGCAGCACATGAGCAAACTGAGGAACTTTTTCCTCTCCTGCATTGACATTTTAAGGCAAAGAAGGCGAAGCCATCTCCCGTTTAATCCCAGAATTCCCACCAGGATTCACGCCCTAGGATGAGCCAAGCCATTGTCAGGAACACAGAGAAAGGCAAATCCCAATTCCCACGAGCCTCACGTGCCTGTCAGCCTCCCCTTGTGGCAACTGCACCTGGTTTTAGGACCAAAGGGAAAAGCCCCAAAAGCAGCTGCTCCCACCTTCCACAGGAGTGTGACATTCCTCTGCCTCCTTGCTGGATCCTCAGAAACAACCCTCCAAAATTCCGGGCCTTGCAAGGGAGCTGCAAAACAACAGTTTGGGCAGGAAAATCCCACCTGAGCGGGGCAAACCCCAGCCCTGAGGGTGGAATCACAGACCTCTGATGTCCTGGACGAGGGTTTGGGCTGCTCTGCTCCAGTCACTCCAGTAGCCAGCCCCGTCCAGCTCCCTGCAGCGCACCTGCACCACGTACTGCACACAAAGCCGCTCCACTGCTACCACAGCCCAGCTGCCTGAGGGCTTGGGGACTTCATAAAGCTGGGAGAGAAGAGGGGAAAAATCAGAGGGAGGGCAAAGGGATGTTTAGGCAGCTCTGAAGAGCCAAAATTCCTGGGAATGAACCCAGGGAGGAGGTGGGATTGTGAGGAATGTTTCTTTGCGGACGCTGCAAACGCTCGATTTTCTCTGCGGGTAAATTCCGTAAAAAAAGCAGCTCCACTCTGCAGGACAGCAGAGCAATGATTCCCTGCTCCAAGCCACGTGGAACAGCCCGTACCTGCCATGGGTTTTCCTCCCTGTTCCCCGAATTCCAGCGGATCTGGAAGGTCAGATCCCTGTTGGCAAAGACGGGCTTGGTCCAGCTCACGTTCAGCAGCCCCACGTTCCTGGTGAGCTCTGCTCCCACGTTGGAAGGGGGCAGAGGCTTCACTGGAAAATGCAAAAAAAAATTTTAAAAAATTAACTGCCATGTCTGCACTGACACTTCCCAGTAAATGAAATCATGGATGGCTTTTCCTTGTCCTCAGGGTGGTGGGATTCCAAGGAAAGCAGGACTGGAAACCCAGAATCCATGGGAATGTTTCCGTGTATTTCATTTCCACTTAAAGCACAACAGATTGTTTTGGGGCTGGCACTTGCTACCCGCCCTGGGATAAAGAGCAAAAAGACAGAGCCTGGCAATAAATGTTGAGGTTTGGGTTGGATATTTGGGGAAGTTTCTCCATGGGAAGGGTGGTCAGGCATTGGAAGAGCTGCCCAGGGCAGGGGTGGAGTCCCCATTCCTGGAGGGATTTAAAATCCATGTGGATGTGGCACTTGGGGACACGGTCAGGGGTGGCCTTGGGGCTTTTCCAACCTTGGCAATTCCATGATTTTTATGAGGTCACCCCTGCAGAAAGCAGCAGCTTTCTTCATTAATCACTGTGCAGTGATTAATGGAAATGGGTTTATTTTATTAATTGGAAATTCCCCCCAGATCCAGCTTCTCCAGAACAGGAATCTCTCCAAAACCCTCGTTTGTGAATCAAGCCAAATTGAAATCAGCTTGTTTTGGATAATCAGATGTGAATGAGGAGAAATCAACAACAAAAATTAAATCATTTTTTTTTTCATTTTGGATGGTGCTGGAACAAGTTTGTTTTGCTTTGCTACAATACAGAGCAGCCTGCATGTGGGAGAAATCATTCCATCCATTCTCACCACATCATAAATGTGTTTTATAAATTATATATTTATATAGTATATTTATATAACATATATTATATATGTAAATATATTTTTTATTTATTTTTTTATTTCATAGCTCTATAACTCGAATTTATTTCATAATTATATAACTCGAATTTATTTCCTGTAGCACCTCTGGGGTCCAGCTGCCTTGTTTGCTCTCACCCATGTTCACATTTGTGCCCAAAAAACACCCAATTTTTTGTCCCAATGAATTCTCTGTCACAGGGCAGATAAGAAGAGGTGATTTGCATATTTTGGAGTTTTTAAAACACTCAGACACTGCTCCTGCCTCTTATTTTTTATCCAAATTTTTAAGTGCTCTGTGTGTCACAAAACTTTGCACCAGCGTGGAAGAGCAGGGACAGTCCCCACGATTTTAAATGGATTTATAACTGTGGAAATAATACACTGTAGTGGAGCATAAACTTAATTAATTGAACAATTAAATAACCAAAACCTTAAAAATGAGCTTCACTTTGCAATATAACAGGGAATAAAGGGAACAACAGGCAGAAGTGAATGTTTTAAATGAAACATCCTGCTCCTGAAAGGAAATGACATTTAATCCCATTTTTTTTAAAGTAACATCAAACCCCTCGTGTTTATTATTTAAAACCTGTGGAAAAATTCTTTCCCTGCACCATTTAAAATCCAGGGGCACGAGGGAAGAGAGAGATTCATGGATCTCGACCTACCCACGTCTGCTGGAATGACACAAACTGGGGAGGATTCCAGAGTTCCCAGGAAATGCTGAAACTCGATCCACAGGGTATATCCAGACAAAAGGAAAATGGGCTGGAACGTGCACTCGTAGGAATGATTCCTCTGCAAATGGCATTCCTTCACCTCGGAGTTTGGAGACGGCCTTGGAAAGTCAGAGCAGTAAATTTGGCTCCTTAAAAAGGGGAAAAAAATAAATAAAACACATTTGGTTGATCCATTGCAAGTGTAAATCTGAAGGGAATTAAAAGGAAGTGGTGGCACTGGAAACGTCCTGGGATTCTGAGGATTGTTTGGAGTTTGAACCTGAACTGCATTGAATGGATAAAAAAAAAAATTCAGTGTCACTCCTCAAAGCTTTGGCTCTGGAAAAAGCAGGAGAAACGACAAAAAGCAGCAGGTACAGCAAGAGGAGGCAGCTCCAAACCCTCATCAGTTGTGGGATTTTAGGGATTGGCAATAAACACAGCGAGGAAAACCTGCCAGGAATTGACTCCAGTCGGGAATGGTTTCCAAAATCCCAGCTGGCAGCCAGGGGGAAACTGCCACACAGACCTCCAGGAGATGGAAATCCCATAAAAACATCAAGTCTGGATTAAAAATCCCATGTCCACTTATCACAGCTGGCAAGAGAAGAGAGGAGCCCTGGATTCTGGATGAAACGGAACTGGATCAATTATTGGTGTGGGAATTTTCCAGCTTTTCCCCTCACACTGGTGAGGAGAGGGACCAGGGGAGGGTGTGAGTTACTCAGCTGAACCACCAGAGTTACACCGGCTTGAAATTTCCTCTTCCTGCCCTCAGGATTAAAGCAGTGCCTGGTGCTTTGGGGGGTGGGATTGGAGCACTCCCTGCTCCCATGGGAATGATCCCTTTGGAGCTGTTTCTCCTGGGCAAAGGGACAGGTAGAAACAAGCCAAGCAAAACAAAACCCCCACAGCACAGCAGCCCTGCGCTCCAGCTCCAAAAGGCAACAGCAGCCGGGATTTTATTCCATTTTGCTTCTTTCAGGTCTCGCCCTGAACAAACAGCCACAAAAATCCAAACAGCAGAGAAGGATCAGCAGCGTCTGGGGAGGATTTGCAGGCAGTAACGTCGCTGTTTGATCTCGCAGGAACACGAACAAATCCCCACATCATCACCTCCTACTAGAAAAATTACATTTTTAGCTGAACCTGAGCAGCGAGGAAGTGGGAATAAAAGCCACGATGAGCAGCATGGGGTTTCTAGCCCGGCTCCCTGCCCAGCAGTGCACTCATTATATCCGTGTTTGTGAAGGCAGGTTAAACAAAAGCTCTCCCAGCGCTCAGGCAGGCATTAATCCTGCCCCCAAAAAGCCTCCACTTGAACTTTCCAGCATTCCAGCTATTCCTTCAGTCCACAAAACCCCGGGAAATATTCACCTGGGCACCAGGATCATTCAGAACTCCACCAGAGGAGACAGGCTGGCTTTCCAAAGGGATTAAGGTCTCAGGGCTGATGGAAGCTGTTTTGCCAAAATTTCTGCATCTCCAGCCCAGCAGAGCAGTGAAATTGGGGATTTTTTTGCCTCAGGAAGAGTTGTCTGTCTGTCTGTCTGTCTGTCTGTCTGAGTGGTTCTGGGAAACTCTGAGGCTCAACATGTCAAGGGTGGAATGGGATGAGCTTTGAGGTCCCTTCTAACACAAACCAGACAGGAATTCTGGGATTCGGGGATTTGGGGATTCTGGGAATTGCTGCAGTCCAAACTCACAAAGCAATATTCCCTTCAGAGCTAAGGTTTGGTTCTCTAAGCAAGATTTTTTTTTTTTCCCACCTTGGAATGAATTTGTTTCATCCTCTATTTTTACCTGTACATAGAAAAAAAAAAAGGATACAGAATAATAAAAAATCCAAGACTGAGTGGAGACCTCAGTCTCCATGTCCAGTTTCCCATCTCAGACTCAAAGCAGTTAAAATTGAATTTTAAATTCAAATTGAGTGAAGCTGTCAGGAAAAAAAAAAAAACAGGATTCCACAGCTCCCCCAGGCCAGACATTCCCACTGGGAATGGGCTTTTCCCTTATTTCCTTACAACTTGGAGATAGCAGCAACTGGGATAATTTTTTTAACTGATCCAAGAAATCTTCTTGAAGACAATTTGCTCCCAAACATGTTGAAAAATGCTGAAAAAAACCTTATAAATAAGATCTGTTACTTAATGAGTATGTAATCTCTGGTTCCCTTCCTGCACAAAGAATCTGTTAATTCTATAATTACTAATTTTTTTATTTTATATATCTATAATTATTTATCCAGAACCCTTTGACTCAATAATATTCCGAGCAACGCTTTGCCAACACAAAAAAGGGAATTTAAAATACCTGTAATATCTCAGCTGCAAACTCCCCAGGAGCAAGGTGGTGGGGTTTGCAGACCACCTGCAAGTCATTTTGG
>VXBN01004623.1:146259-162061 GCA_013397395.1 Sinosuthora webbiana
CATCCAGTTGTGTTTCTAACTTTCCTGCTTCTTAATTCCTGTGCACAACTACAGGAGCAGAAATGAGCCTTGGACAGTCTCACTCCACACCTGAAGTTTCTAAACTCTGACTAAAATAATCTTTAATATTCCCCAGGCTCCACAAAAGGAAAAAGAGGTGAAAAAATCCGTTGAGACTAGAAAGTGAACCAGAAAAAACACAAAAGCAATTGTTAATAGCAAAAAAAAAAAAAAAAAAGTTGTTATTATTATTTGTCAATAGAAAATAGTAATAGTTATTATTATTAGTTATAATTATTATTATTTTCTACTGACAAATGCTTTTATGTTTTTCTGTTCCATTTCTGCTGATTTCTGCTCCTGTAGTTGTTCACAGGAGTTAAGAAGCAGGAAAGTTAGAAACACAACTGGATTAATAATAATAACAATAATAATAATAATAATAATAATAATAATAATAATAATAATAAGGTTTTGTTAGGAAGAAAAGCTCTTTTTCTAAGGTTCAGTTCTTTCTTTGGTGCAGGTGCCCATAAAAAAGCCCAGGAAAAACACTGAGTACAGAGAATTCCCAGAATATTCCCAGGGAATTCTGAGCAGAGCATGGAAAAAACCACAACAAAATAATGAGAAAGTCGGTTTTGCACAGGGCTCAGCATCACAAACCAGGCTGGACTGTACAAACAGTACATTTGGGTTTGCTCTGGGCCCTCAGTTCAGCTGCAAAACTAAAAACCAGAAGTGAGAGAAAGCATCAGGAGAAAAACCCTGAATCGAGGGGGGAGGTTCAGAGCTGCCAGCTGGAACTGGAACTGGAACAGCTCCGAGGGAAAAGAGCTTTTTGTGGGTCTGAGCAGGTGCTGCCGAGGGAGTGCCAGCCACAGAGGTGTGTTCTCCACAACTCCTAATTCCTGGCACAGGGAACGAGCCGAGCCTCAGGCACAGCCAGGAAAAAGCTCCCACAGGATTCTTCATCCATCCCAGCTCCACCCCTCCGATCCCAAAATCCACAAAACCAACTGGAAAAATCCGTGGTGGTGCATTCCCTACTCCTCCAGCTTCCAAATGGGGCAAGAGTGTCAGTTCACCTTTAGGCGTTTTAGGGAGTTTAGCTGGGAAGTTCTGTGGGTTTCTCACTGGAATTGTAAACCAGCACAAGGATTGGGATCTGGGAGGGTAAATCAAAGCCTCCAGCCAGGTTATCTCTCCTAAAACATTCAGTATTTAGGAAAGAGCACAAAAGGAAGTGAAGGGGTTTTTTGGGGTGTTTGCAGCACGGTGTCATGTTTATAATTTGTTTCCTGTGACGTTTGTTATTTTGTTATTTTTCCTTATTAAACCTTTCCATTTACAAAACACCCCCGAGGAGCAGTTTCAAATTAATCCCAGCCCCTTCTCTGAAAAGGCTGGACCCTCAGAGGTTGGTACATCAGCACGTGGCTCACTGCACTCAGTATCAAAAATCAGCTTTATTCCCAGACCCTGCAGGTGTCCTACCTCCCAAAGTGAGGTTGTAGGGTGAGCTCCAGTCGCTCCAGAAGCCTGGACCACGGAGATTCCTGCTCCTCACTTGCACTGAGGCTGGAGAGTCGAGCAGGGCGTTGTCCATGGCCACTGAGCTCTCCAGAGCAACCTGAAGCAGCTGTTGGATCGTCCAAATCCATTATTGGTGTGAAGTGAAACAGGGAAAGAGACAGAGGGAACATCAATAAATTGTATGGAGTCAGAATTCCTTCAATTCCCTTTCATGCCTTCTCTGTACACTCAGTTTTTTGGGAGTGTTGAGTAAATCAGTTTGCTCCTTAAGAGACAGGACATAGACAAGGATTTTCTGTTTGTAGGTAGCAAGTTGGGTTTAAAAAAAAAAATCTTTCTTCTTTAAATTGACTGTCAGTTTGAGAGTGGTGGAAGTTAAACCCATCAATAATCCAGGAAAGAAACAGGGTGGATCCATGGAATCAACTCTGTGGGAAATGAGTTGTTTCATTTCTCTTTACACTCAGTTTTTGGGAGTGTTGAGTAAATCAGTTTGCTCCTTAAGAGACAGGACATAGACAAGGATTTTCTGTTTGTAGGTAGCAAGTTGGGTTTAAAAAAAAAAAATCTTTCTTCTTTAAATTGACTGTCAGTTTGAGAGTGGTGGAAGTTGTGTAACTCTGTGGGAAATGAGTTGTTTCATCATGGGCTGCTAATGAACAGCTGCTTGTTATTCCAGAGCCACTTGCGTGGTAGGAACAGGGGAAAAAAAATAATATTTATGCTAAAACTTATAAATATTAAACATAGATAGTGTTCTAGAACTTAGAGAACGCTGAAAGAAAATGGGTTTGGATTTTACAGAAACCAGGATTTCACCCAAGGAGAAAAATGGGAGTTTGTTTGTGAGGGCCAGGAGGAGATGGGGCTTCTCTCAGTGTGGACAGAGGTAAAATCCCGTTTTTCCAGGAAAAAGCAGGTGCAAAGTCCAGCTTTCCCAGGAAAAAGGAGGTGGTAAACCCAGTTTTTGCAGGAAAAAGCAGCGTGCTAAGCCCAGCTTTTCCAGGAAAAAGCAGAGTGCTAATCCCAGTTTTTCCAGGAAAAAGCAGCATGCTAAGCCCAGCTTTTCCAGGAAAAAGCAGTGTGCTAACCTCATCTTTTCCAGGAAAAAGCAGAGTACTAATCCCAGTTTTTCCAGGAAAAAGCAGAGTGCTAATCCCAGTTTTTCCAAGAAAAAGCAGAGTGCTAATCCCAGTTTTTCCAGGAAAAAGCAGCATGCTAAGCCCAGCTGCACTAGGAAAAAGCAGGTGCTAAGCTCAGCTTTTCCATGAGTGCTAAACGCAGCTTTTTCAGAAAAAAGCAGCGTGCTAAACCCAGCTTTTCCTGGAAAAAGCAGCATGCTAAACTCAGTTTTTTCAGGCAAAAACAGCGTGCTAAGCTCAGTTTTTTCAGGCAAAAGCAGGTGCTAAGCCCAGCTCCAGCAGAGCAGCCGCAGTGTCAGTGCAGGGACAGTGAGGGCGGTGGGAATGAGGGATCTGGGGATCCCCCAGCCCGGGGCTGCCTCACCTGGCTGTCCCCGTGCCCCGGAGGAGCAGAGATCCTCACTTGGTGCTGCAGGGGGAAGGGCAGCAGGGCAGGGCTGGACCAGCACAGCTTCACCTGGCCCCTCTCAGCCAGCTCCAGGCGCAGCTTCACGGGGGCTTCGGGCCTCACTGCACACAAATTAATCCACAATTAACCCCAAGGCCACTGCCCCAGCCCTGCTGCGTTTTACTGAGACACAATTCAGCCCTTAAACTCAGCCCTCTTAAACTCAACTCTGTTTTCAAGAGCTGCTTTTACTGCATGGCAGTGATGTTGGGTTATATCCCTGGAAAAGTCACCCTGGTGCTGTCACAGATATCAAGAAATGCTTTTTTTGACCTCCCATTTCCCTCAAATCTGCAGGAATTTCCTCCCTTTGGCCATCATTTTTGTCAAGCCTTGGTTCCCCTGCCTTGCTGGAAAGAGGGAATGAGGAAGAGAGGGATGGGAATGCTGTGAAAAATCAATTTGCTCCTTACAAGGATTTCCTAAATCATCCCATCCTTCCACGGGGATTGTGGCTGTGAAAGGAGGTCTCCAGGAGAGTTACGTGAGGGCAAAGTAAAAATGGAGAGTTTGGATATTCCCATGAGGAACGGATGGGAAATCCTTGGGATTCCATTCCTTGGGCAGTGACAAGGGATCAAGTTTTACCTGGTGCTGACACCTTGGCTGGCCTTGTCCTCATCCACAGGCAAAAGGAAGAGTAAAACCCTGCTCCAAAGCACTGCAGGCTGGAGCTGCAGGGAAAACATTCCCAAAAATCCTGGGCTGTGGGCAAATATTCCCTTCCAATTCCATCTGCACTGGTGTCCAGCTCTCCAAGTGTCCCGTTTAAATACAGTCCTGGAATGTCACTAAGTCATAGCAAATAGCTCTATTTATTTCCAGTATAAATCTGCCCCACCAAGTCAGATTTTATTTCATTATTTATATCAAAAATCTCTTATTTTTTGTGTAAATCCAGCAGACCAAGTCAGGTTTTATTTCATCGTTTATATAAAAAAAAATTCTCATTATTTTCAGTATAAATCTACCACACTAAGTCAATTTTATTTCATTATTTATATCCAAAACCTCTTCTTTTTTTGTATAAATCCAGCACTCCAAGTCAGATTTTATTTAATTTCTCCTCCTAAAAGGATCTCAAAGCAATTAACTTCATGAAGGCCAGCAGGGAGTGATTGGGCAGGAGGCAAACAAAACTCAGTGGCTTTTTCCATCACATTTCCCTGAACCAGATCCCACAGATAATCATGGTTGTGATGCCACCTGCTCCACGATCAGCAAATAAAATCCACGTGGCACGAGCACTCAGAGAGTTTTCACATTCCAAATAGTTTTAATTGAGCTAAATCTTGGCAGAACATACATTAATATTGTGCATTTTTTAAGAACATGCCTCACTAAGCAGAGCTAACTCATTGTGTCGTTTTTAAACGCTGGCAGGCTCCGGGCTGAATTTTTAATTTCTTCCTGCAGCATCATTTCAAACCAGCAGGATGAAAAATGCCACCTCTCATCTCCCAAACAAGCCCACCCAGAGATTTTAACTGGTTCTGTCTGCAGAGCACATCAGTCAGGGGGACGTTTATAAAATTCCAAAGTTTTTAAGTTAATAAGACCTTCATAAAACTTTAATTTTATTTTTTTTCTTTCCCCCTGCAGCTGACAGCCTTTATGAAATCTGCCCAAATCTGCAGCAACTGGGCACGTTGGGTAGCAACACATATCAAATTCATCATGTCAGGAGAGTTTGAGCTTGATCAAACTCACAGGAACGTTCTCCAGCTCGGGATTGCATGGGCGAGGAAGAAAACATCAGGATCAGGGAGCTGCTTGGGTGGGATCCTTTGCTAAGCAACTCTGGGAACAGCTTTTTAAATTTAATTTAAGTCCTCAGCAACAAGCCCCACCACTGGGCCAGCCTTGGGCACAGAGAGGTCCTGATTAGAAAGGAAAAAAAAAAAAAAAAAAGAGAAATAATCAATTTATTGAGTGCTTGGGCTGTGCTCAGTGTGGTTTGCACTGGAGCCCAGACAGGGATTAGGGAGCTTTTCCTGCCCTGTCTGTGCCCCCTTTTCCCAGCAGAGCCATCCTGATGTTTTCCAGGGACACGGGGCTCAGCTCACCTGCAGCAGGGCACTTCCACACCCAAGAAAATGATTCTGTTCAGGAAAAAATAAATTCGATTTACTTCTGAATCTATGAGGAAGCCAGGCCAGAATCTTCCATGCCCTCCTCATCAGCACTGCCTCAGTGCCAGGACAGGGACACTGGTGGGGCTTTGGAAATGTTTCTCAAAACTTGTAGCTGTCTCAAGCCAAATTATTCCTCCTTAATCGTTGTAGACTTAAAAAGGAGCAAGAGGTGCTCAAAGGCTTTTTGGGGTGTCTTAGCCAGGTCAGAGGCCCGTCTGGCACCTGCACATGGCTTTGTTCTTTTGTTTCTGTATCATTTATTATTTTCTCTTTCATGGAAACCTTTTGCTTTACAAAACACACCCAAGGAGCTGCCTCTGGGAGGTTGCAGGTGAACCCTCAGGCTTGATACAAGGGAAGTCAAAAAGCATTTCCTGGATTTCTTGAAAACTGGATTTCCTGAAAACTCCCAAAGGTTGGAGGTCAACCCTCAGGCTTGATACAATGGTGGTCAAAAAGCATTTATTGAAAACTGGATTTCTTGAAAACTCCCAAATGTTGCAGGTCAACCCTCAGGCTTGATATAAGGGAGGTCAAAAAGCATTTCTTGCTAACTGGATTTCTTGAAAACTGGATTTCTTGCTAACTGGATTTCTTGCTAACTCCCAAAGGTTGGAGGTCAACCCTCAGACTTGATACAAGAGAGGTCAAAAAGCATTTCCTGAAAACTGGATATCTGCTAATTCCCAGAGGTTGCCACTCTGGGAGGCTGCAGGTCAACCCTCAGACTTGATACAAGAGAGGTCAAAAAGCATTTCCTGAGAACTGGATTTCTTGAAAAGTGGATTTCGAGGGGCCTTAAATCCCTGATAACTCCCAGAGGCTGGAGGCCAAGCCCCAGAACCTGGCACATCCCGCCCCGGCCACGTGTGTGTCACTCACCTACGTCCGTGGGCTGCAGGGCCATCAGGGGTGACCCCAGGGCTGTGACACCTGCCACCACCTCCAGCCACAGCAGGTAGGTGTGGTTGAGGCTGGGGGAGGCCACCAGGCACTCACAGGTGAGCTGGTCCCCGCAGTGACACGGAGCCACCCTCACTGTCCCCTGCAGGGAGCTCGTGGATGCAGCTCCCAGGGACAGCTCTGACCTGCAGGAGGGGGGGAAAACAAACCAAGAAACAAAACAATTCAGTGTTTTGGGGGTTTTTTTCTGTTCTGGTTATCTGGATATAGCTTATTGATCAAAAAATTGAATTAATTAATGAAAAAACAATTGTAACCAATGGCTTTAACTTTGCTGCTCTTCCCTTTCTCAGTAGTTTTCATTTCCATTTCTATTCCATTAAAACATTCCCAGATCTTTTTTGGGCACACAGGGTTGTTTTACCTTCCCATGGCAGCTCCCTGCCACCCCCAAAGAGAGGAATTTCTTATTCCCATTTGGGAGGCACTGAAATAACCCCAAAACCATTTAATGTTCCCTCCAGCTCCTGCTACAGTTGAGCATTACAGGGAATATTATAATCATGGAATGGTTTGGATTGGGAGGGGCCTTAAATCCCATCCCATTCCACCCCTGCCATGGACTTTTTCCACTGTCCCAGGTTACTCCAAGCTCCATCCTTGGACATTTCCAGGGATCCAGGATCAGCCACAGCTTTTCTGGGAAATCCAGGGAATAATTCCTTCCCAATTTCCCACCTAAATCTTTGGAACCAGCAGCTCCCAAAGGATTCCTCGTTATCATCTCTACTCTTCAGGCTCTTCCAGAACCCCACATTTATGGAATTCTGCAGGTATCCAGTGACTAAGGCCTCCCCAAAAGCTGGGAATTTAAAACTGCAAATAATTTGGGGCCAAATTTCTCCCAGCAGCAAAGCCAAGACAAACCCTGACAGTTCAATCACCTCGGATCCTTTTCTTGCTTTTCACGTTTCATCCTTACCCAAAAAAATAATTAACAAAAAAAAAAAAAAGCTCCTGTTTTGAATTGTTCTGAAGTGATTTTGGAATTATTTCTGCCCAGTAAGGGTTTTGTTTCACTAATTCAGAGAAAGCAATGGAAATTCATGGAATAAGAGCCCTTCTGTGCATTTTTCCAATGGTTTTACAGCTGGCATGAGCCACTGGAACACTTGGATTGAGGGAGGGCAGAGATCTCTGCACTGGAGGGGAGGGAAGGACGAGATCTGCTGCTTTATTTTCTGGGTTTAGTCCGTTTGTTATCTGCTCCATTTATCTGAGAGCAGAGCACAGGGAAGTGGGCCGTGATTCACCAATTCCATTTCCATATCCTGCCCTGCTTAGAGAGGAAAAAGGTCAAAAAAAACCCGAGGAGAATTATGGAGGATGGGAAGACACCACTCCTGGATCATCCCAGCTCCGCTCCCCTCGTCCCTCACTGATCTTTCTGCACCTTGGGATACTCTGAGGCTGGAAAAACATGGAATTTCAGCAGCACTGCCCTCCCAGCTCCTGTGCTCTGCAGGAACGACCCCAGGCAGGTCCACCTCAAGGTGTGGTTCACATTTATTAATGCTCCAGACAGCCAACCCTGACATTCCTACAATAATTCTCACCAGGACTCGCAGCCTTGAGGACACAGGAATGATGCTGATGGGATCTGGCAGACACGGAGCTCTGAAATTACTTGGAGTCATTTTGTTTTTCTAGATGTGGCTCCGCTGTTTTCTCCTGAATTTTCCTTTCAAAGGCTTTGCAGAATTTGCTTTGAAGCTGCCCTGCCTTCTCCTGTTGCTCGCAGATTTTATTGCTCTCCAAAAGCCACGAGAAATCCATGAAAATGTAGATTTTTTTCTTCAAATTGTGCCTTTGATCTGATCTGTCTGGAGAGTGCTCACCACCAACACCAGCCTCTCATCATTCCTAATAATTATTTCAGTTTTTAACCATCCAAATGAACTTGTTTGCACCAAAAAAAAAAAAGCACTGTAAAGGGAGAAAAATGCTAAATATTTCCTCTCCTGATTTATTAACCCTCACAAGCTGAGGAGAGGTCAGTGGCTCCTACACCCAAATCCTGTCACAGAGAGTTCTTTTAGCCAACATCTTGGAAAACCTCAGGAAAAAAAACATTTAGGAAGTCCTAAATGTTTTATATTTATATTCAACCTCCTTCAGAAGGTGATGCTTCTCCTGCTAAATTCACCTGTGGCCCCCTGGGGAACTTGGAGACTTTCAATTAGACGCTGCAAAATGTCCTGGCTGAATTTCAATCCTGTTATTGTAATTGAAAAGAGGAAAAAAAAAAAAAAAACCCAAAACCAAACTTCTTTTAGGAAGAATTACCTGAATTTTCAGGAAAGGTCCATCCCAACCAGATGGTTGTGAAATAGGGTCACCACTGTCAACTCTGCTGTCACGTTTTATTTATTATTCCTATATCCTCTCCAAGCTCTCCAAAAATTGGGAATGGGTGGAGCAAAGCTGTCGGGGGGGGCTCCAGGATTTTTCCATAAATGTTTTTCCAGTGGTTTTGATCTAGAAAAACCTTTATTTGAAGAAGCTGCCTCGTTAAACTGCAGCAGATCTGAGGGCTGCTGAGCTCATCAATCTCTAATGAGAGGTTGATTTGCTCAGGCTGGAGAGGCTCAATGCACGACTGATGCACTCGAGGCAAATTGCATGATTTATCCTTTTAAAAAAGTGGGAATTTAGTCCCAGAAGTGGAAGAGAGGCTCCCAGGTATTTCAAATAAGTCAAAATATGAATGCAGCCTCATGAGCTGAAAGGGCAAATGATAATCAGTGCTCAAAGTGAAGCTGGGAGCGTTCACCGAGGGGATCCCTGAGGCTGAAGATTCCAGCTGATGGATTTAACAGCATTCCTGGGATCAGACAGCTGGAAGGATGCTTGATAGATAATTAACCCAACTTGTCTAATGAAGCTTTGGAATAACCTTTTCTTTCCCATCCTTTTGGAATAACCTTTTCTCCTCCAAAAGCACCATCATCTCCCTCACTTGAGCCTCTCACCCAGCACTGCCATGAGCAGGACAGAACATTCCCATCCCTGGTATTTCCAAGCAGGATGGAAATATTTCCATGTGGATGGGGTAAATAAGAGGAGAATTCTCTAATGCTGGGAAAAAAAAAAACCAAAAAATCCCCCAAAAAACCCCTAAGAGAGACCCAAGCTTTTCTGTTGTAGATTCTCCTGTGTCATTCTTTTTTTGTGCATTGCCCTGTATGAGAGAATCCTGGCTGGATCTCCAGACTCCCAGGGAGAAACACATGCCAGGAATGCATATTTTTAAAACTGGGAATGTTTTCAAGGTATTTTGGCTCAGGAATAAAATGTTAAGGTAGCAGAGAGCCAACAGGGAAAGCTGTCACCTTTTCCAAAGGGCTGAAATGCTTGTGCTTGCTGCTCCTCCAGAACACAGGGACCCTAAAAGGGAAATATTAATAGGGAATGTGGGGAGGGAAATGAGTTCTCCAAGGTTTTGCTTTGTTCCTCACCTTTGCAGCAAAGAGGAGTCAAACAGAGGCTCTGGTGGGTCCACAGGGCCTGCTCTCCTAAATTTCACTGAATTCCCTTCCCTAGCACAAGGGACCTCTTCAGCCCAGCTGGGGCTCCAATCTGCTGGCATCCCACAAAAAAAATTCCCAATACAGAGAATTCTGCACTGGGATCACTGGCAAAGCTTTTCCTGTGCAGCTGAGCCTGGATGGAGCAGAGCAAAGCCAGAGCTGCTTCCCCCTCAAACACCCATGGAATGGTATTGCAGGAATCAGAGTCATGAGGAAATGGGAGCCCACCTCACCAGAATGGGATTAAAATATTGTGTCAGCCAAACAACCATATTTATTCCTAAATAATACACTTGGTTCCTGCTCTGAGTGCAGGGATGGTTTGTGCCAAATGATCTCTTCAGGAAGTCCTTCCCTATAAATTCAGCTCGTTCAGCTATTGCAGTTCATCCTGTTCCATAGGGAAAGGAAGACTGGGTGTTCATACCAATCCCTCAAACCCATCAATAATCCAGAAAATAACCAGATCATTTTATAACCAATGTATATAAGACCTGCCCTGGCCGTGGCACAGCCAGGATGATTCCATCTCTCAGCATTCCAGGGAATATTCACCACAGTGCCCATGAGCACTGTGAGAGCAGCATTTGCCTGTCACACGTTAAATACCACAGTTATTTCAGGACAGACAATATGATGGTCAAAACCAAATAAAAAGCAGAACCAAGACTTTAAAATTGAGAAATTCCAACAACAAAGATACTTTAAGAAGCCAAGGATGATTTCATTAAAACATCTTAAGAAACATGGGAAGGACAGAGGAGGAGAACTCTCCATTCCAACCATTTTCATTTAAAAACCCATAAATTTTCCGTATTATCCAGGATTGCCTTTAGACAGGACAAAGTAAAACCTGCAAAGCCAAAGCTCCCACCGTGCTGGAAGCTGGAATGTTGATGTTTTAGGAAATGAAATGATGAAATGCTTTCAGTTTTCCAGCCAGATTTACCAGGGCCTGTACTTACCCAGAGTATAAAAGGTTCACCTTCAGGTCAGCCCTCAGGTCCAGCTTCAAAAGCTGCAGGTGACAAACCAACAGGTCCAGCTTGCCCCTAATCCAACATTCCATGTTCCAGCTCCAATCTGCACAGAAGAAAAGGGATCCCCACATTTCTGAACTGCATCAAAACAAAACACCTGCACAGAACTCACTGACAAAGAGAGGACAGATATCCCTGGAAGTGAGGCTGCACCACAAACGGGAAAATATTTATGGATAATCCGAGTTGGGCACCTTCAACCCTTCCAAGGCTCACAATCCATGTGCTTCTGCTCTGTCATGATTAAAGAAGGAATGTTTTTTCACCTGGATTTAGGGACAAGGCTGCAGGGTGAAGAGAAATGAAGCTGCTGGTGGTGGTTGCTGTGTCCTGGGAAGTGGCAAAAATTGGATTTGTGAAATGCAATTCCACCTACTGAGGTCAAGGAGGTTCCTGTGTTCCTCAGAGACAGGAGGAGGAAAAATAAATCCTAATCCATGTACAGATATTTACTGCACATTTATGATTTAAATAATAAGTTCATGTAGAAATGATGCCATGTGCTCTCCATCTCCCCTGCCTGCTGATGGAGTTTCAAGCCCACATCCACCAAAAATATTTCAAATATTCCTCACTGTGCCTGAACTCCTTTGAAGAGCTGGGTTTATGTCCTCTTATGCAGTGCTCCATACTTTATTCACAATTCCTCTGGAAAGAATTGTGCCAAATTATTTTTTTCCCCCTTTTGAAATTGTGCTGTACAATTCCTCCATCTTCCACTACATTCTGAGGAAGGGTTTTGCCAAATTGAGAAAGGATTTTGCCAAATTGAGAAAGGACTTTGCCACACTGAGGAAGGATTTTACCATCCTGAGGAAGAATTTTACCAGATTGAGAAAGGATTTTAATACACTGAGGAAGGATTTTACCACACTGAGAAAAGATTTTACTTCTCTGAGGAAGGATTTTGCCACATTGAGGAAGGATTTTATCACATTGAGAAAATATTTTATCTCTCTGAGAAAGGATTTTACCACTCTGAGGAAGGATTTTATCACACTGAGGAAGGATTTTACACACTGAGGAAGGATTTTTACCACACAGGGGAAGGATTTTACCATATTGAGAAAGGATTTTACCACAGTGAGGAAGGATTTTACCACATTGACCACACTGAGGAAGGATTTTACCATCCTGAGGAAGAATTTTACCAGATTGAGAAAGGATTTTAATACACTGAGGAAGGATTTTACCACACTGAGGAGGGATTTTATCACACTGAGAAAATATTTTACCTCTCTGAGGAAGGATCTTGCCACCCTGAGGAAGGATTTTACCACATGGAGAAAAGATTTTAGCACATTGAGAAAGAATTTTACCACATTGAGGAAGGATTTCACCACCCTGAGGAAGGATTTTACCACCCTGAGGAAGGATTTTATCACAGTGTTGCCTGCCCAGGATAAAAAGTGAACCCCCATTTATCCAACCCACCCCTCTCCTCCCAAACAACAACAAAAAAAACCCCAAATATTTTTTGAAGAATTAAATCCTTTGTGCCCCTGAGTGCTAAACCCACCTATTTGCTGAGGAGCAGAGAGATTTATTTCTGAAGGAATAAACTTCCTTGCCTGCATGCTTGCTCTGTACAGAGAACAATCAATGCTGCTGGCACTCCAAAGGCAACACAGAAAACTTTCTTCACTCATGAAAGGCTTGATTTTGGCTGCTCCAAGTTCTCTCCTCAAGCCAGACCAGCTCCCAGCTGAGAAAGGGCTCAAAAAAGTCTCATTCAGCAGCACACAGGGCAGAGTGAAATTCCTGGGAGGAACTGGATGGACCATGCAATGGGCAGCTGCCAGCCAAAGGAAGTCTGCAAATATAAAGGGAAAAGCATTGGAAATAAAAGGAAAACTCTTATTTTTAAACAATTAAAAGGGAGGGGTTGATGTGATGTGGAAATGCATCCATTAGGTAAAAGATCAGGTTGTTTGCAGGGGTTGTTCTCTGAGGAAAAGACAAATTTATTAAAAACATCCTCTCTGAATGGTGTCACAGCCTTTTACCCCAACCCCACTGCAGCTGAACTTCTGTTTTCTCAGTCTCCTGAAAAAAGCCAAGGCCAAGATTGTAGGCAAAGCATCTCTTTGGGATAAATTAGCTTTTATTAACCAAAAACACAGTGAATCCTAAACTGGGTATGAGCCTCATCTCCCCGTGCAGTGCTGGAACAGAATCCCCTCCAGCTCTTTTCAAACAGCTCCATTTCAATTAAAAAAAAAAAATATTTAATCCTGTTGTAAATATAAAACACAGTCCCGCTGCAACTCTGAAATCAAACAGGACAATATTGCTGTGGGTGCAACTGCACAGCCCCAGGGCATTCTCTGGGAAGTGAGAGGCAGGAAAATGTCATTTTTTTTTTTTTTTTTTCCCCATCAGACTTAAAATAAAACCCCTCTGAGCACTTTTGTTGATGTCATGGCTTGAATTGTGCTCACAAAAGGGTGAGCAAGGAACAACTTCCTGTAAAACACTCTGGGTTTTTTTTAAAACACTTTTTTTTTTTTTAATTTCAAGATTAAAGCTCTGCTTGCAGCCAGGCACAGGGGCATTGGTGCACTTTGCATTTTGCTCGGGAAGGGCAAAGAAAGCTGAAAGCAGGTTCATTAAACAGAAATCAATTGATGCTCCATGCCTTGCAACAGGCAAAATGAGAAACGCCAGAATGTCTCTGGCACTGTTTGATTAACAGGAATTCATAATTCCCTGGCACAGAGAGTGAGTCAAATAAAACCAAAATATGAAATGACAGCTTTAAAAAAAAAGCTGTTACAAACAGAAGATGCAGAGTGTGGCTCTGCAGAGGGCTTTGCTTTCTCTCCACACAGATTTTGTGGTGCCAGAGCTCCTGCAGGGCTCTGCTCTTCCCTCCTCTCCCCCCGAGCAGAGGGTTGTGCCTCGGGAAATCCCAGCTTCATTAGGCCTGCAGCGGGAGGAGTGCAGCAAACAAACTCCCAGGCCATCAGCTGCGATTTAAAAAGGGACAAAAAAGTGACACAGAGCAGGACTGTCCCCTGCTCATCTCCTTTCCTGAGGAACTGCCCCCCCGTGTGTCACAGGTCCTCTCAAGGGATGAATCCAACCTCATAAAGGCAAAAACGTGCTCGGCCCCTTCCTTCAGAAAGGGAAAAAGCGAGATTGAAATGATTTTAATCATTTAAAGCTCACCTGCCTGGGTGAGCAGGGCCATCAGATGGTGACAAACTGCTCTGAAATGCCAGGAAACCTCCCTGGAGCAGCCAGGGTTTCCAAATTCAACGTGTTCAGATCACAAAAGGTACTTAAAGGAATTCCAGCGAGGCAGTATTTGATACTGAGTGGATAAAGGTACACATGGGGCAAGATAAAAAGGTGTTTATGTATATAAAAGGCACCTAAATCTAATGGTTTATTCATCTTTTTGATTCATATTTTGTAAAGATGGCACAAATTTTCACACTGGGTTACAGGGTTTGATTTCTCAGTCAAAACCCTCTAAATAGCCTTTATTTTAATTAAAAAAAAAAAAAATTAAAAAAAAGAAAGGCAAATACCAGCTGTCCTTGCAGAGCAGGTGCCAACATTGTCAGAGGCATTTCCCAGTTTATTGCTGCAGCATTTGCAGAGAGCTGAGCACCCTTTGGCAGCCCTTTGCCCGCAGGGGATTTTTCTTTCCACTTTGGGGCAACAGAACAAACTCCCCACTCATTTTTTATCTCCTCAGGGCGTTTATTTGGATGCATCCCGACTCAAAACACTGATTATTTTTTTCACTGATCTGAAAAACCCAAACTTGGTTTTTTGGGATTTTATTTATTTTAGTGACTCACCCATCAGCACAAACGTGGTTGGGATGATTTGCCAACACATCTTGTTTTGTAGGGCTGACCTGCAAAACACACACACAGAAAATTAATGAAGGGATTATAATGATCAGTCTGTTGTTTCATTTTTGGTTTTTTTTTTTCAGTTCATTTGATGCTCACACCTCTGCAGGCAGAACCGTGGAAAAGCAGAATGGTTTGGCAAGGAACTCAAAAATCATCTCGTTGCAGCACTCTGGGATGGGGAGAGACGCTTCTGTCTGCACCAGGAGAGGAAAGAGAGGCCAGAAAGAGGCAAAAAAATCAGAATTTTCCAAGTGCAGCATACAAAGCCCTCACCCATTTCAACAGTGAAGACTTCACTAAACTTTACAGCAACATTTCATTATTGTTCCTTCATGTCAGATACCTCATTCTTCTTTATTTTCATCCGAGAGTTACATAAATTCTGCTAAAATCCAAATCTATTTTTATGCTTAAAGCTCCACGGAGCAGAGTTTGGCTGCTGTTGATGTCAAGAACTGAGTAAACCCCACAGCAAATGCCAGGGTGGGAAATTGGAGTGAGGGAATCCCTCCAAAAGTCCCATTCCTGAAATATTTCCGAGGACAAGTTCCTTGAGAACGTCCCTGCAGCCAAAAGGGGCAGAGCTGAGGTTGTGTAATGGCCTGGCCTCGCACTTTGGGGCTGCAGGGCCTGCAAAATCCTGTTTATTATTTATATTTATTATTTATTGCTGTGTTCCATATCCTGCACTATCATTTTTATATATATTTATATATATTTATATATATATTTATTATTATAGATCATTTGTTTTTTAAATTAATATTTTATTATATATTATTTTTATATGTTAGCTTCACAAAATCTACATGGGTGCTAGTTAGTGTTTTCTAGGTTTTCTTTATGGTTTGTTTATTTATTTAGCAGGAAAAGCAGTCAGAAAATACGTGTGTGACTGGAAAGCTGTGTCAGTCTAAGCAATTTCTGATAATTCTGCGCAGCTGAGTTGCTTTTTTATTTTAATTTGTTAGGGACCTGTAAATCTCCACATTACCAGAACTAGTCCATGCTACATACATAAATGTTTCTTTGAAATCCTCATCAACCCTGAAGTCAGTGCAAATAAATTTTAAATAAATTTTGCCACTGAGTTTGGTAGTTTAGTCAATATGAATTCATACCTTGATTTTTTTTTT
>VXBN01004623.1:162412-198411 GCA_013397395.1 Sinosuthora webbiana
AATTTAATTTTAATTCTTATAATTTAAACTATTTATTTGTATATTCCAGATCCTGGAAAATCTATTTTTTTATATATATATTTTATAGAGGTTATTCCTATTAGAGGACCAGAGGAATTATGGAGCTACCAGGGTCATTTCACAAAGACACAGGCAGGAATTCTTTCTAAATAATCAAAATCAGTTAAGATTTTCCCTCATTCCAGAAGCAAAAAGTACCTTTTAAAAGAGTTTATTTGACAAAAATGTCCATTATTCACACAACTGAATGGTTTAATGAGAAAAAAACCCACGTTCCTCTTTTACAGCTGCAACAAAAATTCCCTGTCCATCCTTCAAGCACTTCCCAGCAGGAAACTGGTGGAGATCACTTCCAGGAAAACTGGACATCCATTTCCAAAATTTATAAACTTATGCAGAGGTCCTGGCTGTTCGAGCTTCCCCCAGGAAAAACTAAAGCCCACTGAGAGGAAAACAACCACAGAACCACAAAGGGAAGGGAAATGATCATTTCTGTGGATTTTAGTGGTGATAAAGGCTTTTTCAGTTCCTCATGGAAGTGGAAAAAGAAATAAAATCAAGGGAGAATTTCTCCCTGGAAAGGGTGGTCAGGACTGGAAGGGGCTGCCCAGGGAGGTTTGGAGTGCCCATCCCTGGAGGTGTCCAAGGAACTGCTGGAGATGTCCAAGGAACTCCTGGAGGTGTCCAAGGAACTCTTGGAGATGTCTAAGGAACTCTTGGAGATGTCCAAGGAACTCCTGGAGATGTCCAAGGAACTCCTGGAGATGTCCAAGGAACTCNGAAGGTGTCCAAGGAACTCTTGGAGGTGTCCAAGGAACTGCTGGAAGTGTCCAAGGAACTGCTGGAAGTGTCCAAGGAACTCCTGGAGATGTCCAAGGAACTCCTGGAAGTGTCCAAGGAACTCTTTGAGCTGTCCAAGGAAGTGCTGGAGATGTCCAAGGAACTCTTGGAAATGTATAAGGAACTGCTGGAGATGTCCAAGGAACTCTTGGAAATGTATAAGGAACTCCTGGAGATGTCCAAGGAACTCCTGGAAGTGTCCAAGGAATTGCTCGAGATGTCCAAAGAACTCCTGGAGGTGTCCAAGGAACTCCCAGAACTCTGGGCTGGAGACAAAGTTGGACTTGATGGTCTTGGAGGCCTTTTCCAACCTCAGTGATTTTGGGGATTCCGACACAAGAATTCCCAGATGGAGCCATCTGAGATCCTGGTGTCAGCACAGATTTCATTTTTGGCACAGCCACTCTCCAGCCCAGCCTGGACTCTCCTGCCCCACCGACCCAGGCTGGTTTTCCAGAGGTGTTTTGGTGGTTTTCCAATCCCAACTCCACCAACATTCCTGACCAAAATCTTTTCCAGTGAATTTGCCAAAATTCCTTATTCCATTGTAAGAAAGAATACAAGTTTTACAAGGAATATTTCCAGGGAACAGAGAGTTAAATAAAGAGAATTATTCAAACTTCTAAGGGCCGTCCTGGAGAGAATAAATTAACACAAATTGGCTTATTTGTGGCTGTACAAAATGAAGGAATTGGGGTCCTTTTGAAGAAATATTTCTTAAATCATTCTGGAACCGCTGACTTTGCTGCTGCCATGTACAAGAAATTTTCTCATTTCTTATGTAACTACTATATTCCTCTCCAAATCAACCACAGAACCACTGAATAACTCAGCGAGAGTTGGGATTAAAACAGGCAAGAACGAAATGAAGATCATTTTTATTTCCAGGACAGGTGAGAAATCATAGAATTCCCTGGCTGATCAGCATGGGAAACAGGTTCAGCACCACCTGAAATGAGCACAAACACCTGCTCTGGGGATTGAAAATCATATAAACCACCCCTGACTTTTGCAACCTCTGCACTACAGCTGGTTTTGAATATTAAAAATCTCTAGAAAGCATAAAAATATTTTAGTAATAATGTCTGTGCACAGCATTTTCTGACCCGTGCCAAAGGGCTTTCCAGTCCTGTTGGTCTGAGCGTGGAATTCCATTTGAATATACTAAAGATCATTCTTAAATAAAGAGTTCTGAGTAAGTGGCCCACACGAAATAGAAATGGGCATGACCCACACGGAATAATTTTGCTAATATTAAAGTTTGAATAAAGGCAACCCAAGCTGGGCAGAAGCACAGCAACAAATCCAACCCCAAACCTGCTGGTGGAGCCTCTCCCCCTCAAGACTCGACAGCAAAACGTCCCGAAATCTTCAAAGAACTTTCTCCAGACGGTGGAATTTCTCTTGTTTGCAGTGCAAACATCCTCATTCACGCTGTGGGTCTGTCCTTCCTTACGTGCAGAGCTCCTGCGATCCCTCGGCACTTAAAGGTTTTACCCACGTTATGGGCACACTTGGAAGTCAAGTGTTCATTATAAACTCCATTTATACATGTTGTACCACCCAGTAACTTCCCGAAGCTCTCTTCCATCCCCGCTCCCGCAGCATCGGGGGCTCACAGCCCATATAAATAAAGAGATTTATTTTGCTTTTGCTGCTGACACTGAATCTCAGGGACTATACGGAGGGAAAGGGCTGACTCGGGAACACTGAAACCGCCTGGATCCGCGGGCGGGGTGTGGGACCGGCTGCGGGCTGTGTTCAGGGGGATGGTGCAGGAAATTAGAGGGGGGAAAAAAAGCGGATAAATGAGGGGGTAAAAATTAAATTCACCAACCTGCTTCTCCTGGCTCTCGGGGCTCCGACTGGCGGCTGAAGCGGCGCTGTCACGGCGCTGCTCCGATGGCGAGCGCCGGACGGGCGCTTCCCTCAGCCCGGCTCCGCTCAGCTCCGAGCCCTCAGCCCGGCTCCCCTCAGCCCGGCTCCGCTCAGCTCCGAGCCCTCAGCCCGGCTCCGCTCAGCTCCGAGCCCTCAGCCCGGCTCCCCTCAGCTCCGAGCCCTCAGCCCGGCTCCCCTCAGCTCCGAGCCCTCAGCCCGGCTCCCCTCAGCTCCGAGCCCTCAGCCCGGCTCCGCTCAGCTCCGAGCCCTCAGCCCGGCTCCCCTCAGCCTCCCCCGGCTCCCTCCAGCCCCGATCCCTCCGGCCCCAGCCCGGTTCCCCCGAGCTTCCCCCGGTTCCCCTGAGCTTCCCCCGGCTCCCCTGAGCTTCTCCCCGCTCCCCTCAGCCTCCCCCGGCTCCCTCCAGCCCCGATCCCTCCGGCCCCAGCCCGGTTCCCCCGAGCTTCCCCCGGTTCCCCTGAGCTTCCCCCGGCTCCCCTGAGCTTCTCCCCGCTCCCCTCAGCCTCCCCCGGCTCCCTTCAGCCCCGATCCCTCCGGCTCCAGCCCGGTTCCCCTGAGATTCCCCCGGTTCCCCTCAGCCTTCCCCGGCTCCCCTCAGCCCCGACCCTTCCGCCGCCCCGCCCCGGCCCAGCGCCCCGCCCGCCCCGGCCCCTCGCACGGGATAGCGGGGACGGAGCGGGGAAGGAGCTGGGAAATGGTTTAAAACACCGGGATCCTCACATGGGATAGCGGGGACGGAGCTGGGAAGGATTTGAAACACCGGGATACTCACACGGGATAGCGGGGAAGGGGCTGGAGCAGCAGGATCTTCACACGGGATAGCGGGGAAGGAGCTGGGAAGGAGCTGGGAAGGGTTTGGAGCACCGGGATCCTCACATGGGATAATGGGGAAGGGACTGGGAAGGGTTTAAAACTCCGGGACCCCCACATGGGATAGAGGGAAAAAAGCTGGGAAGAGTTTGGAGCCCCAGGAGAGGCTGAGGGAGCTGGGGAAGGGGCTGAGCCTGGAGAAAAGGAGGCTCAGGGGGGACCTGGTGGCTCTGCACAACTCCCTGCCAGGAGGATTCAGGATCTGCTGCCCACATTCGATCAGAATCTCCCTTTTGGCATAAAAGCACCGACGCTGACCAGGAGCAGGAAGGACAACAAGGGAGCAGGAGACCAAAATTCCCACAGACACAGCAGGAGGGAGCGCCCTGGAAGATTTGAAGCACGTCTCGTTCCACCTTTGCCGCTTTCCGCTAGACCAGCTTGTCCAAGGCTCACCCAGCCTGGCCTGGTGCCTCTTGGTGATGTTAATTAATTCAAATATCTCAAGACCTGGTTGTGCTATAATGCACATATCCATTATCTGCTGGCTCTAATTTCAGAGCAGCTGATATCAGTTACCTTTTGCTCCATGAGTAATGGACTAAATCACATTTTTGACCCTTTTGCACTTCAGCGTTTGAGGGGCTGACAGATGTAAATCGGTACCGTGTATTTAACAGGAACTTGCAATTAAAAAGAAAACAACACCCAAAAATTATTTCAAGGAATTTCAAGCAAAGGACTGAGCCCTGCTAGGAAAGATGGAGCTTTAATTTTGCTCGTGCTCATCATTTTGTAAAAGGCAGCAAAAATTTAAAACCAGTGAACCAGAGACTGGAAAGTCCCAGCCAGGCCCAGCTGAGGGGTTTGTACAATGGTTTTTTTCCTTTCAGCAATTTTATTTTAAAAAGAAATACAAACCTACTATCTCTGCTTCGTGAGGTATGAAGACAAATATTTTTGTTTCCCTACTGCAAGCTCTTCTCAAGAAACCAGACTGCAACTATCTCTTTTGGGTGGTGTAAACACTTTTCCCATGAGCAAACTGGCTGGCTTTAATTTATTTATCGACTTTCTGTAATTCGCAATCCATTTCCTCAAAGCAGCATCAGCCAATTTCGCTCCTTATTTTAAAATAACCCTCTCGTAATTGACAAATTCTATTTTTAAAATATTTCCTGATCCCAGCATGGCAGTTTGGGAAATCTGACTAAACACAGCCCGTGTCTGAGGTTAGGAAGCCACAGAAGCTTTCCCATCCCAGCCTTTCACAGCATAAGCAAAAGCTGTCAAAAGCTGCCACTAGCAAATCCTTTTATTTAGAATGTCTCGAGACAAACATTTGCCAGAGTTTTCTTTCACTCTCCCCATGTGCCACTGCTGTTCAGACAACCAGGAAAAAAAAATCCCCTACAAGGCATCCACCAGTGCATATTTATTTATTTTTGAAGGCTTTTTTTTTCCCTCTCCCGAAATACTTAAACTAAAACTTCCTTGAGCTTAATCCTCTTGAGGCAGACAGAGGACAGGTAATTCCTCCTTTAGGAGTTCTTTGACGTTATTGTTTCATCCTGATCATCCTTTGTGTAAACTTCAATTCCGGTTTATTCCGTCTTTCCTCATAGATCAGCTCTCCTGGTGTTCTCCTAAGGCTGATGTGGCTCTGCACAAATCCCTGCCAGGATTGGGGAGCCGGGTGGGAGACAGGGAACAGGGACAGGAGGCTCAGGTTGGACACCAGCAGGAATTTCCCCATGGAAAGGGTGATCAGGTACTGGAACTGCCCAGGGAGGTTTGGAATCCCCATCCCTGGAGGTGTCCAAGGAATTCACACTATTGAATGTTTTAATTAAAAAAAAACACACTTTCCTCTTTTACAAGTGCAACAAAAATCCATCCTTCAAGCACTTCCCAGCAGGAAACTGGTGGAGATCACTTCCAAGAAAACTGGACATCCATTTCCAAAATTTATAAACTTATGCAGAGGTCCTGGCTGTTAGAGCTTCCCCCAGGAAAAAACCATTCCCACTGAGAGGAAAACGACCACAGAACCCCAGAGAGAAGGACTCAGTGCTGGGGACAAGGTGGGGATCAGGACTTGCTGTCCTTGGAGGGCTTTTCCAACTGAAATAATTCCAGGATTCCGGTACTTTATTGCCATCTCAAATGTTGCTCAAATATTTTCATCCCTGTCCCGTTGTTTCTCTTCACCTCGTGTTTCTCTTCATACCCAGTTTCTATTTTGCCAGCTCCACTCTGACTCCGGGATTTTCAGTTTCTCCGTGCTTTATTCACTAGGATACAAAAATCCAGGATGTCCTCCAGCCTCAGCACAGCATCCCCCCTGCTCAGGGCCTCCCCCTTTTGTGGAATTAAAACAACTTCTGGAGAGGCTTTTATTATAAATACAAACAAGGAATTGTTGTTTTTTTTATTCTCCACGTTTCACCTCAGATTTTCTCCCTGAAAGCATGACAAAAATAACAAGGGGCCAGAAACCTTTCAACAAGTTTCACGTTGAAGAACAACAAAATACCATAAAATACCAAGCCCCGGGTGGTTTTGCAAAGCACCATGAGGAGATTTCAGTGACCTGTGTGCGTGTTTTGAATCCAAGTGCGAGCAAGAAACACGGAACTGTTCTCCAACAGAACAAAACTTCAGCCTGGAGGGTTTATTTGTTTTTAAAAATGTGACATGAAAGCAATTCCTTCCACCAATTATGCTGGCTGCAGTCACGGAGCCTCTGTGTGGCCCATCATAATAATTCCCTGATCTGTTACAAATAAAAATTCCTAATCCCCTGCTCAGCTCTCCTGAGTCAATAATCTCCTGATCAATAATCCACAGAGATTCTCTGAGGAGGGAGGATCAGAGATGCCAGGCTGGGTTTGGGTTGGTTAAATTTCATCCCACCCCACCCCTGCCGTGGGCAGGGACACTTTCCATCAGCCCAGGCTGCTCCAGCCTGGCCTTGGACAATTCCAGGGATCCAGGGACAGCCACAAATTCCCTGGAAATTCCATTCCAGGCCCTCCCCACCCTCCCAGCCAGGAATTCCTTCACAATATCCATCCAAACCTACTCTCTTTCAATGTGAAGCCATTCCCTCTTTTCCTGTCCCTCCGTCCCTTGTCCAAAACTTTTCACCTTTTAGGCAAAGAACACCAGGAGTTTACACCTGCAAGCACAGGGAAGGTTCCAAAATGAAAAATATGAGCCCAAACCCCATAAAACTCTGGATATTCCCAAGATATGACTCTTCTTTTCTGCACATTTTGAATTACTTTATAATCAAAGCACAGTTTGAAGAGGCAGAACTGACACCAGCCACAGCAGCTGCTCACGGAGAGGGAAGAAGGAAAAAAAGTGGCACCAAACACCCAAGGGAAGCTCAGCTGAACCAGATGAATAGATATTTCATAAAAATACTCTTTATTTTTTTAAAAAATAAGCTCTGTTAGGAATAAGCTTTGGAGGAAGGCAGAAGAGAAGAATCTACAGCAAATTCCCCAGAAGGAATTTCCATCCCTTTTAAAGCCTTCACAAGCACGAGAGGTCCCAGGTAATTACTGTTGTCATATTCTTTATTTTTTAAATAGTTAAACCATTTTTTAATTCTTTATTTTATTTTTTATTCTCTTTTTTTTTAATTATTCTTTCTTTTTTACTAGTTAAGCTCTGCTAGGAATAAGCTTTGGAGGAAGGCAGAAGAGAAGAATCTACAACAAATTCCCCAGAAGGAATTTCCATCCCTTTTAAAGCCTTGACAAGCACGAGAGGTCCCAGGTAATTACTGTTGTCATATTCTTTATTTTTTAAATAGTTAAACCATTTTTTAATTCTTTATTTTATTTTTTATTCTCTTTTTTTTTAATTATTCTTTCTTTTTTACTAGTTAAGCTCTGCTAGGAATAAGCTTTGGAGGAAGGCAGAAGAGAAGAATCTACAGCAAATTCCCCAGAAGGAATTTCCATCCCTTTTAAAGCCTTGACAAGCACGAGAGGCCCCAGGTAATTAGCGCTGTCACCATTAGTGCAGTTTATTTCCCAAGTGTCACAGTGTCATTTGCCACAGCAAGAAGAGGACGCTGAGTGCATTCAAGGGGGAAATTGCAGCAAAAAACCCCACAAAACACTGAATGCTTCAGGCTCAAATTGTTACCTGCATTAATTAGCTGGGGTTTGGGTATTTTTTTTGTTTTGTTTTGTTTTTTTAAGTGGGTTTTTAGTGTTTCACCCTGGTGGCTGAGGTTTCATTTTACTCCCTTTTTTCCCCACTTTAATTGCAAAGCAGAAACGAAGAGAAAAATCTGATTTTTCCAACAGAAGGAGGGTCGCTGAATACTTCAGGCTCCAATTGTTACCTGCATTAATTAACTGATTTTTTGGGGGTTTTTTTTTGTGGGTTTTTAATGTTTCACCTCAGTGACTGAGGTTTATCCTCACGGGATGACGGGGAATTCCTTTCCCAGCCTTTTATCCCACTTTAGGATAAAAAACAAGAAAAAAAAAGTGGCAAAACTTCCATTCTGACAGGCTGGATGTGTTTGATATGTCTATTTCATGGGCTTTTAACTAAAACCCCACAGTTTCTATAGAAACATTTACATCAGAGGCGGCGCTCACGCCACAAAACCAATCTGCTCCGCTCACCTCTGTGCCTCACACTGATACTTTACACGGCAAAACCTGCTTTCTAATAAATAATTTCCTTTTGTTTTTTGTTTTTTCCCGAGTGTTTTCCTCCTCAGCTTGGAAAGGAGGATGTGTTTGAGGTGGTTGGCAGTGACTGAGCCCCCTGTGTGGGGGGGAACAGCACTGCTGGTGCCGGGGAGAGCAAGGATTGTATAAAAAAGGAAATTGCGGAGTGGGGAAATCCGTGCTGCAGCCCTGGAATTGTCTGAGGATTCTTGGGAGCAACCTGGGATAGTGAGAGATGTCCCTGCTCTAGGAATGAGATGGGTTTAGGGTCCTTTCCAAGCCAAACCATCCCAGGACTCTGCAATTCCATCAAATCAGACGAATTTTGCTTTTCTCCTCCTCCTCCTCCATGAAGGTTTTCCTGGTCCAACTCTGCTTTTGCTTAGCAGCACCGGAATATTTACACAGCGAAAGGTGTGTGAATTTCCTCTTGGGATGAGGAAATGGAAACACCCAGGGTTCTCAATTCCCCTGAAAAGACTTTTTGTGGGTTTGTTATCCTCTTTTCTGTTAGAGCCAGGATTAAATGCCTGACAGATGATTTTTCGTGTTTGGACTCAGATGTTTATTAATTCTTATCTATGGTACAGCTGTGAGTTCTGGCTAACAAGATGAAAAATGGCTCCGTCTCTATCTCTCTACAAGGCCTTTTAAGCACAAACTGTCCAATTATGAAATGACACCTGAATTATTTTTACTTTTAACCCAATAACCAACCACCCTTGGCTGCAATGGGGATGTTTCTACCCAGTTACAAAATCCCATTCAGACCCATGGAGAAGAAGGTGAAAAAGAAGGACTCAGCCTCCCTCTAAAACCTCCATCTTTCTTTATATATTTTTCTATATTCTAAACCCTTAAACTCTGTGTTTTCCCCCCTGTGCTCTCACACACTTCTATCCAAACCCCACACCCACAATCCCAGAGCTGTCACTCAATTTTGGGAGCCTTTTCCACGGCCTCAGGTCAATGCAGTGTTTGCTTGGGGGTCAGTGCCTGTGAGCACAGAGAGTCTGGAATTCCCAGTGCCCAGGGCTCCAAACAACTTTTCAGACAGGAATTAGCAGCTGGAAAACGAAGAGGATAACGGGAAGAGCAAAGGAAACTTAAGAGTCAACAGCTCGACTTGATTTTCCTTCTATTTTTCTTCCTGATGTGCATCATTTTAAATTCATATTTCAGAGCAAACCTGCGTGGATGGGACTGTGGAACAACCCAAAAGTAAAGGCAGCTTCGCTGATGTCACAACCATGAAAAAAACCAGGATTTTTTCAGATTCCAAAGCGTTGTTTGGTCTGTTATCCCCACCAGGATGACACACTCAGCTCCATCTCCTCGAGGAGAAAAGTAAACACCACGACTTTTTTTCCCTCAGGGGGTGGTGGGGATTTATTTCCAGCAGCCCCTCAGAAAAGCTGGCACCCATCTGGGTCCTCAAGTGGGATCTCACACGAGAGGCCAGGAATTCACAGCAAGGAGCTGGCAGAGAGAGAGAGAGGGAGAGAAATGCTGCAGAAAAAAATCAGAAGGTGTTTTGAATAAATGCCTTCATTTCCAAAAAAAAAAAAAAAAAATTAAAATTAAAATTCTAGGTTTTTTATCGATTGAAGTGTTTCTAAATCTGTCAAAAATTCAGTTTGTGACAGTCGCAGGCTCAGGAAAAAAATGTCAGACGGGTGGTTTGATCCAAATTGAGGCCGCTCTTGTGGTTTTGGTTATGGAGAGAGAGGATTTTACTTAAATGTTTGTATCTCAGGGATGAATTTCATCCAACACGAAGCAGAAACCTCATCTACTCATGCCCACAATAAATAAAAATCATGGCAAAGTTGGAAGGAGCCTTAAAAGTGTTTAAAAATATGCCACCATTTTTTCACTAGAGCAAGGGAAGCTTGACAACTGCCACAAGGATCCTCCCCCACCTTGTCCCACCATCCCAAAATAGAAAAAAAAAAACATTTCTAAGTAAGAGACAACCTCACACATCTTTCAGCCCAAAAAGGAGAAAAAAACATTCCTAAATAAGGGACAGTATCACACATTTTTTCATCCCAAAAGGGAAAAAAAAAAATCCTAAATAAGGGACAATATCACACATTTTTCATCCCAAAAGGGAGGGAAAAAAAAATTCCTAAATAAGGGACAATATCACACATTTTTCATCCCAAAAGGGGAAAAAAAAAAATCCTAAATAAGGGACAATATCACACATTTTTCATCCCAAAAGGGGAAAAAAAAAAATCCTAAATAAGGGACAAAATCACACATTTTTCATCCCAAAAGGGAAAAAAAAAAATCCTAAATAAGGGACAATATCACACATTTTTCATCCCCAAAAAAAGAAAAAAAAAACCATCCTAAATAAAGAGACAACCTCACACATCTTTCATGGCTCTTTTCAGCTGCATTATCCTCAAAAAAAATCTAGATTATTTCCCCTAAACATCAAGGGAACTGCTGGAGTAGTGTCCACTTTTTAGCTCCTACTAAGCACAAATTTGGGCATTATTTTTGGGGGGGTAAATCCTTGGAAGATTTGGGTTTCAATGTCCAAAACCTGGCAGCATTTCATCCCTCTTTAGCTGGAGGGTGGAATCCATCTGCTGACACCTTGATTTGCTGCTCATTTTCTAGATGATAAAAAATGAGAAGGAATTGCATGAAGGGGGGAAAAAAGAAAAAAAACAGAGGGATATTGAGTGTGTGTGGTGGGAAAACAGGAAAAACTGGCCTGGGAAGGGGAGATCTGGGCAGAGGCAAGGACAAGGAGCAGATGGATCCTGCTGGGGTGGGAATGATGTGTCCACACAGAGCTCCTGGCACGGGAAAAGTGAGAGGGAAGGGATGGTCCTGGAATTCTGACAGCAGGGAAAAGGTCAAGGACACAGAGTCCCACCAAAAAGGGCTGGGGAAGGAGAAAAAAGGAAATCTGTGTGAGGGGGACTGGCAGGGATGCTGTGCCCTGATTTATGGGATGGGGGGAACACTTGGAGGCTGGATTCTGGAGTTGTTCCCTCTTTATTTTGGCAGAAAAATAAAGTGGAGCAGCACTGCCTGGGACAACAATTCCAGATTTTTGACAGAAAAATGGGAGCTGCACTGCCTGGGACAACATTTCCCAGTTTTTAGCACTGCTTGGGACAGCCATTCCCAGTTTTTGGAAGAAAACCAGCACTGCCTGGGACAACAATCCCCAGTTTTTGGCACTGCTTGGGACAACCATTCCCAGTTTTTGGAAGAAAACCAGCACTGCCTGGGACAGCCATTCCCATTTTCTTTGGCAATAAAATGGGAGCAGCACTGACTGGGATAACAATTCCCAATTTTTAGCAGAAAAGCAGCACTGACTGGGACAACAATTCCCAATTTTTGGTAGAAAAATGGGAGCAGCACTGACTGGGACAACCATTCCCAATTTTTTAGCAGAAAAATGGGAGCAGCACTGCCTGGGACAATCATTCACAGTTTTTGGCAATAAAATGGGAGCAGAGTTTTCTGGTTTTGACAGAAAAATGGGAATGTCCCAGCACTGCCTGGGACAACCATTCCCAATTTTTTAGAAGAAAAATGGGAGCAGCACTGACTGGGATAACAATTCCCAATTTTTAGCAGAAAAGCAGCACTGCTTGGGACAGCCATTCCCAGTTTTTGGAAGAAAAGCAGCACTGCCTGGGAGGATCATTCCCAATTTTTTAGCAGAAAAAATGGGAGCAGCACTGCCTGACACAGCCATTCCCATTTTCTTTTGCAATAAAATGGGAGCAGCACTGCCTGGGACAACAATTCCCAATTTTTTGGCAGAAAAATGTGAGCAGCACTGACTGGGATAACAATTCCCAATTTTTAGCAGAAAAGCAGCACTGCTTGGGACAGCCATTCCCAATTTTTGGCAGAAAAATGGGAGCAGCACCGCCTTGGACAGCCATTCCCAGTTTTTGGTGCCTCTGGCACATGGAGAATGATGCTCTTGTGCCTTTCCCCCAGGAATTCCTCCTGGGAACATTCCCCCAGCCTCTGGCAGTTGCTCCTGCAGCAGGAGAGAGAGGCCAAGGCACTGCTGGGGCTGCAGGAGGTGGGAATGAGCAGGGCAGGGATCAGCTCTCCCACACTTGGCAAAAATCTCCCCAAAAAGCAGAATTCCAAGGAAATCAGGCAGGAATTCCAGCCCCTGCCACGCCCAGAGCTGTTCAGACCACAGCACACTCCAGTCCCCACTCACATCCCAGCCCCTGAACCATTCAAAAATGTCATTTTTGGACTTTCAGAGCATCTCCAAAGTCTCCCTTTATTGATCAGGAATTTCAAAGGTCTCCCCTTGAAGGGAAGACCACGAAGCTGATCTGCTCACACTCAGTGCAGACAAGTTTTCCCTTCAGAAAGGTCACACTGATTTATTTAATGCAGACTGATTCCACCCTGGACCTGGCTGCAGGACATCTGAGCCCCCCTGAATCATCCCAGCTCCACATCACCGCTCCAATTTCCTCCTGCATGGGTTAATAAGGGATAAAAGTGATGATTAAACTTGATTAATAACGTTAATTCCGACAGGTTTCGTTTGGGGGGGCCAGGAGTTTGGAAGTTTAAATGGGACCAAACCAGCCTAAATCCTGCTGCCCCAAATAAAAACACAGCCCTAAGGAAATGTGCCTATTAGTGCCATTTAAAAGTCAGCTGCTGTTCATTTAATGGGATTATTTAAAGTGCTAAAGGAAATCAGGTGTTGACTGACCCTCAGAATGAATTTCCCTCATCACCTGCCCATTGCAGAGCAGAAAATACAATTATTGCAGCAGCTTGGAGCACCTCGCACAGAACTGAGGAGGTGTGGGCAGTAAAAACGCTTCAGGTGGCAGAAAATTGGGGTTTTGCCCTTTGATTCACTTAAAATCCTGCAAAGAATCCAAAAAGTTCTGGATCTCTTTGGAAATGATCCCCTCCAAATTGACTTTATTTCTGTTTTAATTATTGCCAGCACTGAAGGAGAAGGGAGCGGGGCTGTCATTCACTTTGGCAGAACCATCACTGCATCAACAACGAGATGAGACTAAAATTAAATTAATTGGGCCATTTCTCACCCCAAAGGCCACGTTTTAAAAACACCTCACAGCCCACAGAGCTCGAGAAACCATCTCAAAGCATCACCAAGAGCAGAACAAACACGTTTCTTTTCAAAAATTACCGACACTGATGAGGGGGTTTGTGTTTCGTAAGGATTGCTCTGACTTTAAAAAACCTTCCAAATATGAGAAACCAAGCCCTGTAAAAGAGAAGGGAAACAGAGATAACCTGTGATGTCCAAAAGGAGGGGAATAATCCCAACCCTAATTGAGGAAATTAGCTGAATCCTAATTAACTCCCCACGTTCCTCACTTCTCAGAGCCCCAGACAAGGGCTGGGCCGTTTGGAAATTGTTTCTAACCATTGTCTGGTTGTTAAGAGATCCATGAAAACTGATTTCTTTTCTGCTGTAGGTTTTAATGAAGCAGCAAAACGTTTGTTAGGGATGCAACCTTTAAAGGAATGGGAGGAAAACTCAGCATGCCCTGGACTGGCTAAGTTATATTAGTTTGTATAATCTGATTTAAAAGATAAAATTTATTTCTCTATGCAGGAGAAATATCCTGCATTTCTTAATGTGTTCCAATGAAAGAGCAGAGTTTTCTTTCATTTCCCTGCTCACACTAAAGGGGTCACCAACCCAGCTGGATCAGGGTTGTTTTTTTTTTTTACTTAAAATCAGAATTTTATTTTATTTTATTTTAATTCCATTAAAAAAAATTAACTACCAATCATGGGGAATAAACCCCTGTAACCCATTTTTAATATCACTCAGAAACAGCTGAACCAAACCCCAAAATAAAGGGCAAAAGCCTTTCCAAGCCTCGTGCTCAAGGCCCTGCTGTGAAAAGAAATTTCCAGCTTTTCCAAACAGACACCACAAACTCCTCCTCCTCAGCCTGGGGGATTCAATAATTCCATTTTCCTGAGCTCTGGGGAGATGAGAATTCCACACTTGGGTATTTTCATCATTTTAACAGCAGGAGAAGTGACCAGGAAGAGGAGGAGAGCTCTGCTGCCCTCTGCATCTCTGGCAGAGAAGGGATTTTACTCCAGACTCCTTGGGAAAAAAAAAAAAAAGGATGAAGAAAAGCTCCAGCACTACCTCACACCCCATCTTTTTTTTTTATGGAATGCTTTTACATCTCTTCATCATCATGAGTGATGATCCTTTACCTTTCCACAATTCTGCATTAATTAATTCATTCATTAATTCCCCTTCTGTGGCTCCTGGAATTGTCACACCCCATCTTTTTTTTTATGGAATGCTTTTAAAAACCTCCCAGCTTCATCGTGAGTGATGCTCCTTTACCTTTCCACCACAATTCTGCATTAATTAATTAATTCATTAATTCCCCCTCCATGGCTCCTGGAATTGTCACACCCCATCTTTTTTTTTTCATGGAATGCTTTTAAAAACCTCCCAGCTTCATCATGAGTGATGCTCCTTTACCTTTCCACCACAATTCTGCATTAATTAATTCATTAATTCATTAATTTCCCCTTCCATGGCTCCTGGAATTCTCCATCCCAACCCTGGCCACGTTTTCCCTTCCCCCTCACACCAGCCTGCTTGTCACCTCTTGAAAATTTCAAACCAGACCAATCTTTGAAGCATCAGATATATTTTATTAGACAACTCCAGGAGTCAGTTTTAGTAGGCAACTTGGAAAGAGAAGTAGAACATATTCCCAAGGCTGTGTCTGAACACTTCCTGATCTCACGGCGAGCACGGGAGATAAAAACAAAGTTTACAAAAGGTACAAAAGCCTCACTGGATTTTGTGGCAGGGAACAGGACAAGGAAACTTTGGAAAACGCAGCCACAGGATTTCCAGCTGCCTCTGGAACACCGAGCACGCAAAAATCAGGAGTTGTGTGGAAGTTAAGGCACTTTGGATACACAGAATTCACTCCCACAAACAGGGAAAGCACAGGGAATCCCCACTGCAGGGAGGGGACACAATGCCCAGCACACAGCTGCAGAGCTTTGTGGCAAGGAAGCTCTGGAGGAACAAAAAAAAACCCCACTGAAATATGATTTTTTACCATATTTGATAACAAAGTAAATTTGTTTTACAGAGGTTAAGGGATTTCAACACGATTTGAAACATTAAAGGTAAAGTCCATGTGAAAACTGGAGAAAAAAAACACTGAAATATGATTTTTTAACATATTTGATAACAAAGTAAATTTGTTTTACAGAGGTTAAGGGATTTCAACACGATTTGAAACATTAAATGTAAAGTCTGTGTGAAAACTGGAGAAAAAAAAAACAAAAAAACCCCACTGAAATATGATTTTTTACCCCATTTGATAACAAAGTAAATTTGTTTTAAGGGAGATCTCCAGGATTTCAACACGATTTGAAACATTAAATGTGAAAACTGCATGACATTCACATTAGGGATTAGTGCACAAACAATAATAATAACAATAATAATAAAAATAATAATAAAAAAGCACTGACCTTCTCCACTCAACACCCACGAGGTACCCACCAACCACAGCCCAAAGGGGATACAGTACGGGAGAAAAAAATGGCAAAAAAAGAGATTTAAACCAGCATTTTCTGGTCCTCTTGGTCACTTCAGATTGTCCTTGTTCCCTGCTCCTGTCAGAGCCCACAAAGAAGGATTTATTTCAAGGAAAAATTCAATCTCAGCTGCTTTTCCTCCCCAAAACTCCATCATTTCTATTGCAGCCTTTGGTACAGAAATGGAGTAAAAACTTTCCACAATCCAACCCCAATCCAAGAGGAATTAAATAGAATTATTTGCAGTGGAATTCAGAATTTTATCATCAGGCACTGGCTGGGTTTTATTTCACTGCTTTGCTTCATTTGGGAGTGAAAAGTGCCACTGTACAGAGGAAAAAAAAGGCACTTTCTTTAAAATCAAAGCAGGATTGAAACGTGGAAATGATGTTGAATCTGAAAAATTTTGGTTTATCATGAAAACAAAGGATTTCTCCATTTCCAGCAGGAAGAAAACACTGAGATAATTTGTCATTCCCAGGATTTTTATACAAGTTTATCCTGCTACGTCTTGGATGGAGCATTAACATCCAGAAAAAAAAAAATAAATGTTAATGCACTTGAATGTTAATTCTTCTTTTAGATGGAAACCTTTCAATATTAAATACAGCTCAATATTAATACAAAATATCGTATTAAATACAATATTAAAGCAGCTCCTTCTGTATTCTTCTCCCACAGCTGAAATTCCCACTGAAAACATGGAATTAACCTTCCTCAAACTCCATTTTCCACTCCTGCTCGAGCCATAACTCCTCAATTGGGGACCAAAAAATTATTTCAAAGTGCTCATGGAATTAATTTAACGTCCATCCCCCTCCATTCTCACTAAACTTAAAGCAATGAAATGAGATTTGCTGAGGTGTAAATTCATTTAAATGGTCCCTGGGATAATGCTGATTAAAAATAAGGGTGTTTTAATGGAATAACCACCTCAAAAGCAAGGAGGAAAGGAATCTTACCCAGCAGAACACTTTTTATGAGTGTGAACTTGCAATTCACACCCATAAAAACGGTAAAATTGTGATTTTTTTCAGTGTCCTTGAGGGTGGTTTCTCCCTTGGTGAACCTTCACAGAAGTTGTCTCAGCTTTGAGATGCATTAAAATGGGTTATTTGAATGTGATATGAAATGTGGCCACGATTTTTGAACTGAACAGGGGCCAAAAAAATACCTTTGTGGGGAGAAAAATGATCTTTAAACAAACAAGTGGAAGGGTTTTTAACCAGGGCTGTTATTAGGGAGCAAGAGTTGACACCACTGACATTTGGCTTTATAAAAATCACAATTTTTTTCCCCTCAAATTACAATTAATGAGATGTCAACGAAACACCAACTCATCCTAATTAAAGCAAAAAAAAAAAGATTGATCAGGCTGAACAATCCCAATCAGGATAATCTTTATGTTATCCTTTGATTATTTAGTTAAAAACCCAACAGGAACAACGACCAATGGCTCAGTGCCACTGCAATTAAACCAAAAATTAATGCAAATACAGTGAAAAATGAATAAAACTGCTCATGCTTTTGTAAACTCCTTCAAGGATAAACTCAGAACCACCCCAGATTTTAGTGATTATTTCCAGCCAACTATCAGCGAGGTCCCTTTGGCTGAAGTGCACTTTTAAAAAAAAAAAGCAATTTACGAAGTGATAACGTGAATTTCATAACACATTATAACATCTGTACATAAACACAGAAAACAGAGGAAAAAAAAAACAAAACAACAACAAAAAAAAAAGCTGTAAAATGCACCAAATTACCAGCACCACTGGGAGCTCCTACCACTGCTCCCAGCTGAAATCATCTCCCCTGCCAAAGACCAGGAAAAAGCCTAAAATGGTGAGGAAAATGACAGCATTGCCAGCCAGCACCAGGCCACAGGCTCCCCATTTGATCTGAAATGCAAGAAATGCAACAGTCAGAGCAGTTTTTTTTTTGGCTTGGAAAAGATGCTCAGGGCAGTTATTTCTAAGCATTGGATCAGCTAAAAACACGAAAAAAAAATAAAAATCAAAGTATTACAGAAAGAGGCTAAAAGCAGAAAAAGCAAACAATAAATAATTCAATTTGTGGGATTAATTATTCAATTAGCTGGTATCACTAATGAACGTTTCAGCCAAGCTGCTGCTGGGATTTAGAAGGAAGTGATGACTTGCCTTATAAATCATAAAATCACACCTCAATCAGAGAGAAATCTGGTGAAATTAGTGCTCCAAAATCAAAAGATCTCCTTTTAAATAAGCAAAGAAAGTCAATTAAGTAAGTTAGGCATGAAAAATGTGGATTTAAAAGTAAATAGGAGGGGTTTTTTTTAATGAGATTTATTTAAATAAGCAACATTTTCTCTTAAAACACACGACTGAGAGTTCCCCTCTCATGCTGCTGCTGCCAGGCCACGACTCCAAAATTAAAAAAAAAAAACCAAAAATATCGGGGGGAATTACATTAAAAATAAAAAAAAATTAAATAAAAAATAATTTAAAATATCAAGGGCTTTAGAAATGAATTCAGAGCAGGGCATTACAAGGGAATTCAGTGCAAGCACACAAAATTTAAAGGGTTGAAAGTGAAAAAAAAAAGCAAGAGGATTCAGTAAAACATCACTGGCTACTTGGGACATGGGGAATTTTTTTTTGCCTTTCAGACAGATGTGACCAAAATCTCGGGGAAAAAAAGAACTTGGGCAGAATTTCCTCAAGGTTTTGAGGAGACCAAAACTTGGGAAATGCTTTGAGAGCCACCAGGGCACCTCTGGAAACTCAGTGGAGAACGCAGAGATTCCAACAGGAAAAAAAAAAATCAGGAAACTGCAGCAAGAAGCGATGCAAAGAGTCATGAGACAGAGAGGCATGAGGAGGAGACAATCATCTCATGTTGGACCAAAGAGAGGAAAAAAAACCACTAAAAACTTTTCAGTCGCGTGAATTTTGGTTTTTTTCCCCCACCCTAAAAACGGCCAAATCCCTTTGGATTCTTTTCACCCAGAGACAGCCCCACGACAAAAAGGAAAGCAGGGACTGAAGAAACGTCTGTCTGAGAACACAAATCCCGAAANGCAGACGGCACAACCACGAAAGGCAAAGCAGGGGCTTGTCTGAGAACACAAATCCCGAAATGAGCGAGCACTTACAGCCTCCACCCGCGCCAGGATGATGGGGAAGCCGAAGGCGGAGACCACGATGCCCGTGGTGAAGAAATAGGCCAGCTCCCTGCAGGCGCTGCTGGCCGCGTCGCTGTCATCGCCCACCCTCGCGGCGACAAAGTGCGGAACGGGGCACAGCGAGTAAAAGATCAGCACGAACAGGGGCCAGTACACGCTGGGCGCCGAGGAAAAAAAACAAAGAAATAATCGGTTAAAACAGAGAGTTCAATCAGAAAGGTACTGCAGTGCTGCTAAGCCTGGGGTTTTTTTGGCTGGAGAAGTGGGTTATTAAGAAGGAATTGTAAATATAATCGGGATAAGTCAGAAATTGCACCCAAAATGGGGCAAGTCCACCTCGTTTTCCCCGTGCTGACAGGGGCAGCATCCACGCTCTCACGCGAGCCAAGGGGTGATTTATTTCACTTTTATTCACCCTCTCACACGAGCCAAGTATTAATTTATTTCACTTTTATCCACCCTCTCACACAAGCGTTAATTTATTTCACTTTTACTCACCCTCTCACACGAGCCAAGTATTAATTTATTTCACTTTTATCCACCCTCTGACACGAGCAAGGGTTGATTTTATTTCACTTTTATCCACCCTCTCACACAAGCCAAGTATTAATTTATTTCACTTTTATCCACCCTCTGACACGAGCAAGTATTGATTTATTTCACTTTTATCCACCCTCTGTTGATTTTATTTTACTTTTTCGTTCTGTTCCGAATCATTTTGCCGATTCAGCTACAACCACGGAGGGAGCGGGAAATGCAGCAGAGCAGGAGAGGAGCAGCTTCCCCAAATTCCAGGGATAAACAGGCACACCCTCGCGTCTCAGCTCTGTGTCAGAGCCTCTTCTATGTTTTTAAAGCGTTTACAGCCACAAAATCACGGAATTACAGAACATTTTGTGCCGGGAGAGGGAACCCAAAGCTCATCCACGCCATGGGTGGGGACATCCCAAATGGAAACTTGCGGGAGGAGCATCGGTAAAAGAAACAGGAAAATTAAGGAAAAACCCTTGGGTGGGACTAACAACACTTCAGCGAGATAGCACAGAGCTGCCCGAAGCCTTTTTTTGTTTTAATGGAAATGCAAATCCAGCCGAAGGAAGTGATGCTTAATCACAACAAAGCGCCACGTGCCAACAGCCTGGATGCGGGGGAGGAACGCCGAATGAGAGAAACGCCGCAATTAACGGATTTTAACCGGGAGAAGCTTTGGGAAGGGCGCCGGCCCGCTCACCCGTAGTACTCCAGGGCGCAGCCCAGCATGAGGAAGGTCAGCCCGATGGCTCCGCTGAACGACAGGCCCACGAGAGCTGCAACGGCACAGGGCGGCCGGTGAGGCGGGCACCGCGCATCCCTCAGCGGGGACCGGCCGGCCACCACCTCCCCGCCGTTCCCGGCCGCCCGCCCGGCGCTGAGGCGCTGCCCGGGCCGCGCTCCCGTACCGAACGTGTCGCTCCCTCACACGGAGCCCCCCCGGTACCTTTCACGCCCGCCATGTCCGGGCTCCGCTGGCACCGCGCGACTTCCGCCCTCTGGCCGGCCCCGCCCCTTTTCCCCGCGTCACGTGACCGAGCCTTTAAAAGGGCGGGCGGCGGGCGGGAGCCTCTTTTCCCGCCACGCCCGCGCTCGCGACAAGGGGCGGGGCGTCCTGAGGGGACGGCCCCGGGGTGGGGTTTAATGCGCGTAACCCTCTAAATAAACGGGTTTGTTTTAATATGTAACCCTTGTATGAGGGTAATAAACGTATACGCGTGCGCATTAAATTCATATACGTGCGTAAGAAGTGTGTATTTGCTCGCAGCGTTTAACGCGCGTAACCCTCGCGAATAAACGGGTATGTTTTAATGTATAACCCCTTGTTGAGGGTAATAAACGTACATGCGTGCGCATTAAATTCATATATGTGCGTAAGAAGCGTGTATTTGCGCGATTTGAATCCATAATCGCCGCTTTAAAGAGCCCCCGGCCCTCAGGCGCTGCCGGTTTGTGGGTGCTCCTGAAAACCGCCGTTTTCACCCCAAAAAATGGAGCCGGGCGCCGTTTTGCCTCAGGCAGGGCCACCTCAGGGCCTGCATCATCCACCCTTCTGCTAATCCACACTAAGAAAGGCACAGCTTTTTTAAAAGCCGAGTTTTTCAAGCTTTGGATTTTTTGAGGTGACACTTCAGAGCTCCCATTTTTGACCCAAGAGAAGTGTTTTTGCCCCAACAATGGCCTTTCTGCCTAAGAACAGCCTTACTAATTCAGCGATGGCATTTCTGCCCGCCAAAAAACACCTTTTTGACCCAATAACAGCATTTTTATGCCAAGAAAAGCCTTTTAGAGGGAGATTCTGCACGACTTTTTCAATAACCCTCCCCAGGGAGTTTTTCTTCAGCTACCTCCCTCCTCAGCTCTTCTCTTTATATGTCCCCTGGTCCATATTTTTTCCCCCCATTTTTCATTATTTTAAATTACTTTGAGCCAGAAGGCTTGTTAAAACAGGTTTAATCCACTAAATGCTTCCAAAAAATGGAAATATTTGGGTTTGCTAACTTGTTTGGGTCAGCGGGTGTAGCCTAAGAACAGCAATGCCAAGTTGTTTCCAAATAAATCGGGAAAAGCACCTGGAATTCCAACCTGGGGATAACAGATCTTCAAGTTCCGTGGTCACAAGCACAAAAGATCACCTGAATACGTTAATTTGAGCTTTTTAATGTATATACAAATGTTTCAGACCAGTCACAAGTTCATCGAGTATATACCGTATTTACAAAAATTACAATAATTTAGTCAAACAGTAAACCTGAACATTGATAACCTCTGTCACTACCAGATATGACGAGAACGGGTTTTGGGTTTTTTTTTTTGTCTTTTTTTTTAGTTAACTATTTGGATATACATACATCCTAATACTTTCATGCATCCATAAAAACATTAGGGATGGAAGTAATCAAAGCTAAAGTGGGGTAAGAGGGTTGGGTTGGTTTTTTTTTGGTGGTTTTTTTTTTTTTTTTCTTTTTTTTTGGTAAAGTTTAATGGTGGATTCGTATTTTGTGAATGGATGAGTATCCAGAGTTCTGTGCCGTGACAAACTCGATACAAAGCTAACGAGGTTTTTTTCATCGTTAAAAAAAATTACGTTATAGTAATGAGATCCTTTTTTTTATTCTTATTATATAGGCATAGGTCACAATATCTACAAATGTGAATGAGAAACAATAAACCCAACAAATCACAGGAACATGATTCACATTCCAGTTATCTCTTTAAATAAGACGAGCACGTACTGGATCAAAACATTAATAAATAACATCCAGTTTGTTACTATTACCTTAAGGTCTTTTATATAAAAGGAGACCTATGTGTTGGTTTCACATTTTTCAGTTAATGGCAGTAAATAATGGACCAGTACAACGAAAGGATGAGTTTTATACAGAAAGCCATGGACTTTGACACGCTGTCTTTGCAGTAATAGCTTCGCCACTTGGAAAATGTAAGTGCAACAAGTAGTGGATTGTCTTGAAAAAAAACCACCAGCCTTCAAGACTCACATCCGATGGCAACCTGTTCCTAAAGGCAGTAAATACACTTTTATTTCCTGCCCGTCTTCTCAGTGTCCCTCAAATACGGATAGGTGTTGGTAAATTAACTGCTAGCTTTAGTTACTCTACAGGAGAATGCCAGAATTTTGGGGTGGAGTTTGAATTTCAACTCGCTTTCGAGCTAGGAAAGCTGCTTCGGCTTCAGCAACAGAGAGATTTCCTTGTGATGTTATTGCTTTGGTCCAACATAAACTTTTAAGATAATGATAATTTGCACTGGAGTGACCTCAGAAATCAGACCTGGTCTGTGGGTGTCTGTGTGACAGCTCGGACACACCACGATCTGAAAAATGAAGTTGCAACAGGTTTCAGCCTGCCAAGAGCCTTGGCCAAAGTGCTCCGGAGCTGATAAAGGCATAAAGGTGATACAAGTGGGCTGGAAAAAGTTCTGAATCCTCAGGAGGGCAAGTGTTACCTAGGAACTGGGAAGTCTCTAAACCTTCCCAGCAGAATTTTAAGCTGTTGGTGTTTCTCTGATGGTTTCAAGCTGCCGATGAGAACCACGGGAAGTGCAGCACGGGCTCATCCCTCGCTGGGACGAGGTGGATTCACCCTTCCCCCCCAAAAACTGCTGCTCAACAAACCAACAAGGGGATGTCGAGTCAAGGACTCGTTGCTTGCTTCCCAAAGCACTGGCTGAGGAGTTGTGCCTGCACGTTTCACTGCGGGGCTGTGAGGGGAAGCACAGCATTAACGCAAAATTGCCACACCGACCCAAGCCAGGATTCAGCTTTGGCTCCCTTCAGCCAGACTACACTAGATGAGCAATTAAGCAGCAAATGGTGACTGTTAGGAGTGCGCCTAAACCACAGCTGAGCACTTGAATTGGAAAATTCCATCCAAACCCAGGGGGGAAAAAAAAAAAAGGTACATCGAAGTTCGGGCCTCACCAGCAGTTGTTGAACGCAACTGAAGCGTTGCCACATCACACCTCACAAAAACAAAATAAAAAGTAGGAAATTCACCAGCTACACTTTGTTGGAGACAGACCAATTCCACCTTCTCCCAGGATGTGTTCTCTCTTGTCCCACTGGAATCCAAAACAAGATAGAAAAGTTACCCGAAACTGCAACCCTGTGGCTCTGGTGGGGCGAGCCAGGTGGCCAGAGTTCCTCTGAGCTCAGGATTCTGGAGACAAGGGTTAGCAAACCTTTCTCGTGTTCTTCACGATAAGTATTAGGCTCTTAGTTTTCTGAAACTTCCGAATTTCCAGCCAGAGTTTGGTTGATCTGTGACATTTGTGACAAGAGACTATATAAGCACTAGCACGGGTCTGGAGTGGAGGCTGAGAGAGTACCTAATACAAGGGTTTTTGTCCTTGGTTTTCAAATTCTGACCAGGCATCGTTGAGCTCCATAAATATCATCTTTGCATATTGTTCATATGGCTGCCCAGTAGCCTGGAATGAAAACAGAGAGAAAAGAGGGATATCAGAGCTCCCAAACCCAACCACAACAGCTGGCCCCTGAGCAGATTCCCGAGCAGTTCCATGAATTTTCACTTTTCCCTTGACAAAAATAAGCTGCTCTGGAGAGCTGCTGTCCTTAAGAATTTCTTTGGCTTTGCTGCTCCTCAGAGCTGAAACTCTCCCCAGAGTGGGATAAAGCACTGTCCTGTGGGCATGGTAAATGTAACCTTCCAAATAATAAATATAACCTTGGCATTGGGAGAGGAGTTTTACCCGCGTGGCAGGGGAAGAGCTGCCACCTGATGCAGCTCCTGGATGAAATCAGGATTCCTGCAAACCTCCCACATCCTCCCAAGCCTTGAGACTCTCAGGGCTTCCATTCCCTGCCAGGTGGAAGCCTCCTCCTCCCCGTGGGGTGTCCCTGGTCAGCGAGTGGCAGCAGCCAGAGCACGAGCCACAGGCTGGGCAATCAAACAAGCTGATGGTCCCGCTGCAGGAGCTGGATTTGGATCTCCTTTAGCAGGAGCTGTTGGCCAGCAGCAGCACGGCTGAGACCAAAGTGAGGGTGACAAAAGCTCCAAATTAATGCTGCTTGAAGCAGCAGGTTCCAGGCACAGGCTTGGGGCTGGGAGTGGTTCCACAAAACCCCTGACTGGGTTGGGTTGGGTTGGGAGGGACCTTAAAGACTAAATGGTTCCATGGGACACCTTCCACTATCCCAGCTTGCTCCAACCTGGCCTTGGACACTTCCAGGTGTTGCCTTGATCTTTTTTCAGCCTTCTGATGTTTGCATTTTTGTACTGCAGTTTCTCACAGACTTACATGTAAACAAAAGTGATGTTTTAGAAACTGCTCTTCTTGTTTTCCATTCCTCTCTGGAGGAAGGACAATTGATGGAGGAACGACAATTGGTGGACTTCTAGTTTGACCAGTGTGGTTGGAGAGGTGTCAACCTCATTGTCCCACCCCTGGTCATTGTCCAAAATCTATATAAATCGAGGTTGAAATAATAAACCTCTCTTTTTTGCCTCTCTCAGGCAACTGCGGGCGTGTCCTGTATTTCGTGTCCTCTAGCGACATCCAGGGATGAGTTTAGAGTCCGTAACTTTCAGAACCCGGCAAAAATCTCGAGCTCCCACTTTCTACAGAGCTGTTTGCAGCAATAAACCCAGCGATCCCCTCCGACCCTTCCCAGCCAAGGCTGATGGTTTCCCCCCGGGGTTGGAGGCAGCCCAGCCTTACCTTGTCGGGGTGAACGACGAGCACAGCCCGCCTGTACACCTTCTTCACCTGCTCTGGAGTCACCAGGTCTGCCATACTCACAGGCTTCCACTTGGTCTCCCCTGCCCACAGCACCGTGTGCATGGTGGACAGCAGCGCCCTGATGTTCCTCTCCTTCCCTTCGATCCACTCCAGCACCTGCAGGAAGGAGCGGGAGTCTCCGTTTGTGCCTCACATCAGGTGTTCCACCTGGACAAAGTGTCTTCATTTGAACACCTGTGACCCCAGGGAGCGTCTTCAATTTCTCTCCGTGCTTTAGACAACCTTTGTCTAATTGTCGTTAATTTTTATATCGCTGCTTGAAAGTTAAGACAGACTTTGAGCAACATCCCTGCTGAAAACACTGACTTTAGTATAGTCAAAAGACAAATTAAGTGTTCAATTTGAACGCTTGTCTGGTTCTTTAGCAAGGATAATTGCACACCTAAAGTAAGCTCAGCCTAAGCTAAAATGTAAATGTGAAAACCAAAGCGTAAATAGATTTTACATGAGCTGAGCTGCCCAAATGAAATAAAAAGGCATCGGAGCAAAGAGAATTATATTGGGATGGCCAAATCAGCTGGGAGCTTGAGTGACTCGACAGCTTTTGTGGGGATAAAGATGGGAGCTGGGAAAATTCCTGCCCAACTCCATGGCCTGACCTCTGTCCAGCTGTTGTGTGTGATGGTGATGTTCAGTGTGGTTGCTGTCACTTCCTAAAGGTTAAAACCTTTCCACAAGGCTAAAAGCAGGAAATTTTGAGAGGACCATTCTGTTTTCTAGAACTCTGCTCGGCTTCTGCTGCAGCTTTCCCTCTGAGTCCTCTCTCCTTCTGCAATTCCAATTTGTGGTCTCATGTTTCACACAGAGAGCAGGACAGACTGAATTCCCTTCCCTTTCATAAGGGATCTGCAGTTTGGCAATTTATTGAGGAGGGATGAGAGAATTCCAAAGCGGGCAGGATTAATGAGGCAGAGGATTAGTTCAATTAGCTGCGCCTGCTAATCAGGCCTGGAGTGCTGTGGAAGAGCAGCAGCCCAGACAGTGGCATTGAGCAAGCCATTGTTGATGTGGTCTGGTTGGGGACAGAAATGTCACCTTGGAGTCTTAAAGCTGTGGAGGACTTTGAATGACTGGGTCAGCATCACCAAGAATTTTGCTTACTTTTAGTTTCTCAGGGTCCATCTCCTTCGCCATTTCTTCTTTTCTCATCTCAGCTATTGTTTTGGGGCCCTTCTTGTCCTTGTGAGCGTTAAACCCTTGACCAGATAATAAATCTTCGAAATCTGCAGACACTTTTGGCTTGGAATCTTGAAAAGCGAGAAGATTGGAAATCATTATCGTCGCATGGGTGCATTTAAACACTGGCTTTCTACATAAGATGCATCCTTCGGTTAATCACATTAACTATCTCCAGTGCTAATGAACATGCACGTTCTCATGAAGGAACCTCTCTTGAAAGAACCTGTTTCTCGTGAAATGTTACTCAATGTTACTTTTAAGCTATTTTTATTATGATAGAATCCCAGAATGGTTTGTGTTGGAAGGGATCTTAAAAGTTTATCCAGTTCCAACCCCTTGCCATGGGCAAGGACACCTTCCACTATCCGAGCTTGCTTCAACTCCCGTCCAACCTGGCCTTGGACGCTTCCAGGATTATGTTGGAAGCTCATTTGGAATACAGGACTCCCTAAACAGCACAATTTACCATCTAGGGCAGCACAAAGCACCAAACAACCACCGTGCCTGCCTTGCTTAGCCCTCACCCTCAAACCAAAGGGACATGGGAGCGGGTGGGAGACCAACCCCTTCGGATGCAGAATCCCAAAGCTCTTACCGACGTTAGCGGGTCCTTTCCCCCGCTCTCCCTGCGGCCCCGCGGCCGAGAAGCTGACGTTGTAGTTGGGTTTGTTCTGGGGCGAGGCGTGGGGCACGCTGGGCTGAGCTTTGGGCTGTGCCCCCTGCCAGCCGTAGCCTGTGCCCTGCTGCCACCCGCTGCCCCCCATGGGCTGCGGCGGCGGCTTCTGCGGCGACGGGGGGAACCCCCCGCCCATGCCCGTCGGCGTGGTCGGCTTGCTGGCGAACGAGGGGCCACCTGCGGGCAACAAGGGCGGCGAGTCACCGGGGGAGTTAAAACAGGGAGCTGAGCCGAACAAAGTAACCCCCCGTTTCTGGTTTCGGCTACGCCACGGGGTTTTGCGACATCGCTTTTGCCCCGAGGTTGCTCTGCGAGGTGTTTGTAGGGCTGGCTTTGAGGGTTTGAGGAATTGGAGGTGGCTCGGGGAAACAGGGAGAGCTGGATGGAGCTGAGCTTTGAGGAATTGGAGGTGGCTGAAGGAAACGGGAGAGCTGGATGGAGCTGAGCTTTGAGGAATTGGAGGTGGCTGAAGGAAACGGGAGAGCTGGATGGAGCTGAGCTTTGAGGAATTGGAGGGGCTTGGGGAAACAGGGAAAGCTGGATGTAGCTGAGCTTTGAGGGTTTGAGGAATTGGAGGTGGTTTGGGGAAATAAGGAAAGCTGGATGTGATGTAGCTGAGCTTTGAGGGTTTGAGGAGCTGGAGGTGGCTTGGGGAAATAGGGAAAGCTGGATGGAGCTGAGCTTTGAGGAATTGGAGGGGCTCAGGGAGATAGGGAAAGCTGGATGTAGCTGAGCTTTGAGGAATTGGAGGGGCTTGGGGAAACAGGGAAAGCTGGATGTAGCTGAGCTTTGAGGGTTTGAGGAGTTGGAGGTGGCTGAAGGAAACAGGGAGAGCTGGATGTAGCTGAGCTTTGAGGGTTTGAGGAGCTGGAGGTGGTTTGGGGACATAAGGAAAGCTGGATGTGATGTAGCTGAGCTTTGAGGGTTTGAGGAGCTGGAGGTGGCTCAGGAAAACAGGGAAAGCTGGATGTAGCTAACAAGGAGCCACAGCTCTGTGTGGATGGTGGCACCACAGAACGATGGAATGATTAAAGTTGGGAGGAACCTTAAAGCTCACCCAGGTCCATCCCACTTTCCACTAGCCCAGGTTGCCCAGAGCCCCATCCAGCCTGGCCTTGAACACTCCCAGGGATGAGGGAGCTCTCTGGGCAGTGCCAGCACCAAGCTGGTGCTGTTGAAACAGTGTCTCCTCACGCTGTGCTGATTAAAACCATCCACAGAGATGTGCCCCCATTGCTTTAGGGGATGCTCCTCTGGCTCTGGTTGTGTTTGTGGGAGGTACCCAGTGTCAATGTTGTTATTTCGCTCTGACATCCGCACTCAACTCCCAGCTCGCAAATGTGTCATGGAAACTGGCTGAAGTGCTTTCGAGTTTAGTCACGACCAACAAAAACGCGCTCAAATATCCCGGGGATGCCAAGCCATTTGTTTTGAAACCCCAGCACTCTCCTGCAGAATGCGTGTTTTAAAAGGACCTCGGCGGCTCTGCCGTGGGGCTTGGCAGCCTTTTTGTTTTGCTCCTGCAGAGCGGCCTGAAATCCAGCAGAGGGAACTGGGAAACCGAATTCCAGAGCCACGCTGGGACTGACGCAAAGGGGAAAACAAACATCGCTCCAGACCGCAAGGGCTCGCAAAGGGCCGGGGGCAGCAACAAAGGCAAGAAAAATCTATTTGCCGCACTCAGACAATGCTGGGCTTTAAGGAAAGCTTCGATAATTTCTCAGAACTGCCTTTTAAACGTTGGAATCGAACGTTTGCTGATTGTTTTATGACACAAAACAAGGGGGAGAGGCTTTTCTGAGCAGCCAAGCTTTGCAGCCGGGTGCCAATAGCCCACCTTTAGATAATACTGCAGATCAGAGGCAGATCAATTCCACAGCTTTCCACACAAAGCAGGAAAATGAGCCGAGTGTGGAAGGAAGCAATTCCTCAAGAACCCCAGCAGCTTTGCAGAGCCAAATCCTCCTCCCAGGCCTGTGGCAGCCCTTGAACACAGAGCATCCTCAGGCAGAGCGTGTTGGGACTCATCAGAGGTTGTGCTTTGTAATCCCTGGAGCCTGCTGAGCTCCCTGCACGGTGCCAGCACATTTTTTTTGACCGTGGAATCAGGGAAAGCACGGATTTGGGAGAGTTTACAGGGAATCAGGCAGAAGGGAAAGCCTGGCAGCAGCACTGGCGTGCAGGTGGGGTGAGAGGCCCCCACACACACCGGGCTGCTCAGCCTATTCCTCTAAAACAAAGCTGGTAATTTAGTCTTTTCTTAATAAGAGATGCAGACCTGCTAAACTGGCTCCAAGGCTTCCCAGATCAGCAAACGGATCCAGTGTTTGGGGTTTAGCCTGATGAGTGGGAGTGCTGTGGAGGGATCCTGTAGGACTCGTGGCAGCAGACTTACTTCCCATTCCTAGACCACCTTAAAAAGAAAAAGAAAAAAAATATATATATATGTAAGAAAAAAAAGAACATTTCTCCTCCTGTTTGATATGAGTGCAGCTCTTCCCCAGCGCTCAGCCACATCTTAGAAGACTGCTATTAAAATTCAGTGTACCATTGTCAGGCTCCTCAGCAGCCTCAGACTTGTTGCACTCCCACTCCCAATTAGCAGCGGCGGCAGCAGGAATGTTCCCAGACTGTCTGCACTGCCAGAGCAATTGTGNTTTAGGATCCACCTTGGGCAGGACAAGAGCCTGACCAGGGCTACACCCAAGGTGGACCCAAAATGGTCACAAAATGGTCACAAAATGGTCACAAAATGGACACAAAATGGGCACAAAATGGGCACAAAATGGACAAACGGTCACTTGGTCTCACATTTTTATTAGTTTTGTGCCATTTGCACATTGGGGTTGAATTGTCCAATCCCAGCTCCAGGCTGTGAGGTCCCAACCTGCTTGTCCCTCCCTCCAGCCCACCCTTGTTTGTGCTTTTGGGGCTGAGAGTTGTCCTTGGTGTGCAGCAGGACAAGGATTTGTTTTGTGTCCCTGCTCTGTGCAGAGCTGAGTGACACTGACTGTGAGCTCAGAGCTGCCCCCCTGGGCAGCACAGAACCTGGAATACAGGGGAGATAAAACTGAAGGCATCATAACCACCCTGAACTTTATGACACATACCTGCTTTATTGGGCCAGTCCCAGCCACTGGAAACATCTGGTTGGATGGAAACGGTTGGAGTGCTGGAAGCTGAAGAGAATGATTGGAATGATTGATATGAGGATCTCAAAGCAGCCCAGCAAAACCAGCATGGCCCAGTGCCCACCAGGAGCCACTGGGACTCTACAAAGCCTAAGAACTTCACGTGGGAGGTGGCCCTGCCATGGAGCTGGGTGATCTTTTAAGATCCCTTCCAACTTTCCAGGGAGATTCTCCCAAGGAGCACGTGTTAGATGACCAGGCACAAACAAATCCTTGTCTGAATGTGTTTCAGACAGGGTTATACATTAAATTTTGGGGGTGAGAAGGAGGAAATTAGGGAACTTTTCAACCAAGAAAACAAAAATTCCTTCTCTTCAGTCAAACTCAGCTGTGAATTTGGTTAGGGTCAGTACTAGAGCTAAAGAAAGATGCCTGCAACTAGCATCACCAAAGGATGTGTGTTTTCTCTAAATGTGGCTGTGTTTAGTGCAACTAGTGGTGGTTTGGTTCAAAGGAGACTTCACAACCACAGGAGCACGTGGGCAGACATTCCTCACGGCCTCTTTTTTCATCTCTATAAATAGCCTATTAATTAACTCTGAGACCTGAGCGAAACTCAGCTCATCCCACCACACTTCAGATGCTGAGTAGACCTTTAAGTCCAGAGACCAAAAGCTCTTTCCTGTTTCGTGGGGTTCCTGTGGTTTCGAGTCGCTTCATGGGAAGCATCAGCTTGTACTTAATGGTTCCATTTCCATCTCAAAGCAACGTTTTACGTTTATTTAAACACCCTGGAAGAGCCTCCCCTTTCTCACCCATGTGAAAGGGATCGCTGTGCACAGTTGGTGAAGGGCTTCTTGTGGCTTGAAGGAAAGGATCCCCAGGGACAGCTGAGGAGCCAAGGAAGGAGCCCAGGAGGTCTGGACCTGTTTGCTTGGGGCTGCTTCCAAATGGATCAAAGGCAGCGGCTGTGAAAACATATTTGAGAAAAATGAAATTATTAACTCGCACCAGGAATGTGCTCCAGGGTAAGGGGGTGATGCTGTGGGGAGAGGAAAGCTGATACCTGCAGGCAGCAAAGAGGAGACAGCCTGGGACTGTGGGGGAGCATCAATATCCCAAATTCTGGGCACATAAAGAGCCCCACAACTGGGTCATGGCGACAAACTGACCCCATCTCTGGTTTCCTAAGGGAGGCTGAATTCAGGGCCAGGCAAAGTGGGTGTTAAAGTGTTCAGGCACTTCTGATGGGGTTTTAACTGCCAGTAGAGAGAGGAAGACAGTCTGGAGCTTGGAGTTACTGCCCTGCTGCAATTCCTGCCATTCCTGACTCCTCTCAAGATGGTTTCAGGCTGGCAAAGGTTATCCGTGCTGGGGATAAAAGGGCTTTTAGAAACAGCTTTAGAAAATGATGGGTGTCTTTCTTACATCACTTGTTAGAAAGATCCAGTTCTTCTCCAGCTCCATTTTTGATCAATTTCTGCAGTTTTTTCTCTTTCATGTAAAAACCCCAACACTCTCAACCAAAAGAAGCTCCTGTGAAGTCGCTCAGATTCTTGTCAACAGATTTAAGGTCAAAAGCATCCTGAAAGGTACAACCCCTAGCAGCTCTGCACTGTGGTAATGATGCTACTCATTACTTACATTACTCAGTCACTACTCTTTGCTCATTTCCCAAGCTCTTATCCTGGTTTTCCTGGCCTGGGACTGTGTGGTTCTGGCTCTGCAGAGCTCATAAATCCCTAAATCTTCTCCTGATCTGTTGCTGCACCTCTTGTGTGCTGTGCCTGCAGAACCTCCCCTGGCTGAGAGCTCTCAGGCCGAGCCCACAACAGCCACAGCAAGAGAAACCTCCTCCAGGTACAAGCGACCAACTTCTTCCACTGAAACTTGGATTCTTCTCCTCTCTCTCTCTTGGCACTTGCTCTGCTTTGTCCTTCAAAAGATCCCTCTCCCTAATGTCTCTCCAACCCCTCCTGCAGCCTGGTCTTGGAAGAAACAGAAATTCTCTATTTCCTAGTCCAGGATCACTCTCACAGTTCCAAACCCTCTAAGATAGAAGAGAAATTCAACTCACAGTGCTGCAGGTCTACCCAAACCCCCAGAGGGTTTTTTTTAAAAACCCCAGAGGATTTTTTTTTTAACTCATAATCTCCTCCCATGCACCATGGCACATGTAATGAGAGCAAAACTGAGGATTCCCAGTGGCTGTGGAGTTGAGCCTCCTGTGCTTTACCCCATCTGGGGAGGTGTGAGCAGCCTCCAAACCCCACAGTGGTTTGGGGAGGATGCACCAGCCTAGAGCAGAGGAGCTGGTTGGGATCCCCTGCGGAGCAGTGATTCACTGAGAAAGGTCATTTTCTCACCCCAGCAGCTGTAAGAGGGGGAGAAGGAGTGAGGCCGCCCACTCCTGACACGAGAATTGTTGAGAGCAAAATGACCTTGGTGCCTAAGCAACCAGATAACCACAAGGATGTGGAACTAGATGGAGCTGGCCTGGAATAGGGTGACCAGTTAGGACCTTGCATTCTGTACTACGCATGAGGTTAATTAACTACTAGACACAAGCTGCTTGTTAGATGCCAATAAACGAGACTCGTCGGTCAATCACATTGATTGGCGCGTTTCTCCCGCCGACTCATCAAAAATCCCCCACATGCAAAGGGGGGGGAGAATCCCCCAAAGAGCAGATCCCTCCCAGAGGGGACCCTCCAAACCCCCAAAATCCCCCCCCCCTCTCTCTTGGCAAAGCCACCATTACCTTCTCCCACCCTCGGGGACGGCGACGGCGACGCCGCCGAGCGCCGCGGGGTGGACTGCACGGAGCCAGGTGCCCCCACCTGGAAAACCTCGTCGGCAGCCGCTCCGCCGGGGCTCTGGGACGCGCTGCCCACCCCGAACAAATCGTTCAGCAGGTCAGAGTTAGAGGGGGCAGCGCTGGGCTGCGAGGGAAAGCTCTTGCTCATGGGGCTGCCGTCCAGGCCCAGCAGGTCCACGTCTTCAGCGGGAGGTGCTGCTGCTGCTGCTGCTGCTGCTGCTGCTGCTGCTGGTGCTGCTGGGGGCTCTTGCTGCTTTTTGCTGTGTTTGGGTGTCCCGTGGGGCTTGTCGCCGCTGGCGTTGCTGTGCTGACTGGAAAGGGACAAGAGTTCGTCATCTGACTGTTCGCTTTCCTCATGCACCAACGCTGCTCGATCCTCTGAGGTGGGGTGAGAGCTACTTTTGTCAGATTTCTGATCTAAATGACGATTGAAAATAAAATTAGGCAGCTGTTAGTTCGGCGGTCGCGGAAGGTCCCGTATTTTAAAAAAAAAAAAAAAAAATCAGCTTGCAAGCAGAACAGAGAAGGCAAGCATTTGGCTAAGATAATTTTGTCTTTTAAAATAAAATTAAAATAAAATAAATTCCTTCCCCCTGAAGGGTTTTGCAGCCCTGGCACAGCTGGGGTCCCCATCCATGGAGGATGTGGCACTTGGGGACATTGTCAGTGCTGGGGAACGGTTGGACTCGATGACCTTAAAGGCCTTTTCCAGCCTAAATGAACCCATGATTCCTTAGCCAAGATGAACCTAAATTTTCTCATCAAGGCTTGTTTATTTCAAGTTTGGGCACGAAGGAGGCCTGGGGTGAAGGTTCACCCTAGAACTGTGTCAGCAGTGGCCCCCACAGAGCTCCGTTTGAAGAGGATGTTGTAGGACAGGAATCCCCACCCCATTGCAACATCAGGGCGTGCCCAGCCACAGCTCTGTGCTCTGAGAGCAAAAGTGGGATCCCTCAGCCTCACCCCGTGCTCCAGGCAGGGGAACAGGAGTTCTTTGTGCTCTTTGAGGCAGATTTGACTCCAAAGACCAAGCCTTGCCTACCTTGCCAGCTGAGGGAGGAGAAGAACGCGCTCTGCCCGACGTTCCTGATGTTATCCTGGGGGGAATCCGTGGCTCCTCTGCCTGCAGCACAGAGCAGCAGAGAGGTGGGGGTGAGACAAAACCCAGCTCAGCATGAAGGAATCATGGAGAGGGGATAAATCCCCGCAGCCCCTTACCTGCCAGAGCGAGAGTGTCCTGGTGCTCCTGGTGGGAGGAGAAGAGGATGGAGGGATTGATGTCTTTTGTGGTGAAGTTCTCCCAGGGGGGAGTTAATTCAGTTTGTCTGTCTGCAGACTGTATTTCTATGTCCAGTATAACATGAAAGAGCTGAGGGTATTTGTCTGGAGAATCACAGGCGTCCAGCTCGGGCCTAAAGGGGACAAGAGTGGTCCAGTTTAAAAGGGAGGAATATTTCTGGAAAGCCATAAAAAGGCTGTCGGTGTGTTCAGCCTTTTCACATTTCATCTGTGACTGTTCTCCCTCAGCCTTCAGCAGGCTTTTGTGCATCAGGTTTGATTAATGTTCAGCTTCAAACACTCACTTGGTGAATTTGAGAGTGGTTGTTCCCAGGGCTATGAATCCAGTGTGAAATTGAATTTGGAATATTTGTGTGTTGGTCATCTGAAAAGGAAAAAAAAAAAAAAAAAAAAAAAAGGAAGAGAGAACCAGACTGAACAAGGGCTTAAATACAGGAGTTGGTTAAGTCTACCCGTAGTTAAGTCTTAACTGCTGCATGACTGAATTAATTCTGCTTGTTCTGTGGGCAATATTTCCTTTTCAATATTCCCAATATTTCCATCTTCCTTCAACCCTGCTGCTGCAGCCTCTGTCCAGCAGAAAGCCTTCAGGGACAGGCCTTCTTCCCCTGCTTCTCCTTATTTCTGGGATCTGCTTATCAGTTTGGCAATGAAATGGAGCTGTTCCCACTGAATACGTTGGAGCAACAGGTTTCTGTCCCCCAAAAAAATACAAAACAATTTCACTTGGAGTCAAGGCCTCAGGAAAATGTCACCTGCACAGCAAAGGGCTCCAATAATGAGTGGAGAGGAGGGAAATATTCACTCTGCAGCTTGAATGTTCAAGTTTCAAATCTGTCCTCAGGGAAATGCCATCTACACAGCAAAAGGCACCAATAATGAGTGGAGAGGAGGAAAATATTCACTCTGCAGCTTGAATGTTCAAGTTTCAGATCTATCCTCAGGGGAATGGTGGAGATTCCATGGTTGTCCATTTCTAAATTCCTCACAGGAGAAGTGAAACCTGCTCCTACCTTGGCTTGGAGGCGTCCCCCGATGGTGGATCTCATGTGGTAGACAGAGACAACAACATCTCCATGGACAGTGGCTCCCAGGGGGATCAGGACTTTCCCCTCCTGCACACGGTATTCTCTTGGAGGGGAAGAGGAGGAAAGGGAGAAGGGTTAAGCTCCCTTCTGCCACGTGTCCACATCAAAGCTCTCACCTCCTTCTGGCCCAGCGAGGAGGAGGATTCAGTGTTCTGCTTGGTTAAAGCGAAAATATTCCACAGGGGGAAACAACAGAGCACTGGATGGTCTCTAGGAAGGTATCCCACCTCCTGCCAGCCTCAGATCCTGATGTGTGTGCAGTTATCCCACTCCTGATAACCCCAGATCCTGATGTGTGTGCAGTTATCCCACTCCTGATAACCCCAGATCCCGATGTGTGTGCAGTTATCCCACTCCTGATAACCCCAGATCCGGATGTGTGTGCAGTTATCCCATTCCTGAAAACCCAGATTCTGATGTGTGTGCAGTTACCCCATCTCTTACCCCCGGTTCCGATGGGTGTGCAG
>VXBN01004623.1:198458-214757 GCA_013397395.1 Sinosuthora webbiana
GTGCAGTTATCCCACTCCTGATAACCCCAGATCCTGCTGTCTGTTGATAACCCCAGATCCCGATGTGTGTGCAGTTATCCCATTCCTGACAACAGATCCTGATGTGTGTGCAGTTATCCCACTCCTGATAACCCCAGATCCTGATGTGTGTGCAGTTATCCCACTCCTGATAACCCCAGATCCTGATGTCAGTGCAGTTATCCCACTCCTGATAACCCCAGATCCCGATGTGTGTGCAGTTATCCCACTCAACCTCACACTCCCTCTGCCCATTTATTCCAACTCCCGGTGAACACCTTCACTTCCCAGCAGCCAGGCGATGCCTGCAGCTCAGATACCCCACAGCAAAGTGAAAACCTGGCTGCCAGGGAGGGCAGGGGGCTGCAGGGACTCACTTCATCCTCTCGTACTCCTGGGAGGTGGTGAGGATCCGGGTCTCCCCGCTGAGGATGTCGCAGAAGGGCCGGCAGCCGTTGCGCTGCTTGTTGAAGCAGGGGACGGGGCTCAGGGTGACTGACTTGATGGTGAGTGGTTTGCAGTGGGGGATGACAGGCTTGTCTGCTATTAGGTCACAAATGTACCCTATGTACCTGCAGGCAGAGAGAACCAGGGCTGAAATCGCCGTTTCTTTTGTTTCACACTCAAAACCTGCCTTGAAATCCTGCGGCAGTGCCATCATTGCAGGGGCCCAGGAGTGGAGTTTCCATGTGCTCCAACATCCCTGCAGCTGGCCCAGGATCTGCCCTTCCAGCTCTGTTTCTGTGTGGATATAACAGGATCTGGCCCAGGATCTGCCCTTCCAGCTCTGTTTCTGTAAGGGTATAACAGGATCTGGCCCAGGATCTGCATTTCCAGCTCTGTTTCTGTGAGGGTATAACAGGATCTGGCCCAGGATCTGCCCTTCCAGCTCTGTTTCTGTAAGGGTATAACAGGATCTGGCCCAGGATCTGCATTTCCAGCTCTGTTTCTGTAAGGGTATAACAGGAACTGGCCCAGGATCTGCATTTCCAGCTCTGTTTCTGTAAGGGTATAACAGGATCTGGCCCAGGATCTGCCCTTCCAGCTGTTTCTCTAAGGGTATAACAGGAACTGCCCCAGAATCTGCATTTCCAGCTCTGTTTCTGTGTGGGTATAACAGGATCTGGCCCAGGATCTGCCCTTCCAGCTGTTTCTCTAAGGGTATAACAGGAACTGGCCCAGGATCTGCATTTCCAGCTCTGTTTCTGTGTGGGTATAACAGGATCTGGCCCAGGATCTGCCCTTCCAGCTCTGTTTCTGTAAGGGTATAACAGGATCTGGCCCAGGATCTGCATTTCCAGCTCTGTTTCTGTAAGGGTATAACAGGAACTGGCCCAGGATCTGCATTTCCAGCTCTGTTTCTGTGAGGGTATAACAGGATCTGGCCCAGGATCTGCCCTTCCAGCTCTGTTTCTCCAAGGGTATAACAGGAACTGGCCCAGGATCTGCATTTCCAGCTCTGTTTCTGTGAGGGTATAACAGGGACTGCCCTGGGATCTGCCCTTCCAGCTCTGTTTCTGTAAGGGTATAACAGGATCTGGCCCAGGATCTGCCCTTCCAGCTCTTTTTCTGTAGGGATGCACTTGGCACAGGAGAGGGATTCACCCAGGCCCTGTTAACCACAGGTTCAGCATGGCAGGGTTGGGTTGGAAGGACCTTTAGCAGTTATCTAATCCCACCCTCTGCAATCAGCAGATATCTCAAATAATGGAATGATTTTGGGTTGGAAGATCTGAAGGTCACCTGCTGTCTGCTCAGAGCAGGAGCAGCTTCCCAGCTCTGCCTCAGAACTTGATTTTGTGCTGGGGGTGGTACTGATGCCTTAAGTTAATACCTATTATTAGTAGATATTTAGAATAGAGACTCGGCAAGGAAAAGGCCTTGTCAAGCCTCTAAAGGGGGGAAATGATGCCTTGAGTTTTATCTTCCATGTATTCCAGGTTCTGTGGTGCCCAGGGGGGCAGCTCTGAGCTCACAGTCAGTGTCACTCAGCTCTGCACACAGCGGGGACACAAAACAAATCATTTTCCTGCTGCACACCAAGGACAACTCTCAGCCCCAAAGCACAAACAAGGGTGGGCTGGAGGGAGGGACAAGCAGGATGGGACCTCACAGCCTGGAGCTGGGGTTGGACAATTAAACCCCAATGTGCAAATGGACCAAAACTTATAAAAATGTGAGATCTTGTGACTGATCAGCCATTTTGTGACCATTTTGTGACCATTTTGTGTCCATTTTGTGTCCATTTTGTGCCCATTTTGGGTCCACATTGAGTGTAGCCCTGCCCAGGCTCTTGTCCTGCCCAAGATTTATCCTTAAAGGCCTTTTAATAAATCTCTACTTTATTCTCCAGCTCTGTCCACTCTCTATTCCAGCTCAGCCTTCCCAAAGCATCGACACCCCCCCTGAGGATCTCCAAGGAAAGAAATCCCACAGCTGCTCTGGGCAGGCTCTTCCAGCAGCCGGTCCCCTCTCATTTCCGAGGGACACTGTGGGATCTGGACACCTGTGTGAGCCACAGCACCCCTGACAGGCCTTTGGGCAGCTCTGAGCCCCAGGAGTGGGGCTCACAGGGCTGAGCCAGGGTACTGTACCTCCTGTGAGATGGCCACAGTACAATCCCAGGTCTCTTTGTGTTCAGCAGCTGCACAGCAGGGCCAGGATGAGAGAAGAGGTGACAGAAACAGAACATGGCACTGACCAGCACGGCTGAGGCTGCACGGCCGTCCTGCCGAGGAAAAGGGCAGAGAGGAAAAAAAAACTGTGAGCGTCACAAAGGTCCCTTCAATTTCAGCTCTCCGCTCCCTCCTGAAAATCACAAATTTATCCAGAAGGACTAGGGGTGGAGACCACAAGATGATGGGGAATTTTGAGTTCTGTGCCGTTTGTTCAACACCCGGGACTTCAGTGAACAATCAGAGTTGAGATAAAACCCAGGGAGCAGCCAAAGCTGAGGGTGGTTGGAAAGCCCACGAGGACATTTTGGCTGCAAATGTTGGTGTTTTGTGGCTGCTCCCCAGCTGTAATTTTAAGATTATTTCAAACACAGGCCTGGAAGTGACCACAAGGGTCAGAGTGCACCCATCCTCCGGCTGCAGGCAGCCCTCTAATAGAAATTTATCCTGGAAAAGGACAAACAAACAAAAGAAAATCCAGCCCTGGGCTCCCTCACCCAAACACCTCCACAGCTCTGAGCTTACAGATGGCTCCTGGTGGGGTTTTTTTAGAGGTGATTATGGGGGAAACATTTGCTGAGTCACATTGATAGATGAAAAATACAAGAGCAGGAGAAAATCAATGTATTCCCAGTGCCCTGGGTTCCTGACAGACACCTGCCACCATCCCAAGTTGCTCCAAACCCCTCTGAACACTTCCAGGGATGAGCAATCCCCAACTCCTCAAGGCCTCACCACTCTTGCTCCTTGCAATTGTTTTTTTTCAGGCACCTTTTATGCATTCCAGCCATTTTCTGTAGGATTTTCTGTGCTGGAGCTGCTCCAGACCCCAAGAACCTGCTGACACGAGCAGACTGTTTGCTTTTTTTCCAAGCTGAGCCCCTGCCAGTTGTTTCTGACAACATCTCTCAGGTTCATATAAACTAGAGTGGGTTCCTGCAGCCTTGTTAGGAAGTGCTGGAAAGGACTCCCTGTCCTTTATCACATTATCCTCATATCCATTGCTCGAGGGACAGGAAAGGAATTGGATTTTTGAGCTGGATTTCCAGGATTGGAGGCATCAAGTGCATCCTTCTCCCTGTTTGAAGGGAATTTACGTTCCTGGAGCCTCTGGCTGTGCTGTGCAAGGCAGAAATGCCAGACTCACGTGGGGGCTGTGTGCAATTTGGGCTCAGTCATTTCCTCCACTCCTCCCAGTTTGTGCTGATCAGGGCTGACAGCCTCCTGGGGTAATTTGGGCTCCAGGAGCAAAGCAGAACTCTGCTTTTGGGCATCGCTGTCAACGTGAAAGGTTGGATGGAGTAAATCAGGAGTGATCCAGGGTCACAGCACCCTCACACAGCCCAGCACGGCCCCGTGCTGGATAATCCCTGTGGGATTTCCCAGAGCAGAGGCAGCTGGGCTCCTTCAGCCAGGCCTGATCACTCCTGATGGCCAGAGACTGCAACAACCTCCACTTCACAGCTGGACAGAATTCCCAGCTCTGTTTTCTGCCCAATTTCCAGCCCCCTTCAGTCTAAAGGCTGCATTTTCTCCTGTGACCACTTGGATTAAAATGCAAATCACAGAATCACAGAATGGTCTGTGGTGGGAGGAACATTAAAGCCCATCCAGTGCCACCCCCTGCCATGGACAGGGACATCTCCCACTGTCCCAGGCTGCTCCAGCCCCATCCAAAACCTGGCCTTGGACACTGCCAGGGATCCAGGAGCAGCCACAGCTTCTCTGGGCAAGTCATAGCAAGCTGACAACTCTTGGCTGAAATTCAAACCTTTCTCCCAGAGAATGATTTTGACCTCCCTTGCTTTGCATTCCTGCTTCTCCTTCGGTGATTCTCTTCCAGCTGAGCTTTGGGTGATGATGATGGTGTCCCTTCCTCTTGGTCACTCCCATCCCATCCCACCCCTCCTCTCTCAGGAATTGTCCCCGTGCTCACATGTAGCAATGTGTTTGAACAACTTAAGTCACAGAGTGCTCCAGCCAAGCTGTCTTTGGCCACTCTTATCAGAACCCCCTGGAATTCCTCAAAGCTACTAAGACATGAATTGTTCCAAAATAAGAAAGAAGAGACTGAAGAACAAAACACCGAGAGTGCAAGAACTAAATAAAAGAGGGCCACGAAACACTGGAGTGTAACCAATCATATTCCCTAAAAAAGCACACACCTAAACACGTGAACAAAGTGGAAGCACCAATCAAGTAATGTGGAATCTGTGAACAATAGTTTTAAAATGTACAAATATAAACAATAATCAGCTTCTACTGATTAAGTAATCATATTAATTAGTTATCTAAAAGTCCTAAACTCGCACACAGACTCCAGACACTCCAGGAGCAGCGTGACCTGGGAGCCCTGAGCCTCAGGCCAGCTGCAGTGGGCTGCACCTCCACTGCAGTGGATGACACAGACGTTTTTGGGGTTCTGCTGCAGCCAGTTGTGCATGTTCTTGCAGACAGCGTAGAGGTTGTGCAGGCTGGGCGCCTGCCGGACGGGCCAGCTGCACTCGGACACCTGCGGGGACGGCAGCAGACACGGGAAACGGATTTGTAGGAGCATGGTTTGGGTTGGAATATGGAACCAAAATTGTTTGTTCTGTTTGCCATCTGTTCAAACCGTTTGGGGCAGTGTTCTTATCTCTTCCAGGACCTGTCCCTCATCACTCTGGGGGATATCTGCTGTTAAACCAGCTGGGGCAGAGTTCTTTATCCCTTCCAGGACCCTCCAGGGGATATCTGCTGTCCATTGGCCATCCAGGCTCACTGCAGGGCTGATCCAATCCCATCATCCCACGGGGAGAGGCCCCACCCAGGGGGAGGAGCCCAGCATTCCCGCCTGGCTCACAGCTGGATCCAGAGCAGCAGCACAGCCTGTGTGCACGGGATTCCCAGAGGGAGCCCGGCCCCATCCCAGCCCCACTGGGCCCTTCTCCAGGATCATCCCTGCTCCAGCAGAACCACAGCTGGCCCTGCAGGAGGGTTTGTTTGGACCAACAGGGGGGCAGGGCGTGTTCTGACTCTGGCAGGGTTTCTAGGATTTTTTTTGGTTGGTTGGGGTTTGTTTGTTTGTTTGTTTGTTTGGGGTTTTTTTTGTACTACTACATTTGTCTTTTTAATATTCCTAGTAAAGAACTGTCATTCCTATTCCCATATCTTTGCCTGAAAAGCCCCTTAACTGCAAAATTACAATAATTCAGAGTGAGTGGATTTACATTCTCCATTCCAAGGGAAGCTCCAGCTCTCCCTGGCAGACACCTGTCTTTCCAAACCAAGACATTGGCATTAAACGAGCATTAAACGAGCCCCGCTCCACAAATTCTCCCTGCCAAGAGATCTACTTGTCCTTTACAACCCGGAGTTACGTGCTGGGCACCTACTCCAGCTCCCCTCGTGCGTAACTCCGCGCCGTGCCTCCCATGAGCTATGAGGAGGCAGACAAAAAAAAACCTTTCTCAATGAAATAACACGGGGCTGATGTGTCATTCCCGACTGCACATTTGTGAACATTTACATTTCACATCAGATTATCTGGAGGGGCTCTTTCAGAAGGCTCCAGTCTCGCCTTGATTTCCAAAGCCCTTTGTACAACGTGTCCCTGAAAACTGCTCTGATTTGCACAGGGCACTGAGCGTCTGTTGTTCTGAATCCTTCCGTGGCACTGGATTTCCAAGCCCTGTAGTGACAGATATTAAACTGATGAAAGGGAAAAGTTCTGTGCAAAGAAATAAGATAAAAATAATCCTATCTGAGTGAAGTATGTTAATGTGTGAGCCAGGAAAATGAATGGCTCCTTAGAGCTGAAAACCCCACAAATCCTGAAGTGTGTCTGCTTCCTGTGCTGGTTCTGAGTCAGTCCTTGCAGTCCCCGGCAGCACATCAAATAACCCTCGACAGACATCTCCCTTTCATCTGGTTTTAATTGAAATATCTTCTTTTGAAAATGCATTTCTGGCCAGAAGAAATGTAGGGGAGAAATGTCCCGAGGCCTGTCCTCAGCTGAAGGATTGGTTCTCCCTCTCAGCTGACATTTGGCTGCTGCTTAATGGGAACGGGGGAGGAAGGAGATGATTTGCCCAGATGTTCTGGAACAGCCACATGATCCCCAGGACTGTTTCATCTCTCAGAGGAAGGAAATGCTCCAGGTTTTATCAAACTTGCACTCGAGGTTCTGTCTGACACCTGCACAACATCTTGGAGCAGAAGCAGGCGCCCAGATCCCAAGCAGAGCCCCGCCAGGCTGTGCAGGATCCCAAAGGCCAAGATGGAAAATTCTGTTTTTGTCTCATGGCAAATGAGATATTTGTCCGGTTGCTTTTTAGATCTGTGGAAGTCCTGGCCTCCAGAACATCCTGCTGTGAGCAAATGTGGGCTTTGTGTTGCAGAACAAATCAAACAGTGCTCGGAGTTTGGAGAGCGGGGAGTGACCATTCCCTGTTTACCCTCTCCACCTTCTCCTGCCTCCAGAGTTTGTTTCATTCCTCCTCTTGTACATCCTTGATTTTCCCTGGTAGAATTCCTACAGTGACCCTTCCCTTTTTACCCTCTCCACCTTCTCATGTCTGCAGAGTTTGTTTCATTCCTCCTGTTGTGCATCCTTGATTTTCCCTGGTAGAATTCCTACAGTGACCCCTCCACTGGCAATCCTCTGAGCAGCAGACCTCCCTGCCAAGCATCTGGAGAAGCCATTATCACTTCTCTAGTAAATAATACACATTTCCCACCAGCCCATAATTACATATTTACGTTGCCTCTAATTACACATCTGCCTGATGGTTTGCAATTAGGGAATTAAATGTGTGTGCTTGGTGTTGCTATCAAACAGAGCCTCGCCAGCACTCAGCACAGACGACCTTAGGGAAAAGCAACTGGAATGCTCCAGCTCTGGGAATAAGCACTCAGCACTTGTTTGATTTTAGCAGCAGGGCAGCGACTGCCAGGAAATGTGACCCATGGGGGGCTTTGAAGTTTGGGTTTGTTTAATGTTAGGTTGGAGTCGTGTGTTTTGAGACTGCTCTCAGGCCGATGGGAGCTCTCCTCTCCTCTCCTCTCCTCTCCTCTCCTCTCCTCTCCTCTCCTCTCCTCTCCTCTCCCCCAGCGTGATCCCAGCTCTATCCTTGGACACTTCCAGGTGTGGGGCAGCCACAGTTTTTCTGGAAAAGCTTTCCCAGCGGCTCAGCACCCTCCCAGTCCCCTCTCCTCCTGGGCACCCGGGGTTTGCTGACCCACCCAGCCACACCTCGGCAGGACAGGGCTTCACCTCCCTCCTCCCGTGCCACCAGGCAGCACAGTGCCCTACTTCGGTCTCAGGAGCAGGAAGTTTTAAAGAAAGCAGGAATTCAAAAGCTTTTCCTGTCAAAGAACAAACGTGGATCTCAGCTGGCATCCTCATCCCAGCAGAAAGCTCGCTGGGATTTCACCTCCTTGAGAGCCCTTTAGTATTTTTTTTTTGCAAGACAGATGAAGCTCAGCCTGGTAATTATTTCATGTGTTGTGTGCCTCACAGTTCTTCCTCATGAAAAACATTTGAAATCGGGACTTACCAGCCCATAAACTGAAAACACAACATTTTATAAAAAGATAATTTTAGTTTTTTTCCTGTGTGAGTCAAGGCAATACTGAGTTGTCCTTGGAGAGTGACGTTAAAAGTCACTTGTTGAGGTAATTCCAGGGATTCAGGAATTATGGCCAGCTCACACAGCAATAGATCTTTCATGCTGGGCTTTCAGAAGCAGATAATTTTTTTTCTCCACCCACAAACAGCATCAGTGATGCACCAAAATCAATCAGGACTGAACGTTCAGAGCTCTTAATATCTCTTAATTAGTCTTCCCTGTTCATTTACTCCTATTTGAAGTCTGGTCACTGATGGCCACAGAGAAATTTGCTTCAAGTGTCAGTGAGTGGTTTCTGGTGATCACAATTACTGAAGATAAATTCAGCTGCACCTCAAATGAAAACTAAATTAGGTTTAGATTAGATTAATTTACCCTGACTGAGGGTTAAGCCTGGCAGCTGCTGTTGCCTTTTGGGTTGAAGGCACCAAAAAGTTAGAAATTTAAAAAAAAAAAAAAACCAAAACACAGCACTCCCTTGTGGGAGAGGGAAAGAACAGGAAGTTTTCAGAAAGATTAAATCTAATCTTGCATTTCAGCAGCAGCAGCAGCAGCATTTCAGAGAGATTTTCCTCTAAAAGCCATTAATGAAGCAGAGCCTCGCAGTGCTGCTCTGGTTTTAGAGAGGGAAACTGGGCCAGGCAGTGCAGGTGGCTTTTTAAAGTCACCAGAGCCAAAAATGCCCCTCAGATCCCGTTTCCATCCCGTGCTTTGCCTGCCTGATTAAAGCCCAACTGCAAGGAAATCATCTCCCTTCTTCTATTGGTAATTTATCCCAAAGGCTTTTCATGTTATTCTGTCCCTGCAGCAGCTCCAACACTCTGTAGGAGCAGCTGTAAAACTTTTGTTTTATTCTTTCTTTCTCTTCAGCCCAGGCTCCACTCCGTGCAACACCTTTAACTCTCCCAGGCTCCTCACATGAACATCATCCTCCCTGAATTTCCATCCAGCTAAAACTCCCAACCCCACCCCAGCGGCTTCAAAACACCTCTAGCTCCTAAACCACCTGAAATTCCTGATCCAACAGGAGCTGCTGCCCCTTTCCCTCAGGAATTTCCCCCCCCGTGGAGGGCACTCACCCTGTTGTGGAACTTGGCACTGCGATAGTATTTGGGTGACAAGTTGAACACGGTGTAGTGGTCGGGGTGCCTGGAGTCCAGGAACGTCCTGACGTCCTCGATGTGGTTCCTGAATCCCAGCTCCACGCCCTCAGCAGGGAAAGACATCACTGGCAAAGGCAAGGAGAGGCCAGGATTGAGTTGTGGGATTCTGGGGTTTGGGATTGTGGTAGTTTGGGGAGTTTGGTAAAGGTGAAAACTTCAGTCTCGCTGATGAAAGAATATTTTATGGGTACTAAACTGACTGAAAGTCACAGGTTTTCTCTCTTTCTGTTGTCAGTGAGGGAGTGAACCATTTGTGGGGAGGGAGAAGTGTTGTGAAGGTTTCATTTTGATTCTCATTCTTCTTCTAGTGTGTGTGTGTGTTAATAAACCCATCTTTATACCTTTTAAGTTTGAGCCTGCTTTGCTTTTCTCCTAATCCTGCTTTGCTCTTTCCCTAATCCCATCTCACAGCAGAGAAAAAGGGAAGGATTCTGGTAGACACTCAGACCACTGCACTAACTCTGAGAAACAGAAACTGGCAAACGTGAAACCACGACCTGAATATCACAGGTTGTATTTCTCCACGGAGCAGTGCTCACCTATGATCCTTGAGGTAATGTAGGAAATATCCAGCTCTCCCTTGGTGTAACTGAGGGACAAAGCAGGAGACAGAATTTAGGCACTTCAGCAGCACGTTTAGGAGTGTTTGCCCATAAAAATCTACTTATCACACAAAGAAAAAATCATCTGATAATGAATCCTTAAGATGCAGACAGTGACCCAGCCTCCCCCTCTCCACATGCAATTAACTGGATGCAAAACCTGCAAGAAACTCCCTTTTCCCTTTTGTCATTAATTTTTCTCAGTGCCAGTTTCCAGGAGAAATCTCCAGCAGTTTGCACTTTGCAGATCCCTCAAACCCCTTGAGGGTCTTGCATTAACTTTCCTTAATTTCTTGTAGCCCCCTGTCCCTTGGAGCTGGGCACAGGGGACAACACCAGGAGAGTCCCCAAAGCAAAGTCACCTCAGCCTTTCTCCCATTCCAAGGTGGGTTTAGGGCTGGGAACATCAGCCAGCACAGCAAAGAGAGGCATCAACACCAGTGACAGAGGAAATATCCGAGTGGTTGTTCACCAGAAGGATCCCACAGGGAATCCTCCAGGAACTGCTCCATTTTCACTGGCATCCTCCAGATTTCAGGGTGCTGGTGCTCACTGTGAAGCTGCCTTGAGGCCAAACCCCAGTTATGAGACAGGACCAAAGGAATCATTTGGGATTTTTCCCCCTCCCTCCTCAACCCCTGGGAGCAGTGCTGTGCTCAGTGGGACCAGCGCTCCGCGGCTCCTGGTTTTTCCCGCTCCAGGTGCACCCTACCTGGCAACAGACTGCATGACCTTGGAGGAGGTGTCCTTCAGGGTGTCCTTCAGGTTGTCCTTGAGGTTGCTGAAGAGCCTCCCTGCTCCTCCTTTCACCATGTCCAGCAGGCCTCCCCCGTAGCTGGACTCCATGTCTGGTGACGAGGCACCTTCAACGCGACAAACCCAAACCCGACATCACTGGTTTGGGACAACAAACCCCGAAAAATTCCCCCGCTCTGCCTGCACCAAACCCATTCCCACGAGCTGCTGAGTGTCAGGCATTGAGGAAAAGCGGGTTTTCCTCCTCAAAGCCGTGGTTTTCCAGGGATGAGGGATTGCTCATTCCAGCCAGCTGGGCTCAGAACTCTCAGTGCCGTGTGTAGGTTGAGTGTTCAGCCTCAGCACAGTGAGGACAACACTGAGATCTAAACTGGAGCTGGGTGATCTGAAGGTCAGCCAGGTGTGCCCAGGTGGGCCAAGAGGCACCTGGGCTGTGGCAGGAATTGTGTGGCAGCAGGAGCAGGGAAGGGATTCTCCCCCATGTGCTGGGCTCTGGTGAGGCCACACCTCGAGGGCTGTGTGCAGTCCCCGGGACAAGAAGGACATTGAGGGGCTGGAGCGTGTCCAGAGAAGGGAAAAGGGCTGGGAGAGTGTTTGGAGCCCCAGGAGGGGCTGAGGGAGCTGGGAAGGGGCTGAGCCTGGAGAAAAGGAGGCTCAGGGGGGACCTGGTGGCTCTGCACAAGTCCCTGCCAGGAGGGGACAGCCGGGGGGGATTTGGGATCTGCTCCCAGGGAACAGGGACAGGAGGAGAGGGAACGGCCTCAGGCTGGGCCAGGGGAAGCTCAGGGTGGGCAGCAGCAGGAATTTCCCCATGGAAAAGGTGCTCAGGCACTGGAACTGCCCAGGGAGGGTTGGAATCCCCACCTCTGGAGGTGTCCAGGCCTTCCTGAGTGACAAGGTGGAAACTGGGCACAGCTCAGTGCTCTGGGAGGGCTTCTCCAACCTAATTAATTCTGGGACTCCAGATCTTTGAGGGATCTTAAGGGATTTTTTTATCTTCTGGGATTCTGTGATCTTTAAGGTCCCTTCCAACCAAAGCCATTCTGTGGTTCCAAGCTCCCTCACCTCCAACCCAACCCAACCTGGCTGATTTCTTTATCACAACCAACAACCACAGGAGTGAGGAAAAGCCTCTCCCTGGGACATCCTTCAGGACAGTTGTCCCAGCTGCCACTTGGCTGAAGGTTGTCCCGCCCAAACTGTTCAACAATTCCATGATAAAATGATAATTGAACTGCAAATTCATGGTGAGCTCTCCCTAAACCTTTAACCTGGAGATTCCTTTGGGAAAGTGATGCTTCTCTGATCCACAAGCACCTGATCCAGGTCTTAAACTGGTAAAATTAGAGGCCCCCTCTCCTCTACACTCTGCCAGCTTCAGAACAGAAGATGCCTCCTCGAGGCACAGGAGTATTTCTTTTGCCAAACTTCCTGTGAGTTTGATTTAAAAAAAAAAAAAAATAAAATAAAAAGAGAAAGGGAAAAAAAAAAATCAAAGAAGCTTGTGGGCTTCCAAGCATGGAATGAGTGTTTGATCTCCCCTCCAAAAAGTTTGTTTTCATGTTATTCTGTGCTGGAAGAGCCAGGGGTGGAAGGAGGAGATGTTCAAAAAGGGAGTTTTTAGTTCTGCAGGTCAGCTTTTTAAAGGAAAGAAAGTGGTAGCTTGGAACAGGGAAAAGGGGACAAAGGATCAGAGGTTCAACAGCTCTGGGCAAATTCTTATGGCTGGAAATGCTGCAGGAGAGCAGCAGAAGGGCTCTGAGAGTGTGCAAAACTCAAAATCTTTAGAAATCAATCTGACTATATATATATTTATATAAATATATATTTTATACATATATATTTAGGAGGTTCTAGTGAGTGATAAGGAAATCCCAAACACAACCACGAGCTGCTGCACTCCCTTACAAAAGTGAAATGTGTCAGGCAGGAACATTCCTGCCACGGCCTGCCCTCAGCACTGAGATTTCAGCTGGAGCTGACAGCACCAGCCTGGTGTTGAGCAGGATGGAGAGTGTGGAAAGCTTAATTAAAGCACTCGAGTGCTAATTTTACAGAGGACCAGGGGAAGGATGTGCAGGAGAACTTCTCCTCCCAAGGCAGAGAGAGCTTTGGAGGAGAACAGCGATCCAGGGGAGCTCAGAGGGGTGTGCTCAGTGTCAAAACCATCAATGCCTGCGTGAGCCAGGCCAGGAAACTCATTCCTGCACAGGGAAAGGGAAATAAACCACAAATCCGGATGGGAAATACCCCTCCTGCTGTCCCCCTGCAGTGCCACCAGCAGTGTTGGTGCTTATTCCCAAAAACAAAGACATTTAGCCCGACCCTGCTTTAAATCTGAGCGTTTGGAGGCAGCGGTGGGTGGATGGAACAGGTGTGACCCGGGGTGACGGGGACACTTCAGCACCTGCAGCCACAGGGTCACACCCTGCCACCAGCTCGCTGCTGGAACCAGCCAGGAATTCCAAATTTGGAACCTTTCCCTTACAGAATCTGCCTGGGGAGGTCCCTGAGCAGCCCCCCCAGACGAAGCCACAAACCCTCCCCACCACAGGGCCTGAATTCCAGCTCTCCAGAGAGCCCAGGGGGGAAAGCAGCTGACATTTAAAAGGCATTTAAGACTCTGTCAGTCGGGAGATTTACGCTGATGAAGCAACTCTGAGCCTCAGAGAGAGGGGAGGTGAAAGGAAGATGCCTGAATAAAAAAAAACAAACCGAGGCTGGGCAGAGAAGTGCTGCCTTTCCCATTTAACTCAGCAGGAGTGAGCAGATCCTTTTTGGGGTTTTTTTGCCTGGAAAGGGCAGGCAAAAAGCAGACATGAAACCATGGGAAAAACAAGCAGGTTTCCCTCAGTCTGTCCAGATTTTGTGTAGAGTATCTTCAATGTCAAATGAGTTGTTTTGGGTTTTTTTTTTTTTTTGCTCAGGGAGCTGCTGCCTGTGTTTTTGTTAGGGGTGGAGTGAGGAAGGATCTAAATATTCCCTGCCCCTCATCATGGAATCACAGAATGGTTTGGGATCTGAAAAACCATCTCGTTCCAGCTCCCCATTCCACGTAGAAAAGCATTAAAGCTTCATCTCCCACCTTCCCAAAACAAAAAAAAAAAGAGGTTTGGGAGTATTAAATCCCCTCTGAATTCTCTTCCAATGGCACCACGAGAGCCTGGCACTACAATGGGGAAAAAAAAAATTGTTTCTTCCTGTGTTTGTGTCCCAAATTCCCCATTTCTTGATGGGTTTATCTGCTTGTTGCAGCCTTCTTCCTCCCCACAAAGCCTTTTTTGGGGAAAAAAAGAGGGTTTTGCTTGTTTTATCCCCTAAAACAGAGGTGGAGGCTGCCCTGTGCCTGGGCAGGAACGGCCCTTTCAAAGTCCCCTGCACCGAAAGGAGCCGAGCTGTTGTTGTGGCTTCAGCAACAAAGCCTGGATTGTTTTGAAGGAACACTCAGCAAAATAATAAAAAATAAATAAATAAATAAATAAAGCTGCTTTTTGTGCCTCTCCCCCTCTCCAGCAGCCAGCGGAGGAGCAGCAGAGCTCACGTTCCTCCCACACCCAGCAAAGCCTGCCTCGTGTGGGCCGTGCGTTCCCACCAGGCTCCGGCCGGGAAAGCCGGGCTGCTACAACCCCGGGATCACCGCACTGACGGGCTGCAGGTGCCCGCGGGGCAGGAGGAGCAGCCCCGGGGCAGAAACTCCTGCCTCAGCGGGCTTGGAGCATCCTTGGAAGGGGTTTCTCATGGATGGAGGGGTGGTGGGTGCAGAGCTAGCCGGGCAGAGAAGGAAATCCGATCTATTTCTGTGTGAGGTCAGAGCGTGTTTTAGCCCCACGAAAGGCTCATCACGCTCTGAGGGTCGCCAGCGTCCTCTCAGAAATGGCTTATGGAAAATTAGCAAAATGGCATGGTCGGAGGTGTTTTGGAAAAAGCAAAAAGGTTTTAATAAAGAGAAAATAACAAGCTATACAAAACAAAAGAATAAAAGCCGTGCAGGGTGCAGGGAGGTCCCTTGCACCTGCTGAGACACCCCAAAAATGCCCCGAGAATCTTTGTGCTCTCTCTTAAGTATTTAATGATCTAGGAGGAATTTTTGTCCTGCTGCCCAATAGAAAACAGCTCCATTTCTTGAGGAACATCTCAAGGATCCAACAGTGCCTTTGTCCTGGCACTGGGCTGATTGTGGTGAGCAGAGCATGGAAGTTTCTGCTTCTTCTTCCTTAATAGTTCCAGGGGGTGAAGCTTAAACTCTTTTCCTAATATGGGAGCACCTGTTGAAGTGTGTGCACCAAGAATCCACATCCCTGGGTGCCCTCAGCACTCCCAGCTCTGGCTGTTGCCCAAATTCCATCCTGCAGAGGATTGCAAAGAGGAATTTAAACTTCCCCATCCGTGGCAGGGCTTGGATGGAGGTGGGCTTTAAAATCCCTCCCAACCCAAGTCATCAGTGATTCTCTGGTCCTAATGATGTTTTAAAGGCACAAAATCACATCCTGAAAGCCAAACCTCCCTTCCAGCACACACTTCTCACCTGCAGAGCTGAGCTTTACCACGTTTAAGCCAAGACTAAAGCATGGGTGCTGTTATGGCACTTGGATCAGACACAGCCCAAGTGTCAGAATTACATCAACTTTTTAGGTGATGGTTTGGGAGAGAAATCACCACCAGCAGAGGCAACTAAATCAGGGCTAAAGGGGCACTCGCAGGGAAAACCTGCAGAAATTACTTGGGCAGCTCCTCAGGCTCACACAGACCCTCAACACTGAGTATTTTTTACCTAATTTTTTTGCTCCCAGTCCCATCTGTCCCCTCCTCCTCCTCCACTGTCCCAGATTCCTGGTGGAGTGAGGTTCCCTACGAGGCTGAGCACAGAAACCTTAAAGTGTTATTCCTTAAAAATAAGCAGGGAAACATGTGCAGAGCAGAGCTGCAGGACCACAGCAGCAGCAGAAGCTCTGATCATTTGATAAAACCAGAGCTGAAAACCAGGTTTCCCTCATCCTGACACTTTCCACTATCCCAGGCTGCTCCAAACCCCATCCTGGGACACTTCCAGGGATCCAGGGGCAGCCACAGCTTCTCTGGGAATTCTATTCCAGGGCCTCCCCACCCTCACAGGGAGGAATTCCTTCCCAATATCCCAGCTAAGCTTTCCCTCTGGGATATTCCAGATATTCCCCCTTCTCCTGTCCCTCCAGGCCCTCATCCAAAGGGTTAAAACCAGAATATTTCTCTCCTAAGCAGACAACCATGAGGCACAGAAGCATCCCCAGCATCAAGATACCTTCAATAATTTATTCAACTGAGCAGGCAGTTGAAATTTTTTAAATTATTATTATTATTTTTGCCTGGAAGAGATGGAAAATGCCTCAAAACATGGGGAGGTTTAGGTTGGATTTTGGGAAAATTTCTCCCCCCAAAAGTGTTGTCCAGCCCTGGCAGGGGACATCCCTGGAAGGATTTAAAGATGTGGCACTTGGGG
>VXBN01004623.1:222022-247824 GCA_013397395.1 Sinosuthora webbiana
GGATGGAGGGATGGAGGGATGGATGGATGGATGGATGGAGGGATGGAGGGATGGATGGATGGAGGGATGGAGGGATGGAGGGATGGATGGAGGGGTCGGGCCGAGCGGCTCCGCGCTCCCCCAGCGCCGGCTGCTGCCAGCCCTTAGCGAGGGAAAAGTGCTGCCTCCGCACCATTTCCCTCTCCGGGCTGCTGTCCCTGCCTTCTGCCTCTCATCCCGCCGCCCCGGGGCTGGGTGCGCGGCCCTGGAGAGGCCCTGACACCCGGGTTTTTGTGTCACGCCGCGGAAAGGTGCGTTCCCCCCAAGGTCACCGCGCTCGGGGCTGGCACCTGCAGCCTGCAGGAGGAGGGGGGGCACAGCCCTGCTGCACCGAGCCCCCCCAAAACCCTCGGGAGCATCCCTGGGCCGCTGGAACACCCAGAGGGATCCCAGCACCCGGATCCTGCTGGGATCCAGCCTCGGCTTGTGCCACCGCTGCCTCTGTCTCCCAGCAGTGCCACCGACTGCTGAAGCCGTTTTTGTTGTAGTCACCCACCTATTTTTAGCTGTTCCCATGAAAACAGGCTCTGGACCGAGGCAGAGGGTGGCCCTGAGCAAGTGATGAGCTGTGCCTCGCTCAGACGCCGTTTTCAGCCGGGGCTGCTACGCTGTAATTTCATTTTGCACGGAACCGAGGGACGCTCCGAAGGAAATGAGCACTATTAAACCCTTCTAAGTGGATTTCTTTGTAATTTAAGGAAAACTGAAGGCAGAAGGAAGCCCCAGCAAGCAGATACGAGCGTGCCTTTGGTCTCGTGCAGAAAGGAAAGTTCTCTGCTCGAAAAAAGAGAGCCTGGCTTTGTTTCTAAAGCGATGACATCAATGAGCAAGGCCAGGCTGGCCAGGCCCTGCAGCCACCTGGGGTGGGGGAAGGTGTCCCTGCCGTGGCATGGGGTGGCACTGGATCAACTCTGAGTTCCCAAATAATTCTGGGATTCTCTGACCTTGTGCAGCAACACCCCAAGCCTCAAAATATCCCTGGTGCCTGGCTGAAAAATCTCCTGCTGAGCACTCTGGGGCAGCAGACATCTGCTGCAGCCACTCCTCGCCGTGTGCTGCTGTTTATGTAACCCCTGCGATCTCATGGCACCCAGCAGGCAAAGGTACATCTGTGACCCAGAATTTCCCCAGAAAGAAAAAAAAAAAAAACAAACCCCAGCAGATTTTAACAAGCAGCAAAAGCCAAGGATGAGCTGACCTGACAATGAGCAGCTCCCTGTCAGCGGCAGGAGCGGCTTGAACTCAAGGTTGGGGTTGTGTTTTCCACACTTTGGTCCGTGTGGAGCAATTCATGGATTGCAACACTGGCCAGCAGGGGTGGGGCCCTCCCTCTTGGCACCCAAAAGCAGCAAGTTGATAAAATTTAAAAATAAATGCATTTTTTGAGCCATTTTTGTGTATCCTGAGCGACCTGGGCGAGTGGGAGGCATCTCTGCCTGGGGCAGAGAGTTGGGATGAGATGGTTTTTGGGTTTTCCAACCTGAGTCATTCCAGGATTCTGTGATCTTTGCTAGGGATCACACCTGCCGGCCTCTCCTGGTCAGTCTAGGATAGAACAATTTATCTCTGGGATGAAAACGGGGAATTTGTGGGGGTGGAGGTGAATTCTCGTTTGTTTTGCTGGCTCGGGTGAGGCCCAAACGCATCAGAACGGGTGGAGGAGGCACACGGAGGTTCTGTGACATTTCCAGGGGGGCTCAAACCCTCCTGCTCTGGAGGGGCTGAGGAACCTGGCACGACACAAACCCTGCAGAGCCTAAACCCCATCACCTGTGGTGTCCACCCCGCTCCAGAGGCTCAGCTTGGACAAAATTCCGTATCCTCAGTCCAGCAGCCACTCCCTCACTGCAGAGCAGCCAAGGTCTGTCTGCCTCAGCCTTTTTTTTTTGGGGGGGGAGGTGAAAAAAATAAAAAATTGCTCCTCCTTGTTGAATCTGTTATTAATTCCTTTCTTTGTCCGAGCTTTTGGGGGATCACAGAGGAATCACCACCACAGCCTGAAGCTCCAGCCTGGAAAATGGGGGTTCTGCAAAGCACAAAGGGACAGAGCAGCCACTCCAGGGAATCCTGTGGCAGAAGGGGGTGGAGGAAACGACCTCCAGGTCCCAGCCTTGTTGTACAAACACGAGGAGATGGAATTAGGGAATCCTGTGGGGTTCAGGTGAAGCTGCACTCATCCACTTTCGCTGAAAATAACATAAAATAACATTCCTCTCCTTTTCCCTCCTCCCTGTGAGCTGGGCTAAAGCAGGGCCACGTGGTTTCTCTGTTTTTTTAGAGAACTACAGTGTAAAAAACACTATAACAACAACAAAAAAAAACCCCGACCAAAATCAAATAACTTTGATTTTCGTGACTTTCAAAACTGAAAAGGTGGAGGTGGGGCATGAGCCCCTCAGGAATATTAATTTTCTGAGCAGTGCCTGGGGACAGATTGGAGGTGCCCTGACTGAGGGGCGAGGCTGGCAGGGGCCACCAGGGCAGGGGAGGTGTCAAGGACATCCCAAGGAGGATTTTCTGTTGCTCAAGCCTCAAGAGACACAAGCTCTCCCCGTTCCTGACCTTGGGAAGAATTGATTTGCCAACCTCTGGCTGTTTTTCTCTGTCTGGGTTGCAGCCTCTCCTGGGTAAAGTCTCTCTTTGCAGCTGTAATCAAGCCCCGAGTGTCCTGAGGTGCAATTCCATTTCCTGCCCCTCTCCTGCCATCGGCCGAGCGGCTCAGGTGAAATATTACACCTTGGATTCTTCAGGAGCACCATTAAACTGGAGAGCGTGGTTAGAATTGCAGAGAGAGCTTGAAAATTAATTTAATACCCGGAGCAAAGCCTTTCAAACTCCCCACACCAAACATTTGTTCCCGAGTTTCCCACCCTGGGAATGCTGAACTCCCCCTGCACAAAGGGGAGTTGTGGCCAAGCCCAGCCACAAAATCGGGGGATCGTGGAATAATTTGGGTTGGGAGGGAGCTCAGAGTTCATCTCGCAGGGCAGGGACACCTCCCGGCAGTGACCTGCAGCGCTGGGATCGCCTTTCCTGCCTCTCATTCATTCCCTGGAACATTCATCCCAGGAGCAGCCGTCCCCCCGCTCCGCTCCGGGAATGTGGCGGCGAAACAACCCCAGGATGTGGCTTCAGAGCCGGGAATTCCATCCCAAAGCACCTTCCAGCCTTGTGCTGGGATAAACGAGAGGGGTTTGGCCCGGAGTCGGGGCTGGCCGTGTGGTTTCTCCCTCTCCGGATGAGGGGATGGCGTGTCCCCGCCTGGAGCACGGAGCTGTCACAGCCTGCCCCTGAGCGGTGGCTCCTCGGGCTGCATTCCCGCTGTGGGATTTGCGATGCTCCAGGGGAAAACTGGGATGGTTGGTGGGGATTCAGGTGGAGAGAGGGGCACCGAACGATCCAACCCCTTCCTAACCCCCTCGGGAACTTCCAAACTGCCTCTGCCTGCCTCGTTCGTCTCTAACAAAAAGCCAAGAGGGTTCTGAGATGGTTTGGGCCGGGTTTAGATGTTAAACCCGACTTAACCTTCAGCAGAGGAAGCCTTGAGCCTTTTGCTGCAGTGAAACCCAGCTCAGTTCTCAGAGCTGGAGTGTTCCTTCCGAGGATGGACACTCAGGACGACACGGGATGTGACAAATCTTCAACTCTCCAAACCTTTCTTCCCCTCGTCCTCTCCTCCCTGTGAGAGCACACCCATTAACTACACCGCTGGCTCAGCACAGCTTTTATTTCTTGCCTTTCAGTCCTGCTAAAAAGCTGTCAGGGATGATCCACAATTGACTCAGCCCAGCCCAGGACCCGGTTTTGGGAGTATTCAAGGATTTGCCTGGCTCCTCAGCAACGCTGAGCTGCGGAGCTGCCTGCCAAGGGCTGTTGTAGCTGCTAAAAATGTCCATGGTTCACAAAGGGAGAGGAGAAAAGGGGATGGGAAGTGGATCCATAAGAGGCCATTAAATAGGAAATGCTGGCTCAGGAAGTCCCCAGCCCTGCAAAACGTTGGAAAATCAGAGGCTGCTCAACCATTCACCCTCAGGTATTTTGGTAAAAAATCGGATATTTTGTGGCCTGACTGCTGCTTATTCATCATTTCCCGTTCACTGTGAGGGAAGTGGTTAAATCCTGGGGAAAATCTGGGCACTGGGTGCTGTCTGCGCTGGGAAATGGCTGGTGGGGACAAACAGGGAGGAAAATTATACAACCAAGTGTCACCGTGGGGTTGCATCAGCCGCAGCTGCTGAGCTCAGGGTCAGGCTCCGGCAGCAGAGACCTCCATGGAAATGCTCAGGTCGTGGCTCTCAGGTAGCTCTGACCGAGGGAAATCAGGTTTTTTTCCCATGAAATTCCATGATTTCCAGAGGGAAATCACAGCTGGGGGCGGCCACCCTTCGCTTCAGGGTGGATGGGGTGAGGGTTTCCTGAGGGGGAATGGTGTATCCTCACTCCAAGCCTCGCTGGGATGGATTATCCCGGGTGGATATTAAAGACAGGCCCAGGGCAGGAAGATCCAGAAGGATCTGGCAGCACAGGGAAGTTGGCCAGAAATGACACAACCCCAATAATGTGGTTCTACCTCCTGCCAGGATTCTGTTTTTTACCTAAAACTCACAGGGAAAATGGTATTACTCAAACTTCGTTACCCTGGCTGATAGAAAATATTTTTAAACTGTATTTTTGTCTCAGCTTATGGTGGTTTATGTGTCCTGCATCACCCCTGAGCGGGGCAGGTTGGGTCCAGGTTTATAAATGACCATCATTTCCAAAGGGTTCCCCCCAACAAACTCTCCCAGTTTTAACCCACGTGGTGCTCTGAGCTTCGGGACGTTGTTCAAGGGACAGACACCCAGTTTGGTGTGGGAGCAGATTTCAACTGGAACGGATTGTCCAGATTTGCTGTGGCTGCCCCTGGTTCCCTGGAAATGTCCAAGGCCAGGCTGGAGCACCCTGGGACAGTGGGAGATGTCCCTGCCCATGGCACTGGATGAGTTTTAATGTCCCCCCAACCCAAACCATTCCACAATTCCATGGCTTGGGATGAAAATTTGGAGCCAGCATCTTGGGGACATCCTTGGGGACATCCTTGGGGACACCCTTGGGGACATCCCACGGGCAGAGGTCAGGCTGGGGGTTGTCCCTCAGCCTTCTCCTGGTGCCCATTTCCACCAAGACAGGTCACAACCCTCCCCGGGAACGCTCTCCTGGGATGCCTCCAAGACACAAATCCATGGAAAACTCCACGGGAAACGGCGTGGACACGGAGCTGGACAGTGCTGACTCAGCTCTGCACCACGTGCCTCTGAAATAATTCCCCGGGCTGGCAGCTCTGTGGGGATTAAAAACCTTCCCAAAGCTGGCAGGGTGGGAAAGCAGTACCAGGAGGGAGATCCTGGTGCACCCCACCCCTCACAGGCACCAGGGAAACCTCTGCTGGCCGACAGCAAACTGCTTTTCCTGCAGAGTTTTCCCTGAAAACTCTCACCTGGAAAAGGAATTCAAACGGGTTTTAGGATCATTTCTGTTTCTGCTTCCAATCCCGGTCTGGGGGAGGGAATAAATTCGGATTTTCCTGCGTGGCAAAAGTCCCATTTCAGAGGATTTGGAGCAAATCCTGCCCCTGGCCTCAGTTTCCCTGCCTGATTTTGCCCTGCACCCTCAATTTCTCCATCTCTCCCTTTCCCAGCCTTAATTCAGGGATCTCAGTGATTCCCATCCTTATTATTTCTGGCTGCTGCAGACAAGGAGTTATTCAAGAGAAAGAAATCCATATGTTGTTTGTGTCCCTCAAACAGGGGCCCCATCCGCTTTTGGGGCTGTAGGAGCTCATAAAAAAACCTGTTTCTAGTTAAGCGTAACAATATTTAAAATTGGGATAAAATACCAAACCTCTTGTAAAAAATTAACGTCAGAGAAATGTTAGTGGGAACCTTTAATTGTTTAGAACTGCATGTAAATAATGAACTCCTATTTATGGCGTTTTAATTGGAGACTTTCCCACGGCTGCTTTATGCATCCCTGAAGGAGCATCAATAATCCAATTTTTTATGGGAATTACAGCATCTCTGCCTGCTACATCCACAGGATTTAGGAATTTCCAGGCCTTGTTCCCAAAAATCTGGGAGCTGTGGGATCCCATGGGCAGCTCTAGAGGTTTCCAGCATCTCCTGATGTCTGGAGCATCCCTGGAGCTTTGGCAGAGCTGGATTTATGGTTGGAGCCGATGATCTCAGAGGGCTTTTCCCACCTGGATGGTTTTGGGATTCTGGGAGAGCAGCTGCCACCCCTTTGAATTGGGATGTCTGCTATGGGTGAGCTGCATCTTTTGCCACATCTCTATTGTGCTGACAATCCTAATTCCCTTTCCAAGGAGAATTCCAGCCCCTTGAGCAGAGCTGAGCATGTGCTGAACCACAACCCTACAGGGCTGAGCCCCAACATCCCAATTCCTGTCCCAAATCCTGCGTGGCACCTTTGGGTACCAACCTGTCCACCCTACAAAATCTTGTGCTGACCATCCCAATACCTTTCCCAAAGGGAATTCCAGCCCCTTGAGCAGAGCTGGGTTGTTCTAAACCACAACCCCATTGGGCAGAGCCCCAACATCCCAATCCTCATCCCAAAATCTGCATGACGCCTCTGGGTACCAACCTCTCCACCCTACAAAATCTTGTGCTGACCATCCTAATCCCCTTCCCAAGGGGAATTCCAGCCCCTTGAGCAGAGCTGGGTTGTTCAAAACAACCACATGGGGCTGAGCCCCAACATCCCAATCCCCATCCCAAAATCTCTGGGTACCAACCTCTCCACCCTACAAAATCTTGTGCTGACCATCCTAATCCCCTTCCCAAGGGGAATTCCAGCACCTTGAACAGAGCTGAGAATGTGCTAAAAGACAACCACATGGGGCAGAGCCCCAAATCCTGCATGACACCTCTGGGTACCAACCTATCCACCCTACAACCTTGTGCTGAGACCATCCTAATCCCCTTCCCAAGGGGAATTCCAGCCCCTTGATCAGAGCTGGCCATGTGCTAAACCACAACCACATGGGGCTGAGCCCCAACATCCCCATCCCAAAACCTCTGGGTACCAACCTCTCCATCCTACAATCTTTTTCTGACAATCCCAATTCCCTTCCCAACGGGAATTCCAGCCCCCTGAGCAGAGCTGGCCATGTGCTAAACCACAACCCCACCATCCCAATCCCCATCCCAAATCCTGCCTGGCACCTCTGGGTACCAACCTCTCCACCCTACAGTCCATCACCTCCCTTTCCCGCGCACCCCCGGCACCTTTTCCCGGTAAAACAGGAGGGATTCGAGCAAATCCTGCCCCAAAATTGCCCCCGGGAGGGCGGGCGGGTGCCGCGGGAGGCCCCGGGATTAGGCTGCGGCGGGGATTACTCGGGTCAGCAATTCCACATCGGCCAGAGCCCGGCTCAAGGACAAACCCGGCGCCTCCCGAAGGGCTGCAGCCTCTCCGAAATGCTGCATCCCTCGGCCCGGAGCGTTCCCGGGATGGCGAGCGAGGCGGCTGTGGCACGGCTGGCTAAATTTAGAGGCACCGGTGTTTTTTGCCGTCACGCCGCCTGTGCCGCCGGAATCGCTCCGGACGCCGCTTTGATGAGATTTGGTTTATTTATTTATTTATTTTCCCTCTCTCTCTCCCTTCAGGGAAGGCTGTGACTAAGAGAAAACCCGCGGTTGGAGGGGATAGCAGAAGATGGAGGCCCTGGTCCAGCTGCGGAGGGAGAATTAAAGTCGGGAGTTCGCAGACCCGGAGGGTTCGCCTAAAACATTCCTCACCCTCCTCCTCCTCCTCCTGTTTCTCCCTCTCCTCCTTCCTCCTCCTCTCCCCGGCAGTATCCAAAACAACGCTGACGGCAGGCGCGGATACAGCAGCCAGACGGGAATCACGGGCTGTTTTCCAGCCGTGGGGATGCCGAGGGGGGGGACAAACACCTACCTGGAGCCGTGGGGAGCCCCGGCAGCGCCGTCCCCTCCCGCAGCGCCCGCCCGGAGCCGCCTCAGCAGCGCCGAACCCCAGGCAGCGACGTCTGCATTTACCTACGGCTCGGAGCTGTTTTTTTGGCCCGAAATGGTTTTTTTTTTTGACGGGAATTCAGCCCCGTGTTTGCCTCGGCATAGCAGAGAGAGGAGGAGGGGGGGGGGGGGGGGGGGGGGGGGGGGGGTTGAAGGTCAGCTTCCCGCTGGATTGGCAGGGAAAGGCTGGGATCAGCATTGGATGGCAGCGCCTGTGCGCTGACATCTCCGCCAATCCCCCTCCCGCAGCGGGTCCGGCTCCGGCCGCGGAGAAGCTGCACTTATTATTTTAAGCCTGAAAAAAAAAAAAAAAATCCCCTTCTTTTCATTCCCTACGTCAGGCAGCCCTAAAAAGCACAGCGTCCAATTTTGGGGTGCAAGGAGAGATCTCCGCGCTGCAATGGGGGGAACCGCGGAGCCGGCTCCACTCGGGTTTACCCAACACCGGCTGCAAATCCCAAACCCCAGCTCCTCACCTTCCCTTGCCCGGCCGGGCACTTTTGGGGCCGAGCACCCCCCGATTTTCCCCTGAGCCCTATTACATAACCAGCTGGAAAAGCACGGCGTTCTCTTTACCCGGGCAACGCCGATCCCCCAATTACTCAGCACAAAAACCGCGCCGCGTAAACAACCCCCCCCGATTTTTCTCCCCCCCTTTTTTTTTTTTTTTTTCCCCCGTGAGCTCCGGGAAAAGCTTTTTTCCCTTACCTTGCTGCTGGGGGCCGTGCATCCTGCGGCTGCCCGGGGCTTGTGGGGTCCCGCTGGCCGCTCCTCCGGGCGGCTGAGGCGGCGGGGCCGCTCCCGGGCCGGCTGAGGCGCCGCTGCCGCCCGCCGCTCCTCCCGGGTTATTTTTGGGATTACAGAGAACCCGGGGAAGGATGGGGATGGAAGGCAGACATAGCACCGCGGTCTAAAATGTGGCCTGGAGTTTGGGGATCGGGAGTCTGCAGAGCAAAGCTCATCGGGGATATTTTTTTATTATTTTTTTTTTCTTTCCCTTGCCTGGGTTTTCTTTTGGTTCTTTTTTTTGTTTTGTGTTTTGGGGGTTTTTGTTGGGTTTTTTTGTTTTGTTTTGGGTTTTTTTTTGGTTTGGGTTTTATTTTATTTTATTTTTCTTTCCCTTGCCTGGGTTTTCTTTTGGTTCTTTTTTTTGTTTTGTGTTTTGGGGGTTTTTGTTGGGTTTTTTTGTTTTGTTTTGGGTTTTTTTTTGGTTTGGGTTTTATTTTATTTTATTTTTCTTTCCCTTGACTGGGTTTTCTTATGGTTCTTTTTTCCTATGGTTTTTGTTTTTTCCTTCTCCTTGATTTTTTTTTTTCTTTTTAGATGCTTTTTGTTGCTGTTGTTGGGTTTTGTTGTTGGTTGGGGGGGCGGGATTTACATTTTTTTTAGGGGTTTTTTTGGGGAGGGTTCGTTTTGGTTTGGGGTTTTTTTTGGGGGGGGGTTTTGTTTTGCTTTGTTTTTTTTAAAGGTTTTTTTAGTTTTTTTCACGGAGAATGCTACCTGCTGGACGGACTCAGCAGGGATGTGACTTGTCTGAGCCCTGCAGCCCCGGGAATGGGGCTGACCCGGACACACCTGGGGCACCTCCCGAGGTACCGGCCTCACAAACACTTAAACCATGCCACAAACAAAGATTTGGGATCGTGGAACCATTTAGGATGGAAAACTCCTCTGAGATCACCAGGCCCAGCACCGCCAAGGCCACCACTGCCACATGTCCCCAAGTGCCACGCCCACAGGGATCCTAAACCCCTCCAGGACTGGCATTCATCCTGCCAGGGCTGGAGAACCCTTTCCATGAGGAAATCCCCCCAAATCTCCCACCTGAGCCTCCCCTGGTGCGATTTGAGGCCGATTCCTTTTGCTTTCTGCCCCAGCCGGGCCGAGGCCAGGCTGTGGGGTGGGGACGTGTCCCCTGTGCCCCCCCCAGCTCCCCCGATGGCACTCGGGGCTTTGATCCCAGCTGGATTTTGGCTCACATCCCTCTCCTTTTCTCCCCTCCCAGCTTTTTTTTGTTTTCAGACTGAGCTCATATCCCAGCTCACGTTGATATTTTTTCCTCTTTGCACATCCCCGCTCCGCCTCCGCATTGTCACGACCCTAAATCGCGACATCCCCACCCCGAGCCGGCTGCGGGATCTCTCCAAACCTCCCAGGCAGCAGCTTCCCAGTTTATCACCTTGTTTTTCCCACTCTCCCCATCATTCCCGAGGCTCTGCCCACTCCAAACTGGGAGTTTGTTATCGGGGAAATGAAAGCAAAAAAAAGAACTGGCGGAGCTGGGAGGAGGCACCGCAGCTCCGGGAGGTGAATTCCCGATTCCAAACACACGGGATGGATTTCACAACCTCCCTGTCCTAACATTCCCCGGGATTTTTTTTTTATTTTTTTTTTTCTTATCAGGGAGAAGTTTAAAAGGAAATTTAAACCACTTTCTGTGGAAATTTATGATTTTTTTCCGTTCCTTTATGTCATTTTTTTTTTTTAAATATCTTATGGGCTTTAAGGACCTTCCCCATTGGGGTATCAATTTTCTTGGGCCTTATTTAGGTAGGCCCAGGGGTGTTTAAAGATGTTTAAAGATTGTGTTAATTTTTTTTTTTTTTTTGAGAAATTAAAGTATATAAATTTATTTATATGTAAAACTTATTTTTATGTAAGTTTAGTTTTAAATAAATAGAGGGTTTTTAAAAGTGTTTTAAAAATAAAAGTTAGCAAGTAAACAGAGGTTTAGTACTTAGTTTATAGTTTAGTAATATTGGTTTTGACAAAGTTAGTTAAATTTTAGTTATAATAAAAAATAATGTAATTTCGTTAGAATTTTTTAGATGAGATAGAGTTACATGTGTAGGATTTTTGCAAGAATTTATGAAAATTAATGCACATTGATTTTACTTCAGGATAAGTTTAGGATAACCCAAACCAAAGTCTGGGATTCTGGGATAACGATGGGAGGGCAGGAGCATCCAGACTGGCTTTTTCACCAATATTTTGGGTTATATCAGATAAAAGACCCAAAACCCGAGGGGTTTTCCACATTCAGTCGGGGATGCTCTGATTCCTCTTCCTCCCCTCTCCTCCTCCTCCTCTTCAGAAAGAAACTCCAGGTCAACGTGCCTTGGCAAGGCACGACCCCACACAGATTCTGCCAGCACAGCGATCAGCAGGAGAGAAAGAAAGAAAGAAAAAATATCTTTATTTACATCTGGAGAGCAGTTAACACAGCTGCAGCGATTCGCCGGGAAGAAAACTCCGGGAAGAGAAGAAGAAAACTCGGGCGTGACATTCCAGGGGGGAAAGAGAGAGAGAGAAACTCCTCCCTCCACACAGTATCTCGGGTCGGTACAAAATTTGCTCTGGCTTTACAAAAGGTTCGGCATTCACAGTAAAATACCAAAAAAAAGGGGGGGAGAGAGCACGGCAGGGGGCACAGCGAGGGAAGGGGCGTCCTCCCCATCCCTGCTGGAATTTGGTCTTGGAAAATGCGGCGGGTCTGGTAGAAAAAAAATCCACCCCGAGGGCTGGATGCGTGCACGGGATTTCTACACCCATTACAGGGCTGGAAGCCTGGAAAAGGCATCTCTGCAGGCCTGTCCTGCATGGAATTCTCTCTTCAGGAGGGATTTTGGACACAAGGACACGAGGCAAAGCAGGGATCAGCCCCTCTGCCTGGCACTCAGCTGCTTTTAGAGCTTAAAAAAAACCCCCAAAACTCCATTAAAATCTCCTCCCCTCCTGCCCAAAGCTGTTCCCGAAGAAAGCAGCGCACAAGCTTTGGCTATTTCTGGGTTTGTGTCTAAAACCAGCCCAGACCTTCGTCCCGGGGTCGTGGGAAAAAATCCCAGATCTTTCTGAAATAGGATTTCATTGCCGGCTGGAAGGTTTGCAGCCTCCCGGCAGGAGGGTGTGGAAAAGCCTCCTGGGGCAGCAGCGAGACCTGAAAATCCCTGTGTTCCCACCCAGAAAATTCCCACCTGGAGCAGGGTGGGAGCACTTTGGCCTCTCCCCCAGGCAGGGATGAGCAGGGGGGATGTGGGCAGTGATCCTGCTCTGGCTCCCCCCGGGGAGAGCAGCAGAATGAAGCTGCCAGGATGAAGCAAATTTAATTTTAGGGGGATCCTTGGTCAGCTGGGATAAATAAACCCAGGAAAGTGCTGAAGTTTCACACTTGGGAAAAAAAAAAAATCCCTAAAAAATTTGATCATTCCCCTTTCCCTGCTGCTCTCCAAGGAAAAATGAAACCCAGGGACACCCAGCAGCAGAAAGGTGACCAGGCAGTGCCAGGTTCCTGCCCTCCTGTGAGGACCAGCACTCCCTGTGGATCCAGCAGCTCCATGCACAATTCCCAAAAGGTGACGTTAAAATTCAGCACTTTTTTTTGGTTGGTTTGTTTGTTTTTCAAACCTTTACAAATAACACATCTTGCTTTTTTTTTTTCTCCTTAAATACATAGTTTATAAAATAAGGCAACTCGAGGAGACGAGAACTGTCCCCCTTTGCTCGGGTGCTGCATCCTACAAAAAGGGGGGTGACAGCACTTCCAGTTGAGAACAAACCCGGCCCCCAACACGATCCAGGGATGGTGCAAATCGCGGGAAAACCCCCTGGGAGCATCCCAAGGGAGGAAAGATCTCTGGGATTTCCTGGGGAAGGCAGCAGGAGCAGCTGGAGGGACCCCCCTGGCCAGGGGACGTCGGGGACAAAGGCAGCGCAGAGGATGGGATGAGCTGGTTTCTCCCCCAAAACAGAAGCACACACGGAGATAAATCTTTGGGAGAAAACTCTCAGGACGTCGCTAGCTCGTGGTATCCAAAGCCATAAAACCAGGAAAGCACAAAGGGGGTGCAGCTTCATCCCCAGCCCAGGTCCTGCTCAGCCTCATCCTCGGCCTCGCAGCATTCCTTAAAAACCTGCACAGCAGCTTTTTCCCGGCTGGGAATTCAGCTCTCCCTGTGGAAAACCAGGGAGGGCTTCACCTCCAATGTTTTGCCTCTTTCGTGTGGATTAACGCTGGAAAATGTGATCCTCGTTCCTACAGATCTCTCAGCTTTGGAGAAAAACACGTTTTTCCGCGTTGCTCCCAAAATTCCCTCTGGGCTAAGCGTCGCTTTCTAGAGCTTTATTTCTCTGAGAAATACCTTTAATAGAAAATAATTTATAGGAAAAAAAAAAAAAAAAACAAAAAAACAACAAACCACCTCAGCCTAGAGAGTCCTCAGCAGTAAAAGGTCCTGTGGAGCGACAGGATGGCACGTGTGGGCTCAGCCAGGGCTCGGGGGCTGGCGAGGGATGGCAAGGACACCATGGCAAAGCTGTGTAAACCTGGAGTGACCAATGCCCTGGTCAGCATCACCAAGGGATGGACCACGGGCAGGAAAACTCCATAGCCCCAAAAGAGGGGGAAAAAAAAAAAAAAAAAACAAACCCTAATTCCAGCAGACTTGACCTTCTAAAAACAAAGATCTGATCCTGGCCGTACCTGGCATCCACCAACATCACCCAGTTCGTCATCACCCAAGCCCAGCACAGCCCTGGCACTGCCCTGGGAACCAAATCCACCATGGAATGAAAATCCTGGTCCTTGGCACGAGCTGTTTAGTGCTCCTCCTCCGGGTGGATGGGTGGGATCCTGCTGGACAGCAGGGTGTACACGTAGGGCCAGATCTTGTTGGTCTCCGTGCCAGAGAAGGAGTGAAGGATGCCCCTGCTCCTGGAAAAAAAAAAGGTGGGAGAAGTCAGGGCCAGCTTGGACAGGGCTTGGAGCAGAATGGGACACTGGAAATGTCCCTGTCCATGGGATGAGATGGGCTTTAAGGTCCCTTCCAACCCAAACCGTTTTGGGGTTCTGTAATTCTCCCCCTTCCCCTGCAAGGGCAAGTTTGGCAATTTTTGGCTTAAAAACACTCCTGGGCTTCTACTCCCTTTGGGCAGTAGATTTGCCACCCTGCAGCAATCCGTCATCCCCAGGCTGGCCAGGGGACAACTTTTGTGGCCCTCGCAATTCCAGGGGACAACTGCCCCACAACAAACCCTGGAACCCCCCTGTGCTCCCAGCAGATCCACCTGAGCCAGCTCCGGGGTCTCTCCCTTCTCCTGCCCTCTTGCCAACCTCCCTGTGCTTCCCCCAAACCTCCCAGGGCCCTGGATGGATTTTTCGTGGCGTGTCCCACCCTGGATCAAGGCCAAAATACCCCTTTGATGAGCCCAGCAGGACGAACAGGAGCTGGGAATTTCTTTGGATCGCCCTCCTTCCTCCAAGGGAGGCCCCGTCCAGGCTCAGGGCTTGGCCCCAAAAATCTGCCAGGGCTCTTTGGGGTGTGGGCATGGGACAAGGCTGGGGAGGGGCTGGGAACACAAACCCTGTGGGGAACGGCTGAGGGAGCTGGGGTTGTTTAGCGGGAGAAAAGGAGACTCAGGGGTGACCTGATCACTCTCCACACCTCCCTGAAAGGTGCCTGTGCTCAGCTGGGGTCGGTCTCTTTCTCCAGGCAGAACAAGAGGACACAGCCTCAGGCTGCACCAAGGGAAATACAGGTTGGGTATCACGAAAAAGGTTTTTATGAAAAGGGTGATAAAACTCTGGAATTGTCTGCCCAGGGAGGTGGTGGAGTCACCATCCCTGGGTGTGTTTAAACAAAGTGTGACACTCGGTGCCAGGGTTTAGTTGAGGTGTTGGGGTTGGGTTGGACTCCATGACCTTGGAGATCCCTCCTAACCCGGTGACTCTGTGATCCTGCGCCTGACAGCCCTGGAGGCTGCTGTGACAGCCCTGGAGGCTGCTGGGACAGCCCTGGAGGCTGCTGTGACACCCCTGGAGGCTGCTGGGACAGCCCTGCTGCGGTTTCTCACTCACTTGTAGAGCTCGATCACGGGCTTGGCAGCATCTTTGTACTTCCTGAGCCGCGCGGCCACGGCCTCGGGCCTGTCGTCCTCGCGCTGCACCAGCGGCTCTCCCGTCAGGTCATCCACACCCTGCGGGGACACAAAGCCACACAGGGACACCCTGAGGGGACACAAAGCCACCACGCAGGGGCGTCACCGACCCCGTCACCCGCCCTGCAGCTGCCAAGAGCCTCGTCCTGTCCGCACAAACCCCGCTTTGCTCGTGAACATTTCATACAACCATTGGCAGTGCTCAGCTCTTCCACCCCAGCCCTTCTTCAGGATCGCAGCTCCTGCACAGAAAGGGCTTCGAAAAAAAACAACTTTGGAGAAGTTTCCCTGTAGCAGAACTTCTCAGAGAGCGAGGGCATGATTTGTATTTGGACTGAGGTTTGAGACACCCCAGATTCAGCCCTGTGAAGCCTGTGGCACGGGTAGAAATTACGTTAAGGTGTGAACACGGGACAATGGGTTTTCTAGGTATTAATAGGTACAGTTTGTAGTGTGCACGTTTTACCCACCTTAAGAACAAGATAAACAATGTTTGCATTTTTCCTTACGCTGTGTACCAAGGAGAAAACGCTTGTAACTGTAAACTACCTTGCAGTGTGTATAAACTGCCATTTTAGACGGAACAAACGGAGAACGTGCGTTAACCACGTTGGTTTGGATCTGCCTTGCCCCTGCCCGGCCTCCCACGTTTGAAGGGGCTCCCTGCCTCGTTTCCCTCCCGTGGGTGTCTCCCAGGGGCTCTCACCTGCACGTGGGGAGGGTTGAAGTCCATGTTGTAGACCCTGCCGCTGGCGGGGTGCACCCAGCGGGCGCTCAGGCGGTCCTTCAGCGTCTCGAAGGGGATGTTCAGGCTGATCACCAAATCCAGCTCGCAGATCCCGTCCAGAGCCTTGGCCTGGCCCAGAGTCCGAGGGAAACCTTGGGAAGCAGCACAGGGATTGCAGTGAGAGGTTGGGAAGCAGCGGGGATGGAGACAAACTCATCCCTCCAGGCGCGGCCCCGCTGCGGCACAAGCGGCGCGAGAGGCAGACTCCGCCATATGGTGGTGAAAAAATAGCTCCTGCAGCAGCAGCAGCTCCCAAAATGTGACGCCCGGGGCTCGGGTCTGTGGCTGCTGTGCCTGCAGCGGGGGCTGGGGGCGGGCAGGGGGGCACAGGGAGCGGCAGAAATGCTGGGAGGAGGAGGGAAAACAAGAAGGGAACAGAGTGCTGCGCCCAGATCGGGGGCAGAGTGCTGGTTTGTGGGGAGGGCATCGAGGAGACTGCAGTAAAATGGTCCTGCCCTCCTTGGGAGGGCCAGCGAGCGGCTGGAGCAGAGAATTCCGGAATCCCAGGTTGTTTGGATAGGAAGGGGCTTTAAAGACCTGAAGGGAGCCCACCGGAAAGATGGAGAGAGACCTTTTACAAGGACACAGGGAATGGCTTTAAGCTGGGTAGATTTAGATGGATATTGGGAAGGAATTGTTCCCTGGGAGGGTGGGGTGGCCCTCACAGGGGTGCCCAGAGCAGCTGTGGCTGTCTCTGCATCCCTGGAAGTGTCCAAGGCCGGGTGGGAGCAACCTGGGATAGTGGAAGGTGTCCCTGCCCATGGCAGGGGGTGGGAATGGATGAACTTTAAGATCTCACCCCATCCAAACCACTCTGGGATCCTTTGATTCCCATTGCAGCCGTGCCCAGGGACCCCTGTTTGCCCTCAGCATCTCCCATCCCTCCACCTCAGGTGGCTTTTGGGGCTGGGATTGAGGAGCTGCTCCACACGCATGTGGAGGAGGGAAGAAGTTTTTCCTGGCACGTCTCCAGCCCTGCTCTGCTTTGTGGAGCACCCGGCTCCCCTCCCTGCCCTTTCCTTTCCCGGCCACCTGCCAAGGGCTCAGCTGGACACACACACACACCCCCAGGCCGGCGGGAAGATGTCCCTGCCCTGGCAGCAGGTCAGCTCCTGCCTCTCCTCCCACCCCCAGCAAAGGCACTGCTGGAACCCCGGGCACTGGGAATTCCAGACTCTCTGTGCTGACAGGCTCTGACCCCCCAGCAAACACTGCATTGACCTGAGGCCGTGGGAAAGGCTCCCAAAATTGAGTGACAGCTCTGGGATTGTGGGTGTGGGGTTTGGATAGAAGTGTGTGATAGCACAGGGGGGAAAACTCAGAGTTTAAGGGTTTAGAATGCAGTAATATAGATATAAAGCAAGATGGAGGATTTAGGGCAGAGGCTGAGTCCTTCTTTTTCACCTTCTTCTCCATGGCTCTGGGTGGGATTTTGTAATTGGGTAGAAAAATCCGCACTGCGGGCCACGGGTGGTTGGTTATTGGGTTAAAAGTAAAAATAATTTAGGTGTCATTTCTTAATTGGACAATTTGTGCTTAAAAGGCCTTGTAGAGAGACACAGGGCTCCATTTTTACTCTGTAGAACTCACAGCTCGTGAGACTGTAACACAGATAAGAACGAACAAACATCTGAGTCCAAACCACAAACACCATCTCGGGCGTTTAATCCCGACCCTGACAAAAATTAGATAAAACACAACAAGGCACCTCCTGGCTTTTCCCTCACCCGGAACCGCCAAAAAATTAGGAACAAAGGAATATCCCAAAGTGGGCTGGGGTTTTCCCCCCTCTGGACTCACCATCGAGCAGCCAGTGCTGCTCCCGCCGCTTCTCCAGCTCCGTCATCATCACACGTGTGATGACGTGGTCGGGCACCAGGAGCCCTCTCTCCAGGTACTGCTGTGCCAGGGCTCCAGCTTCTGCTCGAGACAAGAAAGGGAAAACCCAAAAGCAATAGATGAAAAAAAAAAAAAAAACAACAAAAATCGTGACGTTTCCAATAGTCGTGATTTTTTTTTTTTTTTTTTATATCACTCCCCCTCAAATTCTGCCTGGCCTCCTCTGTCTGGGGGATTTTTGGCAGCGTGGCTCTGCTCGTGAAGGAAAGGCCACATGGACCTTTTGGGGCTGGGGGAGTGGGGATTCCTGAGATACCTGAGAGCAGGTGAGGCCTTGGGGAGGCTGAGCTGGGACAGAGAGTGGGCAGAGATGGAGAATAAAGTGAGGATTTATTAAAAGGCCTTTAGGATCCACCTTGGGCAGGACAAGAGCCTGGCCGGGGCTACACCCAAGGTGGACCCAAAATGGTCACAAAATGGGCACAAAATGGACAAACGGTCACGAGGTCTCACATTTTTACAAGTTCTGGTCCATTTGCACATTGGGGTTTAATTGTCCAATCCCAGCTCCAGGCTGTGAGGTCCCATCCTGCTTGTCCCTCCCTCCAGCCCACCCTTGTTTGTGCCTTTGGGGCTGAGAGTTGTCCTTGGTGTGCAGCAGGAGAAGGATTTGTTTTGTGTCCCTGCTGTGTGCAGAGCTGAGTGACACTGACTGTGAGCTCAGAGCTGCACCCCTGGGCACCACAGAACCTGGAATACAGCAAAGATAAAACGGAAGGGATCACAGGAACACGTTGGGCCTCAGCCAAGCCCTCAGCTGATGGAGGGAGAGGCCCTGGATGGGCTCCTTTGGTCTGGGAGCTCCTTGGTTCAGGGGATGGCTCTGATGTGGTCACAGGTGACGCTGGCACAGGTAAGGACTGTCCCAAACACCTGAGCCTGCCTCCCATCCCCAGCGCTGGAAGATTTCACAGTCTCCACTTAAGATAAGCTCGGATAAGAAAATCATTTCCAAGATCACGTCCTTGAGAACATAATTGTGGTAATTGCAAGGTAAATGCACATTCCTGGGCTCCTGCCTGCCTCTCCCACATCCCTCAGCTTCAGCTGCTTCTGGAAGCTGCAGAGGGGCTGGGGACAAGGGATGGAGGGACAGGACACAGGGAATGGGTCCCACTGCCAGAGGGCAGGGCTGAATGGAGATTGGGATGTAATTCCTGCCTGGGAGGGTGGGGAGGGGCTGGGATGGAGTTCCCAGATTTGCTGTGGCTGTCCCTGGATCCTTGGAAGTGTCCCAGGCCAGGCTGGAGCACCCTGGGACAGTGGAAGGTGTCCCTGCCATGGCAGGGGTGGCACAGGATGGGCTTTGGGGTCCTTTCCAGCCCAAACCATTCCAGGACTGATGATCGCCGTGATTTTCTTTCAGCCCCTCAGAAACACGAAGGAAACATTTGGAACATGCAAATATCCTTTGTCCCTGTGTGGGACAAGCCCTGCTCCTGCCCCAGGAGAGCTCCAGCCCCTTTTCCCTTGGGCCAGGACCTCACAGCCACCTCCCGTGCTGCCTTCCCTCAGCAGCTGAAACAGCACTTGTCCCCAGAAATGAACAATCCCCTGATCTATTTTCTGCGCCCTTTCTGGTGAGGACAGCACATTTCAGTCCTCTCCGAGTGTGAGTCCTCTCTAAAAATAACCCCCAGGATCCTTCGTTGAGGCAGAGAGATGTCAGGGCGGGCAGCACCTGCACCTGGCTGGGGACGAATTCCTCAGCTGCACGAGGGGGTTTTCTGCAAGATCAATGATTCTTGGAGAGAATTCCTCTGATCTAAGGGGAGAGCCAGCCTGAACACATCCCTCTGGGGGCGTGGGGATGGGGCCTGCCTGGGGAGCCGGGCAGGTGGGGCTCCCACACCAGCCACACGCCCAGGTTTGATCGGACACCTTGGGAAGGCTGAGCTGGAACAGAGACTGGGCGGAGCTGGAGGATAAAGTAGGGATTTATTAAAAAAATAAAGTAGAGATTTATTAAAAGGCCTCCAGGATCCACCTTGGGCAGGACAAGAGCCTGGCCAGGGCTACACCCAAGGTGGACCCAAAATGGGCACAAAAATGGTCACAAAAATGGCTGACCAGTCACTCGGTCTCACATTTTTATAAGTTTTAGTCTATTTGCATATTGGGATTTAATACTTCAGATTATGAAGTCCCATCCTGCTTGTCCCTCCCTCCAGCCCACCCTTGTTTGTGCCTTTGGGGCTGAGAGTTGTCCTTGGTGTGCAGCAGGACAAGGATTTGTTTTGTGTCCCTGCTGTGTGCAGAGCTGAGTGACACTGACTGTGAGCTCAGAGCTGCACCCCTGGGCACCGCAGGACCCGAAACACATGGAAGATAAAACTTAAGGCATCAAATCCAGAATCTGCTTGGAAAACGCACAGATTTTTTCCCCTGCTGTCCCCACACCAGAAGAAATATCCATCCTCTTTCCCCCAGGAGCGCAGGATGTTGGGATCCAGCATCCCAACGTGCCCGGAGCGGGGCAGCGCCGACTCACGGGCTGAGTCACCGGGATCCATCCCGCTGCTCCCACCCCGGCTGGAATCCCAGGCGGCCCCGCCGGGAGCCGGCACAAAACACCTTTTGTCCACGACAGCCTCTTTGTCACTGCCCACACCGTGGCAGCGTTCCCGGCTGGGAAAGGGAAGGACGCGGGGATGGAAAAAACACCCCGCGGGTTGTGCAAACAGCACGGAGCCCTGAGGGCACCGATTTTATAGAAACAGGGTGGGTTTTGTGGTTTTTGGTTTTTTTTTTTTCTATTTATTGACGTGGTTTGCACAGTGCCACAGGCTCACAGGGAATGAGCTCGCTGGCAGGGGAGAGACCGGAGCTGCTGGGCAAGGGGTGGCTGTCACCTGGGGAGGGATGGACATCCCAGGAGCTGCCACACAGGGTCTGGCTGTCACCTGGGGAGGGATGGACATCCCAGGAGCTGCTGGGCAAGGTCTGGCTGTCACCCTGAGGAGGGATGGACATTCAAGGGACCAGGAGCTGCCACATGAAGTCCAGCTGTCACCCCTGGTGGCCAGGGGACCAGGAGCTGCTGGGCTAGGTTTGGCTGTCACCCTGAGGAGGGATGGACATCCAGGGGACCAGGAGCTGCCACACAGGGTCTGGCTGTCACCCCAAGGAGGGATGGACACCCAGGGGACCAGGAGCTGCCGCACAAAGTTCAGCTGTCACTCTGAGGAAGGATGGACACCCAGAAGCTGGGAGAGGCCACAAAAGGTCCGGCTGTCACCCAAAGGAGGGATGGCCATCCCAGGAGCTGCCACACAAAGTCTGGCTGTCACCCTGAGGATGGATGGACATCCCTGGAGCTGGGAGAGGCCACACAAGGTCCAGCTGTCACCCTGAGGAGGGATGGCCATCCCAGGAGCTGGGAGAGGCCACACAATGTCCAGCTGTCACCTGAGGACAGATGGCCATCCCGGGGACCAGCTGTGGCTCAGCAGGGCTGCTGGAGCCAGGCCTGGAGCTGCAAAGGCAGAAATCCCCCGAGCCACAGCTGGGGCTGGGAACAGAGCTGGGAACGCAGCAGAGCCCCAGGACCCTGCTGCCCTGAGGGTGCAGCTTTCCCACGTCCCCAGGACAGAGGGACAGCTCTCCACCGCCCTGCCAGGGACAATTCCTGCTGCTCCTCTGTCCCCTCCGTGTGTAAAGCTCCTGGAGCTTCTCCCTCCTCCAAGGCAGGGCCACATCTCCTCTCTCCAAGGAGGAATGGCCGTGGATTTGCAGGAGGGACCTGCAGAGCTCTCCAGACCCCCAGGATGAGCTCTCCAGACCCCCAGCATCATCCCAACCTCCCCGCCCTTGGGGTTTCTCCCAGGCAGTTTAAACTCCAAATTTAACATTTGCTGTCCCCTTCCCAGCCCCCAGCCCAGCCTGCCCCACGTGAAACCCCCCTGGTGCAGCCCTCCCCGGCCTCATCCCAAAGGGGAGCGGGATTTGGGGAGATCCTGGTGCCCCCACGAGGAGCTGGGGCTCACCCTATAGCACCAAACCCCCAACTCTCTGCACAGAGGGGGTGCAGGCTTTACTCTGCAGTTACTCCAGGTAGCAAAGGGCTCTTTGGTGTGCTGAGCTCCAAGCCAGCCTTTCAAACTCCTGCTTTCAGCCCATTAATCTGATGACCGTGGGTTTAATCTGCCCTGGAGCTCTCGGGACTCCCAGCTCCCTGTGGCTTCCCCCAGCAGACCTTGATCTGTCCCTCCTTATCACAGCAGCACAGTTCCAGCCCCGAGGGATGTGTTCCAGCCCCAAGGAAAGTGTCCCAGCCCCGAGGGATGTGTTCCAGCCCCAGGGGAAGTATCCCAGCCCCAAAGAAGTCTTCCAGGCCCAAGGAAAGTGTCCCAGCTCCAAGGGAAGTGTTCCAGCCCCGAGGGAAGTGTCCCAGCCCCAAGAAACAAGTCCCATCCCCAATGGATGTGTGCCACCCCCAAGGGAAGTATCCCAGCCCCGAGGGGAGAGTCCCAGCCCCAAGGAAAGTGTTCCAGCCCCAAGGGAAGTGTCCCAGCCCCGAGGGAAGTGTCCCAGCCCCAAGGGAAGTGTCCCAGTCCCAAGGGACAAGTCCCAGCCCCAAGGCCACCCAGCCCCACGCAGGGCCAGGCAGGACAGGCTGGAGGAGAAGCTGTTCCCAAACCCAGCTCTGGGCAGTCTCCAGAGCCTGCAGCACAACCCTGCACTTTCTCCCTTTCCAAAACATTTTCCAGGATTTTTTTTTCCCTATTATTTAGCCTACAGCAATGCAATCTGGAGCCCTGGCAGCGAATAGGGAACCAATGCACCACCACAGTTAAGCCACAACAGGTGTCACCCCAAGTTTTGGGACCTTTTTCCTGACACAGATGCTGCATCCATCCTGCCCTCAGCACCAGGAGGTCATTTCAGGCAGCAGGAGCCTGACGTGGCCCCAAATCCAGGCTGGAGGGACAGTGAGGTCTGTCTGGAGGGCAACAGCCAGGACTGGGGGAGATCCCTGCGGTGAAAACATTGCTCCCACACACTGCGATACAGCAGGGAGAAGCTGGCAGGCTGCACCCCTGGGCTCAGCTTTGGCCACCAAGCAGGCCAGTGTGGCCAGCAAAGACCACAGTCGGTCGGAGAGGGGTGGAGAAGGGCTGTGGGGCTGCACAGAGCTCACATCCCCCAGGGAATTTCGTTTTGTGCGGACTTTGGTGGCTGCTCACAAAGGAAATCTGTCACCAGCAGGGGACAGGAGCCACTTGTGGCTCCAGCAGAGCACCTGACAGGGAGCAGTGGGACAGACACAAGACCCACAGACCCTCAGCCAAAGGCAGGGCAAGCACTCGAGTTGTTTGGCAAATGAACTGCAGAGTCCTGCCATGACCTGGGGATGCTGCCAACGCCAGAGACAACCACCTGGGTTCCGGGGCAAGTGCTGGCCAAGGAAACGGCCCAGCACGCTCCAGCACCCCTGCCTGGCACCAGAACACACATCCTGTGAGTTTTCCAGGGTGTTACAAAGGCCTTTTCCTGCAGCAGAGCAGCCACTTGCTGACACACACTAATCAGGAGACACACGGGCGGGGGCGGATGGACTCGGGGGTTGCTGGGGCACAACCCGAAGCCCTTCAGCAGCAGCAGCAGCAGCAGCCGTGCATTCAGCTGCTTCACCTGCCTCTAAAGTGACTCTTTGTTCCCTGAGGCCGCCGCTGCCAGCTCCAGCAGAGGCCTGGAATGCTCTCCATGCTGGGAGCTCAGCCTTCCTCCAGCAGCAGGAGCGCCCCGAGCCCCAAACCTCAGCCGTGGCCGCTTCACGGCTGGCAGCGGCCGGCAGGAAAAGCCCCGGAGCACTGGCACATCAGGCCAAAGGTCCCTGTGAACACACAGGATTCGGAGCTGCCTTTGGGAGGACGAGCCTGTAAATGTCTCTGTTGGTTCTGCAGAGCCCCGGCTCCCCTAAAGCACAAAGCCGGTGACGCAGCTGATAAACTTGGGAAGAGGAGCTGCTTCCACCTCGTTTCCCCCAGAGCTGGCACACACGGCAGCACAGTCATGCAAGAGCTTGTCCAAAGCAAATAATAAAATAAAAACACCAAAAAAAAACCCCAAATAACTGGAGCTCACTGAGAGCTGTTAGAGGCTGAGTCAAAGGTGGGACCCGAATGTCACGCCAGATGAACCAAACCATGGATGGTTTCCTTCTGAGTAATTTGCCCTGAGTTTCTCCCTGTTGTTTCCTCCTGAATGCACCCAAAGACACCTTCAGCTCACTCTGCTTGCTTCTCCAGTGTCCCCAGAGGAGCTCTGTGGCAAGAGCATGAACTGAAATGTCAAGTTCGGGGCGGCCGGTGGTTCAGAGCTCGGCTGTGGGAGTTCCCGGGTGGGCAGCCTCACTGTGCTGCCCCTCTCCTCGCTGTTCAGCCCAGCTTTCTGTCCTCCAGCCAAAGCCCTCGTCGGGATTTTTCCAAATTTTGAGCCTCCCTCTAAAGGAAATATTATTGTCCTTTTTATTTACAAAAGGAAATCTGGATATTTTTACATGGGTGACCAGCGCGGAGCTGCGTGCAACGCCCTTGTCGGAGCGCGCACCTCTCCAAAACTTCGCCCTCCCTAATTTTCCTCCCTTGTTTTTTGCCATCCTAGAATAGAAATCACTTGTAAATCCTCTCGGCTTGTTTTTAATCGACGCCGTTTCACCGTTGAGTCAGCTTTCCCCCCCCTCCCCCGGCTCGGTCATTCACACATTAGCAGAGGAGAGAATTAAGTGTTGGGAAAAGGAGCGCGCCGGGATTGCCCAAGGCTGCGGAGCTGGGGCTCAGCACGGCCGCTCCCGAGCCTGGCCGGGACCAGGAGCCCCTCACCGCCAAGGGACACGGGCACAGCACATCCCAACTCCCAGAGGGTTTGGATTTGGGTATCGGACACGGGATAGGCAGCACTGCCCTGCCTGGGAGTTAAAAACCGTGTGTCCGGGGGTGCCTGTGCGAGGTGGGTGCTGACACCCACCTCCTGCAGCCCCCCGCCTCCGGGACCCGGCCAGAGCAGCCCCGGTGACCGGCAGCGATATTCCCGGCAGGTTTTCCCTCTGGATAAACGCTCGTTCCCAATCCATCGCTGCCACCGTGGGCACACGGCGCGCAGCAGCATCCCGGCCATCTGCCATCCATCCCCGGACACCACCTGGGGCACGGTGGAATTATTAATAACGGCAAACGCCCCGAGCCCCCGGAGAGCGCCGGCCGGAGACCCTCGGTGCGCGGCCAGGCGGGGGTTTCACACCGCCCTCTCCGGAGCCGCGGTCACCCAGCACGGGGATAATAAACTATCCCACACCCACGGCACCCCACGGCTTCAGATCCCACTTTTTCCCGAGCGGCTCCGGCTGGAAGGGAGCAAGGCGATGAATGAGCTGTGCCAAATCCACGGCGAGAAAACAACCTGTGGTGCACCCGCCGCGGAGACGGATCCCCAGCCATCCCCGTCTCCATCCCATCCCCAACCTCCATCCGCACCCCTCTCCCTGTGCTCATCCCCACCACCCCCGTCCTGGCCGGGGACCCCGCGCTCCCCGGTGCCGACGGGGCACTCACCGCCGCCGCCGCCGAGGCTCTCCCGCAGGAACTGCCCGCTGGAGAGGTGCTGGAGCCCGAAGCTGCGGGCGATCCTCTCGCACACCGTGCCTTTCCCCGAGCCGGGGGGCCCGAGCACCACGGCCCGCAGCAGCTTGGAAGCCATGGCCGGCTGCCGGCGCCGGAGCGCTGCGGGGCAGGACACGCGTCAGCCGCCCCGGCCGCGCTCCCCCCGCACCGCCCGGACACATCAGCAGGGCGGGGGGCCCCCGCGGCCGCTCCCCCCGCCCGCCCCCTCGGGCCGCGGCACCCTGGGATTTGTAGTCCCGGAGGCGCCCGCGCATCCCCCGGCCCCGGCGGGGCCCCCGCGGTTCCGCACATCCCGGTTCGGCGCATCCCGGTTCAGCGCATCCCGGCTCTGCACATCCCGGCTCGGCACATCCCGGCTCGGCGCATCCCGGCTCGGCACATCCCGGCTCGCCCGAGCCGCGCCGCCCATGGAAGCGGCTCCCGGGGCACGTCCCGCACGCCCGGCACGGCCGGGGAGGGAACCGGGGGGGACCCACGGGGGACCGC
>VXBN01004623.1:249268-262883 GCA_013397395.1 Sinosuthora webbiana
CCGCGGGGATGGCGGGGGGTCCCCGTCCCGTCCCGTCCCGTGCTGTCCCATCCCGCGGCTCCTCCGCGGCTTTTCCCCCGCCCCCGTTCCAGGTAACGTCGGGCAGCGCCCTGGGAGCGAAGTTGGGCGGGAGCGGCGGTGGCGGCCCGGGCCCCGCCGCCCCTCAGAGCCCCGCGCCCGTCCCCGCCGCCGTGTCACCGCCCGATCCCCGGAACGACGTGTTTGTTTTCTTTCCCTCTTCAGGCTCGCCGCGATTTTGGCGTTCCGAACCGCGCTGGGGAGGATGGAAATGAGGTTGGTTCCCCTCGCACCTCGTGGGGCCGTGCGGGGTGAGGAGAGCAGCTCGCGGCGCTGGAAGATCCTCGAGCCGTGCGTAGGGGTGGGGAGGGACGAGCCCTGGGGCGGTGGGCAGGGAACGTCCCCCGATCCCATCGCTGCCGTGCCGAAGGGATTTTGGTTCCTACCAAACAACTGGAAAAAAAAATCACCGGCCCCAAAGGGGCAGGAGGTGGAACTGGAGTTTAAAAACCAACCAGGCCAACTTCGACGGGTTTCGAAGGTGAGAACTGGCAGCAAACGCTGGAAAGTTGGAGGGATTTTTTAAAAAGTGGATGGAAATTTGCAGGGCCTTAGCAAAAACAAGAACAAAAATGTGTGCTGGACTCCAAAACCAATGTGGGTTTTCCTATAAAAGAGGTGGTTTTTTTCCAGATAAATGGAGAAACCTACTTGAGCTTCCTGCATCAGCTCTGTGTAGCTTTAGTCTGGCTGAAGCAAAGCAAAAATCAGAGTGTGTGTGTGTGAGATGCAAGACAACAGCCTGTGTTTGTACTGGGGGAAGAGCTGGATCCTCCAGAGAAAATGGCATCAGCCCTTGGAATACGGGTGTGACTCCAGCAGTTGCTGTGCTGGGGAGGAATTGTTCACCCTCTCCCTTTAATCGTGATAAGTAACTGCTGGAGCACGAGTAAAATCCTGATAGAGTGATCAAAGCATGCTTGAATTGCAAAGCAGCCATTCTCCCCTCATCACACCTCGGCCTGTGAAGTGTAGAATTCCCGATCCCACACTTAGAATTCCTCACCTGGAATACCAACGGTGGTGAAAACACCCGGGGAGTGAGAGCCCAGAGCTCCTTGCCCGTGCAGCTCCTTTCCTTCTCCAAACCCACCCTTGCACGGGCAGAACCCATTAATATTTTTAGCGAGTTTTTGTTGTGCCTTCCTAGCAACAGCCAGTTCCTTAATGATTAATTCCCCAGGCTGTGGCAAATCTGCAAATTTGGGGATGCTTGCTGAAGTCACCCGTGCTGCCTTGACGTCAGCATTGCATAATCTGTTGACTGTGCCCTTTTTATGTAATGTATGTCTGGAGTTTGTTTGAAAATGTACAAATGTTGGGTTGGTTTTTTTTTGGTGTTTTTTTTTTTCCCTTCCCCTGCAAACTGCTCCTCTGATATTCCATGTTTGCCTCTCCGTTGCCCTCTGGAGTTGCAAACTTGTAAGGCAGCGTTTTCCTGGCTGCATCCAGCCAGGGTGTTTTGTGTTTCTCTGTTAAAAAAACAGCCTCTGGAACACCTCAGCACCTTCTCTTTGCCAGGTGAGTTGTTTAGAGTGTTAAAAAAAACCCCAAAAAACAAATTTTTGGAGTTTCTTCTTCCTCCTGGTGGAAACGTGGAAGCTTCTTGTGCTGCTGGAGTCCGTGGACATCATAAATGGACTTTTATTGGAAACTTAGTGACACATTAACTTTGGCAGGCTAAAAACCGTTGTGTTTTTTCAAACTCATTTGGGAACTTGATGTATCCAGTCCCCCCGGGCAACGTGGGGCTTGTAGAAATGATTTTGTGATGTTTTCAGGAGTGCCTTGCAGGTTTTAGGGAAGGAAAAAAAGCCAAGAAGGGTAAAGTTGTAGAAATACACAACAAAGAAGGGGGATACAGAAATAATTCCGTGGTCTTTTCAGCAATGCCTGCTTTTAAGGAAGAAAAAAAAAAAAAAACAGGAGTTAGTAAATACTTTTAAGGAAGGAAAAAAAACCAGGAGTGAGTAAATATAGATTGATAGAAGCTTGCAATTTAACGAATTAGTGGGATTGTGCATTTCAAATGTTTTTTATGTGGATTTGATGAACCTAAAAACGCCACCTCGAGGCCCCTCTTGGCTTCCTGCAGCTGCAGTCCCTGTGAGCACAGCTGGCACTGGGCACGGCGAGGAGCAGAATCCTGCCTCTGGAAACACGTGCCCAACTCCAGAGGAGCCCAGTGAAGGTGTGGGCTGGGCTGGAAAATCCCAGCTCCTGGGAAATGAGGCAGCAGGAGCCTGGCGGGGGCCGTGCCCCTGGTGATCCCGCTGTCCCAGGGCGGCCCCAGCAGCTTTCCTGGCTGCCTGCCACTGTCCCCAGTGCTCCCTGACACCCAACACTGCAGCAGCGGGAGCCAAGTGCCGCTGCCTGGCTGGATTTAGGGGGGGAGGAAGGGCTGCTCCGGGAGCCTTGGTTACTCTTTCTCCGTCAAACCCAGCGCGTGGGTGGATTTGCCCAGAAGAAGCCGCCGCGGTCATTAACATGACGCTAATTACGCGGCTGATTTCCTGGAGTGAACCTCAGCCGCAAGGCCACTCATGTTCAAGCTCCCTGAGGCTTTCACCTGCGGGGTGACACGAGGTTTTGGGGACACTGAGAGAGGAGGAGGACACCCACGGCGGGGCCAATGACTGCCAGGCTGCCCTGGCTCAGTTATCACAGTGCTGATGCTGTCTCTTGTAAAGGTACAGTACTGTGATAACTGAAGGATGGCAGCCATCTGAGCTTCACGGCGTCCACGGGGCCACCAGAGCACCGTCCTGCCGCCACCGGGGCGTGCTCCTTCCACCTGCAACCCTTGGCGTAAAAAGGCACGTTTGTTTCAATAAAATACTGCACACTCTGCCTCGTTGTTGGCTGTTTGGGCGTGGGAGGGCTTCCAGGAATGCTGTGCTTTGAAAAGTGTTCGGAAATGGTTCCCAAAGTAGGGTCCTGTGCAGCCTGCTGGATATTAAATATCAGAGCGGTCCCTCGGTGGGGGATACTTGGTAACAGAACCAATTATTCTGTAGCAGGAGGGAAAATTATGCCCTTTTAAGATACTTTTTAATATTTTCTTATTAAGGATAATGCAGTTTGGCTGCATCCAACCAGGTGCATGTCTCTAGGTGGAAATAAGTGGTGGGAAATGGATTCTTCCAGGCTGTGAGTGACTGGTGCATCGGGGACAGTCCCCGAGGGTTTCCTCGGGGCCTCTCTGCTCTGTGAGCGGGAGACTGAATTTCCTGGGTCATTTTTTACAGCGATGCCATCAAAATCCCTGGAGCCGAGGCGGTTTTCAGGGAGCCGGTGCTGGTTTTTGTGCCGTGTGAGTTCACTCTGCAGTGCAGGCACACGACAGCAGAGGGGCCCCGCGGGCCGGCTTGTGGTGAGAGTGTGAAATCTCAAAAGATTTTTGCATAAAGTAACCGGCACCCGGCAGAAATCTCCGTGCGGTGCCTGTTTCCCTGATCCCCCGAGGAACCGGTGCCGAGGCTGATGCAGCACTTTCCTGAGGTCACTGTTTGCTCTCCATCCTGACATTCGGTGTGGTCATTGACCCAGTGCTGTTTAGAAATTCTCCTTTCTGGCCTGGATAATTCATGTCCGGCAGGGCTTTGCCCTGTGCTGCTCAGAGGAGAGGACAGGGATTAGCCCCGAGATGGTAAAGAGATGATTTTTTCATTTCCCTGCTGCTCACTGGAAGTTTTTTGGGGTCGGCCCGGCGGGGTCGGGGCTGTGCAGCCCTGATGGAACATTTTTGCCACCCTGCATCACTTAAAGGGGGGAAATTATTACTGCTGCTGTGACAGAGGCTCGAGGCTGGTTCTGGAGGAGGGCTCTGCCTCACCGAAACTGCAAACAATAAAAAAAGACGTCCTGCTACAAAGAGCTGAAATTCGGGATTAAAATCTGAGCAGACTCAACCCTCAGATTCCCATTTCTGAAGGCTACAGGCACCTCTTGATGAGGAGGAACGTGCTTATCCCAAAAAGGAGCAGTGGTCATCTCTGTATTGGCTGTCCCATGGGAACTCCGCTGTGCTCCTCCTTCCCGTGCCACGTTCCTAGTCCAGGATGGACGGAGAGAGGAGGAGCTGGGAGCATTTGAAAGCTGCCCAGGGCTCTTTTTTTTCCTATTTTGGGATGCAGCAAGTGCTCAGGGAATGTGCATCCTCTTTCCTGGGAGAAAGGCAGGTGCATCCAACCAGGTGCTGCCCCAGGGACACCTTGGATCTTCTCCTGATGGAAATAGTCACTGTGCTGACCCCTTAGAGAAACCATCAAGTTCTTTTCCTGCCCATGGGAAGCAAGATGAGGGCTCAGAGGCAGATCCAAGGTTTGTAATGGATCGGATCCAAGGATTACAGTTGCTCACCTGCCGAGGTGGCTCAGGTGTGAGGTTAATGACCAACCCGGGCCGTTTTTAGGGATGTGCAGCAGAGCCCTGCACGGGACACTCCTCTGGGGCTGCTGAGCAGGGCAGAGCCCGCCCCACACTTGTGCCTCTCATTTCCTGTCACAGCAAGCACAGCCTCGAGTTCTGGCATGGCACAGGAACTGAAGCACTGCCTGTGCCTCACAACAGGCAGATTTACTAGAATGTCTCTCTAGCACAGTGGACAGAGAGTCCATCTCTTTTTCCTGTGGCTTCCTACGGGAATGGGACAGACTGGTGGGTTTGCTGTCCAAATATTGCTGCACATGAACAATGCAGCTCTCAGAGTCTGCCAGTGGAGCATTTCCTCCCACCAACGTGGTAAAGCAAGACATAAACAACCTGCATGCAGTGAGAGAGCCTCAGAAACCAGCTCCATCCTCGCTCTGATAAAGCTGTCTGTGATTTCTGGGGCCGATCCCAAGGCAAGGCGGTTTCTCGTGCCGTGTTCTCAGCCGCCGTTCCAGCTGGGTCTGTTCTTACCCGGCGGTTCTCAGGCTCTCGAATCAGGAAAGTCCCTTTTCCCATCTGGCCTGTGCCTTCCCTCCCACGCCCGGCCTGAGGAGAGGAGCAGTTGTGCTCCTGTGCTGCCTCCCCGGGGCTGTGAGGCTGGAGCGGCTGCCCCGCCGCTGGCTCCCGGCCTGGGCTCGGCCTTTTAAGGGTGGAAGCTGCTGCTCGGAGCAGCCTGGCCCTTCTCACGGCAGCACGATTAAAGGCATCCATTGTCTGCGTGCCTTGAAACCAGGTGAAGATGGTGCCTTTCCCTAAAATGTCTCTTTTCCCCCCCAAATGTACCTGTTGTTACTGTTGGACTGAAACAAGAAGAATCCTTCCCTGCACAGCTTCAAGGACTCAGCCATTTCAAAGTCCAGCGGTGCCCCCACATGAGTCAGACCGTTCTAATTGCTGCTCATTCAGAGCTTCTCCAGCTTAGTGCAGACACTTGAACTTGAACTTTAACCCAGACCTTGGTGATTAAACATCTTTACAAGCCGAGCTGCCTACTTGAAATGTCACCATGCAAATATTAGATGTACCAGAAAGCAGCTTGGGTTTATGTCTGATAAACAGAGGTGATGGACAATGTGGAATGAACTCTGCTGAAGTCTGTCTGTGGTCTCCTGTTTTTCCCTGGAGCTGGGAAAAGCAGTGCCCAGGAGCAGTGTGTGAGCAGAGGGTGACACTTCTCCTTTTTCCATAAGGTTTCTGCCTGTATCTCACATTTTGGAAACAGCTGCTTGCTGAGTTGGTGGGTTATATGTAAACCCTGCATTTTGTCATTAGCTTGATTCACCAAGGGAAACTGTGACTGTTTGATGGCTGATCAGGGACAAAAGTGCTCAGCAGGAGCTCAGTGTGCCAGCGTGGTGCAGTATCAAAAGTTACTGCTGTGATTTCTGTATTTGGGCAGACGAGAAAGCCAAGGTTGCACAGTTTGGTACATAATTTGCTTTCCATAACATTTCACAGGAGCAGGAGAGGTGCACAGACCCATCTGTGGATTAATACACTCTTATACAAGGTCTTTAATTCATGTTGGATAAATGTTATAATTTTTCTGGGAGTGGTGGAAGCAGAGGAAAGGCTCTACTCCAGAGGGCTTTGGCTCCCAGCTGTGCTTCAGTTCGTAGGTGAAATTAGAATTGAAATCTCAAGTTCCCCTTTGACTTCAAGAGGCTGAGAGCTGCACTTTGGGTTTTGTGATGCACAGGGATGTGCATCTGCCACTGGAGAAAGCCTCTTTCAGCCAGAGCAGAAAATGGAGAAAAAGATGAGGCTGCTCAGGTTTTTCCTTGGATCTTCTTCAGTCAGGCACTGCAGCCTCACCCATAGCTCAGGACACAGCAGTCCCTAGGTCTGTGTCACCTTAAATCAAGGCAAATTTGCTCAGGTTTGGTGCTGGACAGCAGTGCCAGGGGAGCCCAGAGCTGGAGCCTGTGGGGCAGGAGAGGGCAGGGGGCTGTCGGTGCTCCCTCTGCCTCCTCCTCTCCACAGTGAATGTCAGAGCTCTATTGACTGCCCTCCCTTTGAATTAACTCCAGGAGCAGGCAGAGTACACTGAATAATTCAACAGAGACGTGTGTTTAAACATTTGCACAAGCCTCAGATTCCTCCTGCCTAAAAATAAGAGAGAGAGAGAGCAAATTCTGCATTTGGCAGAGAGCAAATGATTCCTGGTGGAGGTGTTGGTGGATGGACAAGGGAGCTGTGGAGCCCATCCCAGCAGCCAGGACCCCATCCATGGCCAGCCTGGGGCTGAGGGTGGTGGAATTTCAAGGCCATGAGCTTTATTGGTACAGGGAGAGCTGTTTCCATGATGGGAGTCTGACCTCCTGCTTTTTTTTTTTAACTAAAGACAGCCTGACTTTAAGAGAACACACAAAAAGGTGTCAGTGTTTGAGCAGAAGGGATTCTTCCAGAGGGGAGTGGATGAGGAGGAGTCAATCCCTCTCCCGTGGAAGCACGGGCTGTGCTGGATGAGATGAACACAAATCCCAGAGATAACGTGAGGAGCTCCACGAGGATGTTCCTGATTTGGTGTGTTCCATGTGCCAGGAGTTTCCTCAAGCCCATGTGCTCACATTCCCTGAGTGATAAAAAACTCACGTGGCTGCTTGAGCAAAATCTCCTCCGTGTGCAGAACATCCACATCTCCAGCATCCAAAACCTTTCCTGGGTTGAAATCTATCCAGGGGACTCTGGAAATGAAAATTCCCAGAGGTTTATTGTTAATGAAGCCTAATTAATTTTGGGTATAAATGTGCCAAGCTTCTGCAGTTGTGTTTGCAGCCCCCTTAAAGGAAAACTCCTGGCAGATTTATCTGAAAATTGTTAGAGGAACGGGGTGTGTTTGGTTCCTTCTTAGACTGTGGACTTCTCACTTCTTCACCTCTTGAACTCAGCTAAAGTTAAAGGAAATGTCACACACAGCCTTTTAAAAGAACTGCCTGAAATACAAGAGGAAATGAGGAAAACAGAGAGATGGGAGAAGATTCCTGCACTGCTCCTCACCTCCATAGGTTTCGTGGACTGGAGTGGTAACATCAGCCATTTCCACCAGATCTTGTGTTGCAATCTGGATGTTCCAAGGATTGAAACCCAGATTCAAGTGCACTGTGACAGTTTTCCTCTTAATGTGCCATTTAAAGGTGACCCAGGGTGACAGAGACCAGCCATAACATCACATTTCTCTGTCTCTAAGGTCCCTGACACTTTATTTTTTCTCTTCCCACAGCAGTCACGGGGTATACCACAGCCACGTTTTATACCATCATTTTCTCCTTATTGTATTTAATTTGCACTCTATTTCAGCACAATGAACTAAATCTTGGGGGACATAAAAGTTCTAGAAGTGCCTAATAACCAGCTTCTCCTGTTTGAAATGCAACATAAGTAAACTGAGGCAAAGTAGTTAATATTTTGGGGTTTTTGTAACTACCAGCCCCACTTTACAGTTGTGCACTTTTGTTTTTGTCCAAAGAAGAAACAAGTAACAGGAGGCAGAATTTAGTAACTTTAACACAGAGTAAACTCATGACCTCACTGACTTTTGCTTGTATTCTTTAATTGCTTTTTAGTCCAAAATTGATGCTATTGAAGATTAAACTTCTGAAGCACTGGAATCAAGTGCACAGCACGACTGGAGCACTCAGCTCATCCTTAATGGGAAAAAAACTCCACTTTCCTCCAGATCTGGAGCTGGTTTGCCATCCTGCCTGGATTTCTGAACCCTCTGTGCCATTATGAACAGCACCCTTCCTGCAAACACAACCTTAATTCCCGTTCTCCTCATGACTGAGGGAGAGGGAATATGGCAAACCCCACCTCAAAATGCTGCTTTATAACCCAGAGTGAGGAATTGTCATTTCCAAAAGAGCACACGAGGAACACAGCAGCAGCAGAGTGAGCTTTGGAATTTGTCCAAGCATTAAAGATTTTAGAAATGCTACGTGCTCTGTGTCACAAGTGTCCCCCTGCATGGGACAGGGAACATGGACAGTGCTGGGCATGACCTGAGAAATGCCCCAGCCACGTACACAAGCTCTGGGGTGTGTGGACAGAGAGGGGCATGATCAATATTGTATCCTCTTGGTGACAGACGTGGCATTTCCCATCCAAAAATATTGAATTATTGCTCTGGTTGAGGTCACTGCTCTGCTTTGTGCCTCCCCACCAGCACACTGCAGTTCCAGTAAACGCTAAACTTGCCCTTATAAAACCCAGCTGTTGCACACACAGCTTTGTCTGGGAGATATATATATATCTGTCCCAGAAAAAAAAAAAAAAAAATCTCCATATTTATCCATAAATATCCGTGGATGTGGAGTCAGTCTGTGAGCAGGAGCGTTGTCTAGCTCCAGCGGTGTGGCTGGCAGGCAGCCAGGCACCGAGTGGGTACCTGTGAGCTGTGCCAGCAGCACGATCATCCTTCTGGAAAGGGCTGTGCTGGGAACTGGATGAGCTCAAGAAAATGCATCTGAGCTTCTGGGCACTATCGATTTGCCTTGATGTATTTTACTCATCTGCTTGAAGCGCGAGAAAAACGTGCTGGTGGAATGAGTAGGAGTTCAGGGGAGGAGGAGCCAGAAGTGGGGTTTGGAGCTGGCCACCATCACCATCTTCCTCCTTTGTAGCTGCTCTAGAGCTCTACACAAACCCAGTTTCTGCTTCCCAGCAAGGCAACAGAAAGGGTGTCTTCCAGCAGGGAAATCTGGGGGGGGAAATGAAATTAAAACTGTTGGTTTGGTGTAAGAACAATGAAGAACCAGGAAGATGGCAACGGGAAAAAGCAGCCAGTGAAGGCAAGCAGCAACATGAACGCGCTTGCTGCAGCATCTTCACACTCCCCAGCTTGGAACAGAGTGAACTCCATCCCCCCGGCCAGGAAAGTCGGGAATTGAGCTCCTGTTCCACCTCCCACACACGGCTCTGGCAGCTCTCTCCAGCCCTGCCCAGGAAATCCCCCGGCCGGGGCACCCTCGGAACCAGCGCTGCTCTGCCTGCACAAAATCTAATCTCCTTTTTGCCAAGTACCCTTGGACTACCGTGAAGTAGCTGTCCTTCCCCAAACCGAGATTATTAGCTTTAAAAAGAAAAAAAAAAGAGGGTTTTTTTTTTTTTTTTTTTGAGCACCATCTTTAGAAGTAGTTAATTACTCGGAAGCAATTCACACCTTCCCAGTGTCTCAAAATAAATTCCAGTCGCTTGCATTTCCAAGCAGAGCCCTCTGAAAACGGTGTCAGCAGCGGGGGTTTCACGAGTGTTCCGCGAGCACAGGAAGCCGAAGATAAATTCAGCCCCAGATCAGATGGGAAGGGCTTGTGCACTTGGGTGTCTGTTTTATAACCTCGCTCCGAGGTGTTCCTGGGGATGAAAAGGCTGCTTTGGAGCACCCAAAGTTTGCTTGGGTGACTAAAATTCTACATTCTGGTTGCTCCACATCCTCCAGCACAGAGAGAACCAAAAATTATGTAATTCCTGAGTGTGGTGGGTTTACGTTTGCCAAATTTCGTTTTTGCTGTCCAAATTTAGTGTAGGGGTTTAATGTCTTCCTGCTGTGAGATAGGATTGGGATGAAAAGGCCAAACAGGTTCAAACAAAAGTAAACAGATAGTTTTATTAACACACACTAAGAAGAAGAAAATAAGAAAAGAAAAAAAAAAGATGAAAATTTTAAACCAGTTTTTTCCTTACTACGAACTGTTCATTTTTTACAAACAACGTGAAGAGGCAAAACCTAGAACTTTAGGCTAGTACTGCTTGTAAAATAGTTTTTTATTTAGTTTTTGAGAGTGAGAAGTTCTATATTATAATTTCCCAAGCTAATTCAAGGCTGTGTGACCCAGGTGTATACCTGTATTTAACTGGCCAATCTCACCATCAATCCTCCAAGTCAGGTTTTACCATCCGTGCTAAACCAAGGCGTGAAGTTATTTCTAATTTCAGCAGCACCCTGCAGAAGCCTGTGAGGGCACAGAGTTGTTCTCAGAGCGCTTTCAAATCCTACTACAGGTTAAGGAATTTTACATCTCCCTTTACTCATCTCCCAGCGCCTCTGACTTCATCGCATCCTCCTGAATTTTGCTGATCTGGGTGAGGAGAAGCAGACCCTGGAGTTACTGCCAGGAACAAATCAATGATGGACTGGAACTGCTTAGAGAGTGTTAAATCACCTTTATGTGAAAGTCCTGCCAATCCCAAGCTGATGCCATCAGGGATTTAAAGCACTTTACCTTATGCCCCTCGCTGTGCCTTGAAATACAATGAATCAAAAAAAGCTTTAAAAAACGTTTGTGCTCTTTAAAGCAGAGTGGAAATATCCCCGTTTCAGAGGGAAAGGTGAAGCTTGAAATCAAACTGCAGAGTGGACAAAAAAGGGATAATCTGTGCATCCATCCCTGCCCCTTCTTTATAGAGGGCTACAAGAGGAAATTTTTTGGAATTTAGTTTGATTTTTAAATCACAAATACCAAGACAGTCAGATCTTGTCTCCTGTATCTTGCTTCTTATTTTTTTTTGTGGAGAATTACCATTGCATCCTGGAATTTGCAAAATAGAGAAGGATGTAAGATACAAAATAATCCTTCAGATATGTCACTGCACCCCAGTACAGCACTCAGAGGGGAAAAAAAGAGATTTATTTTTATTTATTTACTTTTCTGCAGCTCTTTGCAAGCCTCTTTCTAAGCAAGAAACAAGGTCAGCCATAAACACAGATGATTAATTCCTTAGAGAAAACTACTTTAAGGGTTTTAATACAAAATTACATCCTTCCCATAGGCTGGAATGTTGTGGCAGACACAGACAATTTTGGGTATAGGTTGGAGATCTCCCCCTGTTATTAACATAGTTCTCGGAGGAATTTTTAGAAGCGTATTGATTCCATCCCAGTTTATGTCCTGGAACAACCAGGAGAAATCAGCAGTGTCCCAAAATCAAGGAAAAGGAGGCAAAAGCTCACGTAGCAGACACGACTGGGAGACTGAAACACACAATTTCAGCAAAATCCAAGTTCCAGAGCAGCTCAGCCCCCGTTTGTTTTTTTTCTTTTTTTTAGAGTGAGGAGTGTGAGAATTTAATTCTGGCTGAAGGATGTGGCCTTTGGGAGCCTGGGTCATTCCTGGACGTGGTCCTGGGCTCTGAGCAGGGATTTAGATGGAGCAGAGGTAAAGCTGCTCTCCTCCACGAGCAGCCCCAGGCTAAGCCCCTTATGCAATCCTTGGTCACAACCTCGGCTGGGCTGGGCAGCTCCGGGGTTTAAGGACCTTTGCAGCACCAGTTGTTGTGCTGACAAACCAGCCCTGCCTGTAAGGCATAAATAATGCAGCTCTGGTGTGGCTTTCAGCATGAAAACCCACCAAGAAAACGGATTTTATCCTTCTCAAGGCAAAGCCATGGAAAGGGCTGGTGAGAAGGAGAGAGAATTGTTGGAAGCAGCACCTGTGGGTAAAATGTGGGGAAAAGGGAACAGGAGGAGGTCAGACCTGAGAACCAGGGTAGGTCCACACATATCTTAGATGTTAAGGAAAAAATCTTCCTTGTGAGGCACAGGGTGCCCAGAGAAGCTGTGGCTGCTCCTGGATCCCTGGAAGTGTCCCAGGCCAGGTTGGAGCCCGCTGGGATAGTGGAAAGTGTGAAAATAAATGATTTTTAATGTCCCTTCCCATCCAGACCCTTCCATGATTCCATGATCTGCGCTGTTTAACCTCTCTTGTCCCAACCTCAGGCTCTTTTCTAATCTTGAGATTACCAAAGCGATGGAAACAGTGTGAGGCTCCAGTGCTTTCCCACAGGGCATGGTTAATCCAGACCCCGTGGGCCTGCAGGTGAGGAAAAAGGTTAACACGGTGCAAAATCATCCAGATGACACCCTGCTGGTTCCCTGACAGCTGTGGAAACAGCTGGAAACAGCTGGCTTGATTCCTCTTGGGCGAGGGGAAAAATGGAACCGATGATTATTTCTTTAGTTTGTAAATCACAACCACCTGGACACGTGCACTCCCCGGCCATCAGCACCTGACTCCCAGCTGCTCCCAGCTGGATTTCCTGGAGAAAAAGGGTCAAAACTTGGGATTGCTGAGGCAAAAAGGCAGATGAGCTGGGGCAGAGCAACTGCGGTGGCGTGTAAACACTTCAGAACAGCGAGGGGCCTTTCACACCCAGTGCTGCCACACGCGAAAAAACCTTGATAAAATGGTGTCGGCGTGCTTAGTCTGAGCTGCACGGAGGGGAAACGTGTCAAAACGGGGTTTTTAATGACCTATTCATCTCTTAGGACAATTCCCCACCAAAAGGCAGCAGCAGATTTACTCTTGTGTCAGAAGAAAATGCCAGATACGTGTGGTGTGTGGGAAGCAGGGGCGAGTGATTTCATTGAACCGAGTAGTTTTCTTACGCGTTTTACTTCCACTGGTGCCGTTTCCTGTGACTTTGACAAGAGTTTGAAACCGCAGTGAAGAAGCGGGTTGGTTTCTTGTCTGTGCGGATGGGAGGGCTGTGAGCGTTTCGGCGAGTTGTTTACACCGGCGTGAGAATGGAAATGAGGTTGTGGGTTTGTAAAAGACAATCTAAAGACACCTGACAGGAGGTTGTAGCCGAGTGGGGGTCGGCCTCTTCTGTAACCAGCTATGGGATGAGAGGACGTGGTCTTAAACTGTGCCAGGGCTGGTTTAGGTTGGACAAAAGCAGAAAAGGGTGGTCAGGTCTTGGCAGGGGCTGTGCAAGGTTTGGAGTGCCTATCCCAGGTGGTGTTCCAGGAAGGGCTGCAGGTGGCATTCAGAGTTTTGGCCAGGTGACTGGTTGGCATTGGGCACTGGTAGGTCTTGGAAGGCTTTTTGCAAGCTCGGGGGATTCTGTGATTCCGTAATTCTCGAGCTCAAACCGCACCATGACGAACTCTGGGCAATCTGCGGAGGCGACACCCGCAGCCTCGGCCCTGGGCTGGGGCACAACCCGCAACTCCGCCAGTGTCCGGGCGGTGACAGAGGTGACCGCGGAGCCCCGGCTGGGCTCGGGTGGGAAGGGGCCGTTCCCACCCACGAACGCTCCGATCCCTCGTTATCCCTCCCCGGCGGTGCCTCAGCCGGGCCCGGCCGGGCCAGGCGCCTCCCCGGGG
>VXBN01004623.1:263288-278392 GCA_013397395.1 Sinosuthora webbiana
CCTCCGCGTTCCCTTTATCGGAGAGGCTGCGGAACCTCCGCGTTCCCTTTATCGGAGCGGCTGCGGATCCTCCGCGTTCCCTTTATCGGAGAGGCTGCGGAACCTCCGCGTTCCCTTTACCCGAGAGGGTGCGGAACCTCCGCGTTCCCTTTATCGGAGAGGCTGCGGATCCTCTGCGTTCCCTTTACCCGAGAGGCTGCGGAACCGCTGGGTCCCCTCGATCCGAGAGGGTGCGGATGGAGGCGCCCCTGGGTGCCCCTAAGGCAGGCCGGGCAGGGCTGTCAGAGCCACGTTTCGGCCCCAGCTCGGCGGCAGGAGGAACAGCAATGAAGCAGCTCCGCTTCTGGCCGCCCGTGCGTTTGGAGGAGTCAGAAATCCCCCGGAGGCCGTGGGTGAGCGGGACCCCCGTGAGCTCTCTGTGCCGGGGGATCCCGCTGCCTTGCGCTCAGGGCTTGGGACAGCTGATGGTGTCCAGCTGTCGCTCTGGCAGCTGTTCTTCTGTACGGCATAGGGACACTTTGGGACATCTTTCACCCCCCTTGCCTTTCCCCCACGGGAGGTAGGTGACATCCATGCCAGGTCACCTATGGCTGGATATCCATCACCCCAAAGGACACGCAGGGAACCTGGCAGCGGGCAAGGTGTGCCGACTGTACCCCTTCTAATGACACCTAAAACATAATCCTGCCTTGTGGATGTGTGAGAAGATAATTGCTCTGTTGGGTAATGGCAGGGAGTCGGAACCAGATTGGTTTAAGGTCTCTTCCAACCCAATCCAATCAATCTATGGTTCTATAATCGTGTTGAATTGGGATTTTTAAAGTCCATGGACGAGGAGAACCAGGACAGGTGCTGCTAATAACGTAGATTGAGGGTAGGAAGACAGCTCAGCAGTGGCTCAGTGTGGCAGGAGAGGATGGATCCAGCTCTGTTTAAACACTGACCTTGTGCTTAGGAGGATTCAGTGTCTGTTCTCAGGGATTAGCAACGGGAAGTCATGTTTTGAGGCCTGTCTAGAATGCAAAGTGCAGTGCAAGAAAACTTCGGGATTTTTTTTGGTGATTTTTTTAATTGGGGGACGCAGATGGAAATAATCCCAAATCGTGTCAGTGTTTAAACCAAACTCCAACGAAGCCAACATTTCTTGGAGAAGATTCCCTGCGCTTTTATTTCCGAGCGGGGTGGATGTACTTTGGTACCGCTGTGTTCGGGTGCTGGAGCTGGGCGTTAAGTTCAGTTTTGCCCTTATAAGGGGACTGGGAGGCATTTCCTCCTGCCACTTGTTTTTAAAACACACAGGAAGTTGCACCTTGATCTGGGTCTGTGTTGGTGACACCAGGACAGGTGCTTTGAAATCGCGCTGCTCTGGCTGAGCCACCAAACCCGGCAGGCTCGACATGTTACAAGTATTTGTCACGGCAGGCAGATGTTACGAGGATTTTTGTCAATACATTTTTAGCGATTCAGTTGTTAAATATGTTACTTATCTGAGCGTCACAGTATCTGCAAGCTGTCCCCGAGCCCGGTGGCACAGCGCGTCTCTGTTTTGGCCTTTGGGAAAGGTGATGTGAAAAAAAGCTTATAAAAAGCCAGGGTGAGTGGGTTTTTAAACCTGCACAAAAATATAAACACGAAACGGGAACACTTTTAAAGTTTGTGAACTCCTGGAAGGTTGTGCACTGCACAATTAATTCAGGATTAATTGCCGAGTGGTTTCTCTAAGAGTTGAATTGTTTCTGTGTGTTCAAATTGTGTGTTCAATGATTTGAGTTCGAAACCAATCGGGGATGTTAAATGGAAAAACTTTGAAAAGCAAACCTGTATCAGCTGCAAAGCAAAAAGCTGAGGTGCACCTGAATAGTCACTCAGGGGGTAAAATCAATATTTCTTTTAATCTCATTTTTTCCCTTGGATTAACAGAGTCTGCAATTTTAAGTTAGTTTAACTCTTCTTCCTTACCTCTTTGGGGCTGGAGGTAAGGCAGGGCTCTTATAAGTGATACAAGTTCAGGAAGTTTAGACTGACATTTCTTTAGTGGTTTAGTCTTGCAAATAAAGACAGAATTCAGAGAAATCAACTTCCCTTTTTTTTGTGTGTGTGTGTGGAGGGGGAGGAAAAAAAAATAAATCTGTTTTCACAGGTAGCATCCTTACATCTTCACCTCTTGTACCTGCCCCTGCTCCCTACATTTGGAGGTGAAAAAACCTTTTTCTTCAACAGAACCGGCCTCAGGTTCCTTGGCACCTTCTGATGTCGGATCTGGCATGAGGCAGAGGCTCAAAATGAGGAAAGGAGCTTCCAAATCCTGCACCCAGATGGATAATCCCGGTGCTGGATGTGAATTGCAGCAGAAAAAGCTGCCCTGATCCCATAAAGAGGAAGGTGTTTGAGGCCAAAGGTTTCACACATTAAAGCAAAGCCCTTAGGACCGGTTTTATCGAGGTGTGAAAAGGCTCCTTGGGAGAATTCCTGCCCCAGAAAGGAGCTTGAGGAGCCGGGTTGTGGAGGGAGCACCGAGCTGGGGCTCGGTTCCTCTCTTGTCTGGCATCCAGGAGCAATTAAAAACCATCAAATGTTTTCTTTCTGGGTGAAAACCTACCAATATCCACCTTGTTCTTTTTTCAGCCTGGCCGAGAGTTTGCAATTCGGGCGTTATTCCTGTAAACACGTTCAGAGTCGCTCCGGATCTCCGAAGCACTTAAAATGCAATTAGGTTGCAGGTATTGGTGATGGCAGACACTTGGTAAATTGATAGAAAATGGCTTTTTACAGTTCGAGCACATAATTCAGGCAGTTGATGCTTAGAGCTGCCTGAAGTGAAGCTTTTCATGGGCTCAGTTTTGCCGGCAGGGTGAGACAGAAAAGCTTGAAGCTCATCAAGAAGGAAAGTGGAGGTTTTAAAAAAAATAAAATCAGCATTTTGGGGGTTTTTGGCAGCTCAATTGCCACTTCCATCTCCTGCTGTAGTTTCTGTGCAGGATGTGAAGTGGCAGACGAAGGGGGGGGGTTGTTCCCTCACTCGATTTCTTTAGCAGCACTTTGGGGCTCCCATCCAGGATTTATTTGACATAGATCCTTCCAAAAAAAAAAACAAACCTGAAGCAGTGCTGAAAACTACTGGAAAAAATAAGTGGCTGATGTTTTTTTTTCTTGGGCAAAATGGCTGCAGCTTGTCTTGACTGAAAGTGGAGAGGAGGAAGTGCAATTCAGTGGTTTGAATGTCCTGGCCTGTTGCACACAGGTGGATTTTTAAGGAACATACCCTGATCATTTTGTTCATGCTGAAATGCTTTACAAAACTGCAGACAGTTTTGCTGGCTGGAGCGATTTTTATTTTGATTTTTTTTTCCCTTTGAGCTGGTTATATAAATGTAACATAAATTGCGTAACTGACAGAAAAAAATCGAGCTGCAGGAAATTGGGAGAGCAGCCTCGACATGGAAAAGTCAAGTCTGGAGCAGTCACTCTGCACACCAACAATGCCTTTTACACGGCCTGGGAGTGTAAACTGATAACACACTGATAACAGTGGTGTTAATGTGGCTCTCTGCGTGTGATGGGGTTATGGATATGCCATGAAACTGCTGGCACATTAAAGTCTTCTGTTTAATTTATTCTACATTTCCTTTTCTTCTCTCTTGGGATGTAAAAGGTAATCTAGGAAATAAGGGAAAGCAACTGGAAGTTGAGGGAAAAGCAGAGGATTTGTGCATTATTCTGAATTAGGGTGAAAACCTAGGGGGGGAAAAAAAAGGAGTTTTTATATGAGGAAGAACCAACCTGCAGAGTTGGGTAGAAATAAGCAAAAAGTAGGAAAATATTTAAATTAAAGTGGCTTGGTGCTGCTGTTGGTCCTGCTTGGATCTGACTGCAAACAGGTTTTTTTTCTGGAAATACCAAGAAGGAAACTTTACAAGGGGATTGGCTTTGGGAAACTCAGCTGTCATAAATCCATTTATCTGGTAGCTTTGCTTTGTGACAGATTTTACTGCTCCTCCTTTGAAGCAGGTCTGCATCAGGGAGGCTCTGCTAATAAAGGGAATTAATTTGGTGTTTAATGCAGTTTTCTCTGAATTTTGAAGCACGTGGGATTTACTGTGAGTCAAGAGCTTAGCCCCAGTTCCCAAAGGCATAATTCCCTTGGAACACAAAATGTGACAACTGCTTTTCCTCCTTCCAGGAGAAAACTCCCAAAGGGAATCTGCACATTCCTCCCTTGTTTATAGAATGGATCTGAGAGGGGCTTTGGCTTGTTCAAGGCCCAGAATATGAATGTAGTTCACATTTTTAGCAATTTTGGCCTCCCAAGTGCTGTTTAGATTGTTCCTTGAGTGTTTCCTGTCTCTTCCAGCTATTCCAAGACTCAGTGGAATCTGTCTTGCTCATCAGGGGGCCCAGCTGGAGTGGAGCAGGATATTGAAATACGAAATTGTTTTAGTGATGCTCTGAATAATAACCTTTCAATGTGGTGCATATTCTCTCAAAACGAGTTTATTGGTTGTTCACTTCAGATTTTTGAAACCACTTCATTTTATCCTGGCTGGAAGCTGAGCTAATATTGACTGATGTCATTTGGAGCAGGAAAAAAAATTGTTGTTCAACTTAGGAAATCTGGGGGGGAAAAAAAAAAACCCTTAACACCTTGTTTGTCAGGAAAAGGAGAGATCTAAACCTTCCACTTTGTTTTTTAGCTAAGGAAAATGGAGCAGGCAGCGCTCAATCCGTGGGACAGGAGGGAGGGAACACAATTTGTTTGTGTGTGGACTCGGATTTTCAGGAAATGAATTTGGCAGAGGTGATTTTTGTGTTCATTTCGAGCCCCCAGCAGCACGGGGAGACACATTAAACAAAACAAGCCTTGAAGACGGTCTGAATGGCTTCCTGGTGCTTGCCATCCATAAATACCTGGCTCTGCTCTCTGGATTTGACTGAAGTATGATAACAAATGCAAAGCAGTTTTTTTATTTTATTTGTGTGGGTTGTTCTGTTTGGTTTTTTCTTTTCATGAAGATAAATCGGTTGTAGAGCATCAGATGTTTAAGGGGAAAAAAAAAGTATTAAAGGCACCACCTTAAGTGCTGCATTAGGCTCAGCCTTTTATATTTAAATCTCTTTTTGCATGGGTTGGGTTTTGTTTTTTTTTTGTCCTCAGGATATTCAAACTCTCACCTCTTCTCTCAAGCTGCTGGGCTCCTGCATGGAAAAAAAACCAAAAAACAAAAAAAAAAAGGGGTGGCCACCCTCAGGGCTGAGGTTTTGAATCCAACCCAGCTGGAAGGTGACACTGGCAGGTCACTTTGTGTGGTGATTCCTTGTGCACTCGGCGTTTGGTGTTTACCGAGGACGCACAAGAAATAACCTTTCACTTCCTGGACGCTTCTGTATTTCGCTTTTCCTCAAAGCACCGAGAAGTTTGAAATTGCTGGGGCCGAGAGTTTAAAAGTTCATAAAAGGAGCAGAGATCAGGGAGCCTGAGCTGCGTGTGTGTCACACCTTTGTGTTGTCACCCTCAGCAGCTCTTGTCACTCTGGTGCTACAGGAATTACCCTCCCTCTGAAAAAAAAAAATAATTATAAATTCACTCTTTGCCTCTTTGCTTTTTCCTGCTCTTGATTTGCATCGCATTTATATTAAATTATATATAATTTATTTTTTTTTTACCCTTCTTTCTTGTCCTTAAGCTGAAGGAAGAGAAAGATGCATCTGACTTTGGTAATGAAGTAACTAATTCCCAGATTTAGCACTTGCTAAATTCCAGTGTTCCCGATGGAAAAAGTCTCTTTGGGCTCTGCGGGTTGTAAAGGGCACCAGGTGCTTCTGAAATGGAGTTATAACCTTGGAACTTTTCTATTAGAAACCTCAGGGCTTGGCTTAGATGTCTTTTATTTGACTTCTGGTATTGATTTGTAGAAGTCTCTTAATAACTCCAGGCCCTAAAGATAAGGAATAGTCAAGAGTTCATCCAGACTCTGCTGTGGTCAGAGACTGTGTAATCCTGATTTTTGGTTTGATTAGAGACAAGGGACCTGTGTAATCCTGATTTTTGGTTTGATCAGGGACAAGGGACCTGTGTAATCCCTGATATTTGGTCTGGTCAGGCACAAGGGACCTGTGTAATCCTGATTTTTGGTTTGATCAGAGCCAAGGAACCTCTGTAATCCCTGATTTTTGGTCTGGTCACAACAATTCATTGCCAAGGAAACTTGTGTTGACTGTCCTGAGGGGAGCATCATTCATTTGTTCATTGATGATACACACACCAAACCCCCACGGAAATGCAAATTGAGCTTTCCCAACTGCAATCCTCCCCTTGAAGCCTTTGTTTTTACCACGTGGGCAAAAATCACCTTATCTTGTCCTGCACCAACAGTTGTTTTGGGAGGAATTCATGGCCTCCAACAACTTTCTTGCACTTGTGGGGATGAACAAAGGAGAAGAAGCCCGGGTTTGATTTCATGTCAAAGCCACACAGGGCAAGTGAAAGGACATACAGGGCTGGCTGCCTTAGAGCTCCATTTTTTACCAAAGAACAGCTCTCTTCTGCCAAGTTAAAGAGAAAAAAAACTCAACCCTGTGGTTTTTACAGTCCTTTCAGCTTCCTGCACATGTGACTGACAACTCAGCCGGGCTCCAGATACAGAAGTGAGATACATCAGCAAACAGGCTCGGCTTGAAAAGAAGGCACCTTTGAAATCCTGTGCCAGCACAGCCTTAAACACCCAAAGCCGAGGTGCTGATCAGATTAACCGGGCCGTGTGATTGACTCTTCCCCCTTTTTGTTGGGATTGACTTCGTGTTTACCCTGCAATTAAAAGAGCGTGGTAGCTGCAGGTTTCTCAGGAGTTTGCTGTTGAATTAAGAGGAAAAAAAAGAAACCAAGGTTTTTTTTGGCTCGTGGTGTGGGTGTGTGGAGGCAGCAGAGCTGCTCTGGGGTGTCCTTGAGGTTTTGGGGGAGTTTGGGAGAATCCTGCGTGAGGAGCATCGAGCTGAGGTGGAGCAGTTTAACTCCATCAGGCACAGAATTGTGCACAAAATTGCTCACAGAATTGTTCTCCCCACACTTGCACCAGCCTCGTGCTGTGTCTTTGCATCATTTCCCATTCCTATAGAATCATCCTCTCCCTCTGTACTTGAAATATTAATTTTATGTGACCTGCCAGCCCATAAATCTGCGTCCTGCCTCACCTTCACCCCTTGACGTGACCCCTCGTTGATTTTGTTTCGTGTTTTGTGTGATCAACAAACTCCTCAGGCCTCGTTCAATCCTCCGTGTCCTCGTTGCTTAACTGCTTGATGAAGTTTAATTAGCAGTTAAATTGCTGTTTGTGTGCACACTCTGCTGACTCCCTTTTGGCCCCTGTAAAAACTCAACTTTGCCCACACAAATCGGTGCCTACCGCTGAAATTATTACATTAAAAAAACACTGAATTTCTCCAAACTTCGTGGCAAGTTCAGCCTTTGAAATGCAGCTGAGATGCAAACCACCCTTCTCGATAATTTTGCTGATCTTGCAAGAGCTTTTGTTAAAACCACAACTTTTTTTTTTTTTTTTCCAGCCAAATACCAGGGAAAAGAGGGTTTAGTGCCAATTTCAGCTCACATTTTGGAAGTTCTTTAGTCTGCAGTAGTTCTGCATGTAGTCTGTGCATGTGGTCACTCAAAACGTCTCATCCCTGCTCTGCTGGGTGGGAAAATTCCTTTTTTTTTTTAACCAATAAATGCTGATAACCAGCAGTAAAGCAGTGACACCTTCACCAGGTTCTGGTGCTCATCTGCTCACAGCCACAGCGATTTTGGGAATGTTTTAGGGGATGTTCTAATCACCAAGTTATCCTTAAAAAAAAAATCTTTGGCTTCTGTAGTTCAGAAGTTTACACAACCAGTGGAGATGAGCAGCTTATTTATAAATAAATAAATCAATTTATTTATTTATTAAAACCTCGTGTTGCTCAGTTCCAGAGACAGGGAAGGTCGGGAGTGGTTCATGAGCAGGAAAAACAGACATAATGATCCTTATCTTTTGAACAAATACACGCTTATGGTCCTGTAAAACTTTTCTACGTGCCTGTACTCGCTGGGAGGGCCCAGCCTGGACCAGAAATGTTTCATTTGTTAAGCCCCAACCAAAGGATTAAGCAGCAGCTCTCTGTGTTCTGTCCCTGTGTTTAAACAGAGCTGAATTTTTTAGGATTTAGTTTAGAATCAGACTCTTAAGGAGAGCAAGGCCTCTTCTCCATGAGCATCCCGTTATAAAATGGGCTAAAATGGGATAATTCCCTTTTTGCCCCCAACGTGTCTGAGCCTCATCCAGGTCAGGGCTGAGCTAAAAAAATAGGGACTAGGAGGGGAAAAATTTCATTTTTGGGAGCTTGATTTGGCTGATGTGGAGGAGCCCATCCTCAGCAGAACTGGTGACACAGAATTGTGTCGTGGGGTTGGCTCTGGTTGGAGTTTTCATGCTGAGCTTCACATCATTTTCTCAGTTTCCAGCCCAGGTTTGTCTCCCTGCTTCGATTTGCATTTGATCCTGATTGTTTCCTGGAGCTGGGACCTCAAAATACAAACCAGGGTGGGTTTTTATCAGTGAGCATGAGTAATTGGGGAGGTCAGGCCGATTAATTATGCAATAATTGTGCCCTTTCCTCTTTCATTTTATAGCTCTGGTCTCGTTCTAAGTCAAAGGCTCCGGCTTTAGGAGGAGAAAAAATGATAATTGGCTCAGGATGTGTTTTTAATGAGACAAAATGTCATCTCATGCTTAAGAAAACAAACACTTTGTACACTAAACGCTCTCATTAAGAGGCTGGAACATCTCTCACGTAGCACTTCAGTAAGAAATAATTTTAAATAAAATGAGCACCTCAGAATTTTTAACTTCTAATCGGATTTATTGCCGGATTAAGAGCGTGTGTTTGAGTCCTGTTGATAACTAGGAGGGAATGGCTGTTCCTGGAATATCTGGAATTCTCTTCCCTCGCCCCCATTTATTTTCTCTCGTGCGACAGCAAAGAATTTTACAAGATTTTTAAAACCCTTTGGCTTCTGTAATTCTCAATTCAACTCGAGAATCAATTCAAATCATTTCCCAGCTGAAAACGTCAGAAAATCCAGAGAAAAGATTTTTTTTTCCCTTTGGGGGGAAGATTCCCCTGCCCGTGGAATGAGACGTGTCCATCCCAAACCAAACCATTCTGTGATCCCAGGCCAAGCACGTGATGGGAACTGGCAGAAAACTGAATTTAAAGCAGCCCAAATGAAATCCTTTGCCCTGATTTCGGTGACTTCTGCTCACAGGCCATTAGCTCTGCGTGTCTGGAGACAAAAATAAGAAGTGGGACGGCATTTGTGGAGGGTTTGACGCTTAATAAATCAAGGCTTTTATTGTCAGCAAAATAAAAATGTACAGAGCGAGGGGGGGAAGTGTAATTTGGTTTCCTTGCTTTTTTTTTCCTTTAAATTCAGGTGAATTTGCTCATGAGAATCTTCTGGTGATTTTGTAGAACAGGATTTATGGAGGGGTTTTTTTTTGTTTAACTTCAGGTGAATTTGCTCATGAGAATCTTCTGGTGATTTTGTAGAACAGGATTTATGGAGGGGTTTTTTTTTGTTTAACTTCAGGTGAATTTGCTCATGAGAATCTTCTGGTGATTTTGTAGAACAGGATTTATGGAGGGGTTTTTTTTTGTTTAACTTCAGGTGAATTTGCTCATGAGAATCTTCTGGTGATTTTGTAGAACAGGATTTATGGAGGGGTTTTTTTTTGTTTAACTTCAGGTGAATTTGCTCATGAGAATCTTTTCTGGTGCTTTTGTAGAACAGGATTTTTTGGTTTTAATCCCTTTAAATTCAGGTGAATTTGCCCATGAGAATCTTTTCTGGTGATTTTGTAGAACAGGATTTATGGGTTTGGTTTTTTTTTTGTTTAAATTCAGGTGAATTTGCTCATGAGAATCTTCTGGTGATGTTGTAGAACAGGATTTTTTTTTTTTTTTTAAATTCAGGTGAATTTGCTCACGAGAATCTTTTCTGGTGCTTTTGTAGAACAGGATTTATGGGTTTGTTTTTTTTTTTTGTTTAAATTCAGGTGAATTTGCTCACAAGAATCTTCTCTGCCTGTCTCGTTGCACTAAAATATCAGATTTTCAGCAGAGATGAATTGCACAGCAAGCCCTGAAGGGGGACAAAAATAAACTGATGGATCTGTTGAGTTTATTTCCTTGTAAAAATGAGAAAAAATTCCTCTTTTTTTTTTCTATTTCCACGGAAAGATCTGTCTGGAATCATGTGGAGAGATGCAGCAGGCAGCTTTTAATGCCAAATAATCTTTTACATAAAGATAACCGCCGTGTGTGCACAAAAATCACACGCACAAAAACAAACCTTGGCTTTTTTTTACAGCTGGTTAAATACAATTTTTGTGCATTTCCACTGGAGAAACGAACCAGTTTGACTCGGTGCCTTTTGTTTTGGCCACATCTCCAGGTTGTGACACCCAGGGCAATATTTTGAGTTGAAAATCAAGTGTTTGCCCTCTGATAATTCTCAGGTTGCTTAAGGAAAGTGCAGGAGGGTTGAAACATCCAAATTTCTGCAGAAATTACAGATTTTTCTTTCCCTAAAATTGATTTTTTATGAGTTTTGTGTCTACTTAACCTCCAATTGGAGGTTTTGCTGCTCAGATTCCTTTCTGAATTAATTCAATTTCTGAGTTGTTTTTAAGGCCAGAAGGAAAACAAGGAAGTTGTTGATGGAGAAGAGAATTTGGAGCTGAAGGTCTCCTCAGTTTTGGGCACCTTCTGCTTTTATTTCTTATTATTTTTCTCCAGGATTCCACGTGCTCTGCAGGGGGATTTGCTTCCCAAAGAGGAATTTGTAGGTATTTATTTGCCATAAATACAAATATGTTTGTAAATACAAATGTGCTGCAGCTTTGGAGCCAAGCAGGAAATGTCCAGATGCTTCAGAAAAGTTCTTTTTTTTTTTTTTTTTTCTCATAGATTTTGGGTTGGAAATCCAAGCTTTGGAATTGTGACTGTAAACCAGCCACAAAAAAAAAAGGTATTTTTTTTAAAAAAATGGTGGTTTTTTTTTTCAACACAGTGGATAAAAAAGGAGGAGAAATGTGATTTTTGATTAAAAGTTCCTCAGAATTGCCTCTCTCCTCTTATTTCTTTTTTTTTTCTCCTTTCCCTCTTTCTTTCCAAATTTGCTGCCCGTGAGATTCACAAATTTCCCTTAAAATCCTTTTTTTTTTTCCAGCTGTGTTCACTCCTCTGGAAGTTTTCTCATTTGTAGGAACATGAAAAAAAAAAAAACCAAAAAAACCCCCCAAAAAAATGGAATGTGAAAATTCAAAGCCACGCTCACAGCTCAGCTCAAAATCAAAGCCCAAATTTCGTGCAGCAAAGGATAAATTCTAAATTTACCCTCCTCCTACCCCATCCAAAACCAAAAAAAAAAATTAAAAAAAAAATTTTTGTGTCTCATGGTGTTGTTAGTTCTGTATCAGGGTTCAAAAGGGGAAATACAAAACCCCAGTCCCAGGGCCCAGTTCCTGTTTTTGTCACTTGACAGTTTGAGCTGGGCCTTTGTCACTGCTGGGTTTTGGTAGATTTGGAACACAGAGAAATGGGTTTTATTCGTTTATAAATGAGTTAGTCTGGGCTTAACTTTTCTCTGTCCTCTCTTTTTGCTGAGTTAAGGTGAAAACTTCACCCAAAATTGGGAATATTGTGCTTTTTATAAGAAAAAAAGAGCAGAAAATGGGATTTTTTAAATGGCTGGCACAACCTAATGGAGAGAAAAAAAATTCAGAATTCATTAATAGGTACTTAATAGAGCGATGCAAATATAATAATCAACAATTTCCATGAGATGTGAAGTGTTTTTTCTTAAAGGTTTCAGGGTTTTGTGACTTGACAGTTTGAGCTGGGGCTTTGTCACTGCTGGGTGTTGGTAGATTTGGAACACAGAGAAATGGGTTTTATTAATTTATAAATGAGTTAGTCTGGGCTTAACTTTTCTCTGTCCTCTCTTTTTGCTGAGTTAAGGTGAAAACTCCACCCAAAATCGGGGATATTGTGCTTTTTCTGGAAAAAAAAGAGCAGAAAATGGGATTTTTTTAATGGCTGGCACAACCTAATGGAGAAAAAAAATTCAGAATTCATTAATAGGTACCTAATAGAGCAATGCAAATATAATAATCAACAATTTCCATGAGATGTGAAGTGTTTTTTCTTAAAGGTTTCAGGTTTTTTTCCTCTTGTGGGTTTTTTTTCCACTTGGTGTCCAACAAAAGCCACTCAACCCCCCAAAAAAATTTGTTGTTTGGGCAGTGAGAGGGGAAGGTGCAATTAAAATCTGCCATAACTTCTGAATTATTTATGTGAGGATTAATTCTATGAATAAATTAATTCTACACTTTGCTACCAGTGGCCTGTCTCTCTTTTTTTCCCCTTTGCCATCTCTTTGTGATCTCTTTTCAGGCACAATTTAATTATTGGGTCAATAATTGCAGCTCTGCCAAAGACTTTGTTTTATACCATTTTTTAAGCACATAAATAACTCTGGAAACCTACTTGTGTGTATAAAATACACAGGAACTCACATCTGTCACTGATAACTTATTAGATAAATTAATCTTGATTAAACTTTACATCTGTCATGAAGATTTTTTTTTTCTTTTTGAGGGTTTTTCTGTTCTCCTGTGTTTTCATGGTAAATGTACGGTCAAAGTATAAAAATTACGACCTTAACTGTGTGGAAATTCCCTGTATGTGACCACCAGTTCCTGTAAATAAGGCAAAGAGGGGGTTTTTTTCTGATTTTTGTGGGGTTCAAACAACGAAGGGAAGAGATCCTGCATTTAGAATGTTTGTGATGACAGTTTTTGGGGATTTTGGGGATGATCTTGAAGGGCAACTCAGTAAAAATCAGTGTTTTGGAGGCAACTCAGTAATTCAATGTTTTGGGGGCAACTCAGTAATTCAATGTTTTGGAGGCAACTCAGTAATTCAATGTTTTGGGGGACAACTCAGTAATTCAGTGTTTTGGAGGCAACTCAGTAATTCAGTGTTTTGGAGGCAACTCAGTAATTCAATGTTTTGGGGGCAACTCAGTAATTCAATGTTTTGGAGGCAACTCAGTAAAATTCAATGTTTTAGAAGGCAACTGTAGCTCAGTGTGGCTGCAGTTCCTGGGGAGAGGCTAAGAAATCATTTTCTGAAGCCAAATATTTGGGGGCTGCCTGTGAAACTTCTGCAGGGTGATTTTAGCCTGACACCCCCAAATCCCAAACCCTGTTTAATGTTGGATTTCAGCACCATAACCCCCTGAACCATCTTTCTCAAAATGATCCTGGAAGGCTGAAGGAAGGAGGAGCAAACCCTGATGACTTTTTCGTGGTGTTTACCCAACCTCTCTGCCCTGGAGCTCCTCAGGGTGACCAGGGGTGAAACTTTTGGAGGGTGATTTTAGCCTGACACCCCCAAATCCCAAACCCTGTTTAATGTTGGATTTCAGCACCATAAACCCCTGAACCATCTTTCTCAAAATGATCCTTGAAGGCTGAAGGAAGGAGGAGCAAACCCTGATGACTTTTCCGTGGTGTTTACACACCCCCTGTGCCCTGGAGCTCCTCAGGGTGACCAGGGGTGAAACTTTTGGAGGGTGATTTTAGCCTGACACCCCCAAATCCCAAACCCTGTTTAATGTTGGATTTCAGCACCATAAACCCCTGAACCATCTTTCTCAAAATGATCCTTGAAGGCTGAAGGAAGGAGGAGCAAACCCTGATGACTTTTCCGTGGTGTTTACACACCCCCTGTGCCCTGGAGCTCCTCAGGGTGCCCAGTGGCATGTCCAGGGTGTGATGCAGGAGCTGTCACAGCCAGACAGAGCCAGCAGAGAGGCCAGGAGGGATTTGGGCTGAGCTTTGGGATGATTCACCCCTGTCTGAGTCAGGGCTAAAAGCCATTGAGCAAGAGCAGCCCGGCTTGGCTATTTTTACTATTTGCTTACTCACATTTACTGTAGTAAGCTCTTTACAGGAAAGGTAGCTGAGAGCTGTAGTAAGCTCTCAGAGCCACTTTCCATGGCTGCAGCTCCTTTCTTTGATTGGCAGTGATGGCTTCACTCCTGCCTTTTTTCTGAACTTTTAAGGGTGGAATTCTTGGCCTTGATGCTTCCAGGAGTGTGGTGCTCTCAGGATTGCCTGTGGAAAATAAACAGGGATAAATTATCTTGAAAACCAGCAGGAGCAGCTTGTTTCATCTCAGCTGTTTCAGTCAAAGCTGTCTTATTTTTAAGAAATAAAACTTTTTGCAAGTTAGGTACTCCTATTTTAACAGAACTTAGGATGATTTTAATTTTAAACAGTGCTTAATATGAATAAATTTTGGCAAAAAATAATCTTAAATTGTATTAACTTAATAAGACTTACATGTGATAGAACTCTAACCTAACCTTACTTAAATTTCACAAAACTTGAGCTTAAATTTAACCTAAACTGAACAGGGCCCAAACTTAACACCAGGAAGTTATTTACAGTGCCTAGTGGTGGGTTTTTTTTTGACCTCACCAGGTGGAATTCTGTCTCCAGAGGGCCGTGGTTTAACATCTCAATGAAACATTCCGAGGTTTTAGGAACAAACGAGTCCCGACTTTGCTGTTGCCCAGCCCCGTTGGCAGTGTCCACCACCCTGGGGGTGCAGCCGTGGCTCTGTCCTGCCCAGGCACAGCTGTTGTCCCCTCTCCTGTTGTCCCCTCTCCAGCTGTGTCTGCAGCAGGAGGGAGCCCAGCAGGTTTCTGGGGTGTCTCTGTGTCACCGAGTTCAGCGGTGCCTTCCTGGTCACTGCTGGGAGGGAGGGCTTGGCCTGGAGCAGGGAAGGTGCAGGAGTGGCCCCTGGATTGGCTGGAAGGGGTTGTAGCCATGAATTGGGAATTTTGCTCTTTCCTTTCCTTTCCTTTCCTTTCCTTTCCTTTCCTTTCCTTTCCTTTCCTTTCCTTTCCTTTCCTTTCCTTTCCTTTCCTTTCCTTTCCTTTCCTTTCCTTTCCTCTCCTCTCCTCTCCTCTCCTCTCCTCTCCTCTCCTCTCCTCTCCTCTC